>OY282559.1:254250513-254850513 GCA_958295665.1 Tipula vernalis | reverse complement strand
TTTTTGATGGAATTTTACATTTTTACATAATCGTACACATACTCGTATACACCATAAACACAAAAAAAAAAATTTACAATGCACAGTTAAATTTATAATGTGGTAATTGAATTATTATACAAAAAGGATTTTCCGTTGAAATTTACCCAGGGCAGGGGACTGGACTCCCCTCTGATTGCTGCCTCACAGGCTTTCTCTCTTGGAGAAAGCACGAGCGGCACATTTGTCAAGAGCCACCGCACAGATCGTTACTGAAAACTTCTTTGTACACAACATTCGAAGTGTAAATTTTTATTTTGACTGGACCAATTCTACCTTGGCCATGACTTTCAAATATTTGTATTTTTACGTCAGATCCTCTTCTCACTCTTAAGAAGGCTACATAAAGCTGTCCATGACTAAGTACTGGTTCAGGTAAATAAATACCCACTTTATCCAGTGTTTGACCTTGAGAATTATTGATTTATTTTATTTTATTTATTTACTGCTAAAATTTTGGGACGCCATTTTTTGAGCTTGAGCTCATTTATAAAAAGGCGTTGGAACACAAATATAAAGTAAATTCCGGGTAAAAGTCAGCAGCATGGCACATGGTCCTTATGTCCTTCATTTCTTCTTTACTGCCATTTTGTATCTTTCCGAAAACTTGAATTATCCCTGCAGCATTTTAGTATAAAGATTTGTACTTTAAGGTTTTATAAAAATTCTAATTTTGTTTTTTTTTTAAGAAAATTAAAAAAATATTGTCCGCCTGACTCAAAAGTCAAAGTCAATAGGTTATTGATGGTCATTGCAAAAGCCAATTTCACAGGGAATTGACGTCTCTGCATTTTAAAGGTGAGATCCCCATCACATGGAGTAAGGTCTATTCTGGGAATGAACACTAAGTTCCCTTCCGCAGAACCGGTAAGTACCTTTGCTCTAATTAGGTTTGGTTGGAGTTTCTCGACTATCAACCTGGTACCATTGCAAAGTCCCTTTTTCGTGTTAAGGTTTCGCAATAACATTAAGATTTAATTTGTGAGAGGACATACCGGAACGGGTAGGACTATGAAGAAACTCAATAGGGAAATTATCCATTTCCTGAGGATCATCAGACACAACTTGATCAATGCTAATGTAGGTCTTGCTTTCTCCTTCTAAGATATCAAGAACCTCCTCATTTAATTTATCCACATCCTCATTTTTGGGACACAAAGTAGCAGTTTTTGCTAATTGTGGGATTTGATCTTTTGTTACCTTTCCATCAAAAGTATCCTTTATTAAGTAGTTTGAAAGGTATTCTTGAGGTATTTCGATAACATCGCCCTCAATACCGTCTTGGTTTTTTAATGTTCCACTCCCATCTTAAGGAGGAATTCACTTTATGGTGGGTCTTGAGACCGCACATTATTTTTTAGTTTTAGAGTCTAGAAGTCTCTCCATAGATGAAATCTTTTGACAGTTGCTTCTAAAATAGAATTTCTCGCGGAAATCACCTCCAAGCAACAAAACTTTACCACCTTTAGGAGTTTATCAACACATTTCAATGCGTATTTAGGGGTCATTGTACATTCGTCCCAAAGCAAAAGCTTAGCATTGTTGATGGCTTCAATATCAGCACTGCCACTTGTATCTGATATTACATATAAAGTTTGAGGAAGAATTCTCATGTAAGTCTAAAGGGAGTTTGTACTGAGAATGGTAAGTTCTCCCTCCATCAAGCAGATTTGCTGCAATTCCTGTAGAGGCAACAGGTAAAACAGATCCCCCTTCTCCTTTTATGGAGTAAGTCAAAGATTTATAGAACTACATTCCCATGACAACAAACAAAAAAATTAAAAAAAAACTCCCGTTACCATGACAATTGCTTTGGTTTACTTTATGGTTTCGATAGAAAAAAAATGTAGAAAAACCCTAACTGTCTAATGCTGCCATCTTAAAGCTTTAGGATACAAAATTTTATATTTTTAAATTCCTTATGATGGATTGAACTGCCGTTATAAAAAAAAAAATAAAAAAAAAATAAATAATGCAAAACGTCCTTGGTGAGAATCGAACACGAATTTTTTTTGGAAATGATTAAATGTTGAATGAAATAATTTGCTGTATCAGCCTTAATGTTGATTACCAGTTTTACAAATTTTATTAAATACTTATTGTTTCACAATACAAAATTTTATGTTTTTCAATTCGTATTAAACTAATAAAATGCCGTTATGAAAAAATAATATTATTAAAATTAATACGGACTTTGATGAGCATCGAACCCGAAACATTTTCAGTAAGGAAACGAACTTTGTTGTTACTATATTATTGTCAAATCGTCAACACCTATAACACCACGTGTTACGTGGTGAAACAGACCTTTTGAAATAATAAAATTAATTTAAGTATTGTGCTACAATAGTGAAATTAGAAAACCAAATTGACGCTTTATTAAAAAGGAAGGCTATCATCAAGGGATAATTTGCGAAGTACATTACTTTCATCAACACAAAAAGGAAAGATGCTACAGTGGAAGAAATGAATGTATGCTTATCCAAAAGTATCGAAGTTTATAAGCAGTTCGAGTGCGTAGAATACAAAATATTTGCGTTTGTTAACATGGTGGCATCTGAAATGTACTTTATTGATGAAATATGTTTCCCGCTAGTATCCAAAATCAAAAGCTTGACTATAGGATACACATTTTATTTGGTCAGTTTAGAAGTGCCGCCTATACTCCCATCTGCCATTTTCGGATAGATGACGCCAAATATTATGAAGCCGTGAACAGCATATTCAAAAGTACGATACAAAGAAGCCCCTAGTCGGACATACATACGTGATTTCCTAGCAGCACGGAAATTCAATAAAACAACAGGCCGCTCATAGACGAAACAGTACGGGGATTAAAATCGCTTGGTCCAAATGCAACTAGTCGCGATCTATGGATATTTTTACTATCTATCGACAAACTAGATGAGGAAACAGAACGTATTTGGAACTATGAAAGC
Organism: Tipula vernalis; assembly: GCA_958295665.1. NCBI lineage: Eukaryota > Metazoa > Arthropoda > Insecta > Diptera > Tipulidae > Tipula > Tipula vernalis. Next base: position 254,847,535 of record OY282559.1, on the reverse strand, counting down.
CCAAAAGAAGATTTTCCTGCCATTCAAAAGTTAGTCGAATTTTTAAACAAACGAATGGTTGCATTAGTCGATACAATTGTAGCCCATGTCCAAGATTCGATGAATTAGAACCCTGTCTACAAATTATTTGACGTTAAGCCATATGGAGATAGTGCCGGAAAATAAACTAGATAACACAAATAAAGGTGCGCATAGTATATAGGGGCCTCCGCCAAATAAAGTCACACTCTGAATCGCAACCTGAAAGTTTGACCGACTATACATTTAATAAACATACATACTTATCCGATTCCGTAAGCACGAGTCTGAATTTTTGACCGACATATAGAAAATGTTTCGACAAATTGCTCACTCTGTGCAGAGCTGATCCAAAGTTAATTAATTCATTATCGGTTAAAAACCGTAACCTATACGGTATCGCCTTAGCACCGTTTTTAATAACTGCTGAATACATTATTTAGCCGATGAACTTCATTACAAAGGGATTTAATCAGTTTATTGAAGCTTTGTAGACGATTTCAATATTCGTAAGTGGTCCGCTTACCAACATTAATTGCTGAAAAATATGCCCATTGAAGATGGGGAATAACAGAAAGTCAAATGATATCGGTACTTGGAATAAAGTGCAATCCAATACACAATTACTTTTTTCCAAAACCAATTTACCAAAAGATCATCTTCTTGCTGCATTTTATTTATTTAATTTTAAAGTATTGTATTCAATTCGTGAGTTTTGATTAAAATTAAAACAGCAAATTATCATTTGACTCATTTGCATAAAGAAAACCTTGAGGCTACTTGGTTTAGTGAATTTGTGTTACTCGTAAATAATTCGCTAAGCATTTAAATTAACATAACAAAAAATTTGAGTAAAGTTGAAGAATGTAAAAATATATTGTAAAAATAAAATAAAACAAATTTTATTTTAATTATCTATTAAACTTCCGTTTATGTGGAATTATTTTTTATTTTTTATTTTTTATTTTTGTAATATCGATTTCGATTAACAAGTAATCATCTTCAGTTACCGAACTACTAAAGAAAATTATGGATTCTGTTATCTTTATATACCTGTTTTATCCCTACGTCATAGCCTACTTGGTAAACTGGCTTCATTTGATGTTACTAACATGTATTCCAACATACCTGTTCAAGAAACAATATCTATTACAAAACAGCTATTACTAAACAGTTCAATCAATAGGAATATTGTGGACGATATCATGAAACTTCTCAACGAAATAACAAAGCAAAATTATTTTAAATTTAACGAGAAATATTATAAACAAACCGATGGACTCCCAATGGGCAGCCCATTATCAGGAACGTTGGCAAATATTTATTTAAATAATTTTGAAAAGGAACATATCTTAAGCCATACAAATATTTATTATAAGAACATTAAATATTGGCACAGATATGTAGATGATATACTATTTATGTACACGGGTACAAATCGGCAAATGAATCAACTATTAAATTATATCAACTCTATACATCCTAAAATTAAATTCACACTAGAAATGGAGGAAGAGAAAAGTATAAATTTTTTGGATTTAACTATAAAAAATGTTGATCAAAAACATAAATTTAAAATATTCAGAAAACCAACCCAAACGGACCAAACTATTGATAGTAAATCAAATCATCCTTTACAACATAAAATGGCAGCGTATAATCATATGATAAATCGATTAAATATTATACCAATGACACAAGCGGATCAACTAGAAGAGTTAAACATAATAAAATACATCGCAAGTCAAAATGGATATATACCTAAAATAATAGATCAAATTAATTTATCATACAAAAACAAAATAATGTATCGAAATTATACAACATTAAATTTAGAAGAAGATACATCTAAAATATACATTTCAATGGAATATAACAGCTTCACGAGTTCTAAAATACAAAAAATATTTCGGAATTTTGGCTATACAATTGCTTTTAAAACTCAACAAAACCTCGAAATGCAATTAAAGCCTAAGAAAGAAGAAATTTTAGACACTGGAGTATATCAGTTGATTTGTTCAGATTGTCCTGCTTTCTACATAGGACAAACAGGTAGATCCTTCGGTCAAAGATATAAAGAACACGTTCGTGATATTGGTAAAATGTATGCGACATCAAACTTTGCTATACATATCAATACAACACAACATAACTATATAGACATGAATACTAACATGAAAATTCTATATACAATGAGAAAAGGTGATAATATGGACCGAATGGAAGAATTATTGATCTATAAAAACAGAAGAAATAATAATTTACTTAATAATAAGATTAATACTCCTGTAAATAAAATATACGACATAATAATTCGAAATTCTTGATCAAGTAGGCTATGACGTAGGGATAAAACAGGTATATAAAGATGACAGAATCCATAATTTTCTTTAGTAGTTCGGTAACTGAAGATGATTACTTGTTAATCGAAATCGATATTACAAAAATAAAAAATAAAAAATAATTCCACATAAACGGAAGTTTAATAGATAATTAAAATAAAATTTGTTTTATTTTATTTTTACAATATATTAACGTGGAATAAGTCACACAAAACGATACATTTAAAAGATGAATCTTATATATGTAAAAATATCAGATCTGGACAATAAGTTTGATGATTTTGCTGTGTTATATGATTTATTATTGTGTTTAGACAGCCAACTAAATTGTCTCAAGAGTGAAATTGATACCATAGTTCATAAACTTTCTATGTTGAAAGTATTGAAACAGACAACAGATTATGCGACCTTGTCATTACGGGTTTTCAAACTATGCCTAGTAAGAAAGTCGCGGGTATTATACGTAGCATTGGAAATTCCATTGACCTCGATATAAGCAATAACATTTGTACATCGTAACAAGGTAAATGCTTCTCCGATTATTCTTAAATTTACAAACAAATATGCAGTACTCGAATGTTACCATAAATATAGAGCTAACAAAAGTTTAACTCTAATGATCAGCGGAGGCATCAGCGGATCAATTTCACGTATTTATACCAATGAGGGGCTTACTCCACAAAACAATTATATGCTACAAGAAGCTAAAAAAAATCACAAAAATTCGGATATGTTTTGAAAGTTTATATTAGATCTGGCTGGATATTTCCTATGCGTACATCTTCATCTCGGCCGGAACATTAAACTGTAAACAAGATGTTTATTCAATGATAGGGAATACAGCGCACAAGATGGTAATCACTAATCACTAAAAAGAGGACCAACAACCCTCCAACAAGTCCTATACTGAGTACAACTACACGTAGATCACATCTTTATTGTTCGTTGTATAATATGGTAAATATTAATATGTTAGGAGCTGCGGAATTCAAAAGAATTTTTATCAACTGAAATACGCCTAACAAGAGCTTATACTAAACCATCTTCAGCTACCGTATAATCAATCACCGTATGGTTCACATTTAAAACTGTTGTTAACTCAGGTATTATGTACATATTTGTTGTAGTGTTTATATTATTTTTTCAATTACAACGTCTGTGTAAGTAGCGAACGAGACGGCTTGTATAAACATATTTGTTGGTTTTGTCTGTGGTGATTTTAATTGTGATACCAATACTAAGAGAACTACAGCAGAAAAATTTAAACGTATGCTAGAAAGGTTCGGTTGTAGATGTCAAATTATTGAACCGACCCATTTTACAAAACTTTCAGCATTGATTATTAACTTCATAATTACGAATACTAAAAAGATTAAATTCTTCAAACAGATCTCAGTTGGATTTTCTGATCATAAGAGAAGAAAATGTTAGGTCTGAGACATCTAGTGTAGTTGAGAAATTGGTTGGACTGCCATGGAATATTCTTTATTCAATTTTGAACCCTGATGATAAGGTAGACTCTTTAGTTGATGCGATACGTAGCTTATTCAGTGAGTTTATATTATAAAAGCTACTAAATTCTGTTCCGGCATAACCTTATTAACCTTCGTAATTTCATTTTAATTCTCTGGAAACTTTCAAAACGTGATGGGCTCTATCAGGAATATAAAATAATTAGGAACAAGTCAAATAATGCTGCTAAAAATGATAAAGCTCCTTATTTTGCTGAGGTTTTGAACCAAAATCTACCATCGACACCCACAGATGGACACCTAAGAAATAAAAGAGTTTATTTACTGAATACTTGTAGTCGGCAATCCGTTTTGGTCCGACTTCGTCAAAATTACAGAAGCTAGTGATAGAGGTTTTCTTTCAGGAACATTGATATTGTTGACTTAGCTGAGGTGTTTAATTCGATTAAAACAAATTCTGTTATCATTGATGATTTGCCTTTAAAATTTATCAACATAATAACCCTATATTGATTGTTTCATACTTCATGTGTTTAACAGTATAATCACGTTCTCTAGTTTCACTATAGCATGGAGGCACTCAAAAGTTATTTCTATTCCCAAAAAACCAGAGTACATCTTGCTTGTCGGTTTTTCGACCGATTAGTTTACTATGAGCTCTCGCTAAGATTTTAGAACAATTTCTTCAATCTCTAATTTTGGCATACTTTTAAAGAATTGTTTCCCAATTTAATCTTTTCGGCTTTCTATAATAAGGCATCAATCCTAACGTTTTGCGGGAGGCGTCATTGTACTTCATCGTATCATTCTTTTGTCCTAACAGCTGTTTTTACATTTCGTATCGATCCTGTGGGTCTTCATATGATGAGTGTCTGAAAATTTGTACCAATACACATTAAAACTTTCCTACGATTTTCCTTATACACTTATTGCCCTACGCTAATCCTCATTTTTTTTTGTTTTCTTTTGTTAGCACGCATACATTTAATTTATAAATCAATTCTAATTTTTGAAATACGATTTTCTAAATCGATTGTAGTGTGTTTCCAGGAAATTAATGTTTTCTATATTAATTGAAATAGAATAGAACACTCACACTCAAATACATTTTTATTTCTTTTCGATTAAGCCTATTTGCTTGTTTTGAATGCGAATTTAGTGGATTCCTGTATTTTTAATATTCCTAATCATGAGTATAATATTAACATATAGTATTAAGTCATGAATATTGGCATAAATGAATATGAACATCGCGCTATCACTACCATCATTTCGAATCCTAAACCACAAAAATGTTTGGTAGGTTCATACATATAGCAATAGTATATGGATTTGTTAATATAAATTTAGCCTTCAAAAATAAATAATTATTATTCAAGGATTTTTTTAGTTTTTTTACCCTTTAAATTAACAATTAATTGAGTCTTTATGACTTGTAGTTTGGTAAACGCAATGAACACTCATTTTCTTTTTATAACAAATTTTCTTTGGTGGATTAAAACGGGATTATTAATAATTGAATCTTAATACTTTAAGCTTAAAAACAATTAATTGGTTTATGCTCTTGATAATATAAAAAAGTAAAGTGTAAATTAATCGTGAATACTGTCAGAACACGCTGTTTATATAACAGCCGTAATTTTCAACAACAAACAACTCGTAATAGATTTAATGCACCATATTAGTGTAAACATTTGGTGTTCTGTTAGAATGACAGTGATGTTTATTTTTTTCTTTACTTCTTGTTATTTTTATTTTTGTCGCCTTTGGGCGTCTTCGAATTCGATGATATATAATTGATTTGAAATAACAAATTTTAAATAATTATTGCAGGAGAGAATAATACAATAACCCTGTTAAATTTAGCCAAAAGTTTCCAGCCGAAAATATAAAAAATGTCGGTAATGCAGATTGTGTCTTTGGTAAGCTCAAATAAAAATTCGGTAATGCTAAAGTGAATAAAAGTAAAAACTACAAGCTAATATTTCTAACAAACTGAATTTTTTCCTGCGATAGCTATTGACAAATCACAACAATGCAATCAATTTCCAGACATAACACTCTAGAGGCTGATTTTATTCAAATTTTCTAATGATTTTTGGAAAATCGAATTTTCCGAGATTTCCCACGGGAAACTTGAACTGAATTTTTTTCCTGCGATCGCTATTGACAAGTCACATCAATGCAATCTATCTCCAGACATAACACTCTAGAGGCTGATTTTATTTATCCATTTCTTACTTTCGGCTGGAAACTTTTTTGCATTTTCCGATATTTCCCACGTGAAACTTGAACTGAATTTTTTTCCTGCGATAGCTATTGACAAGTCACATCAATGCAATTCATCACCAGACATAACACTCTAGAGGCTGATTTTATACAAATTTTCTAATAATTTTTGGAAAATCGAATTTTCCGAGATTTCCCACGGGAAACTTGAAATGAATTTTTTTTCCTGCGATAGCTACTGAAAAATCACAACAATGCAATCCATCTCCAGACAGAACATCCTAGAGGCTGATTTTATACAAATTTTCTAATAATTTTTGGAAAATCGAGTTTTCCGAGATTTCACACGGGCAACTTGAACTGAATTTTTTTCCTGCGATAGCTATTGACAAGTCACATCAATGCAATCTATCTCCAGACATAACACTCTAGAGGCTGATTTTATACAAATTTTCTAATGATTTTTGGAAAATCGAATTTTCCGAGATTTCCCACGGGAAACTTGAACTGAATTTTTTTCCTGCTGTAGTGATCTATATGTGTAGTTCACAATGGATGGCACTTTTGTTTGTTGTTAACATGTCACACACACAATTAACAAATACTTCGCGAAATTATATTCTATTGAATTCCTTATTACCCAAAATAAGTAATAGGACCGGTCAACCATTGTTGACTTACAGAACTTTATAAAAAATGCGGATAATATAATGTTAATTTTATAAAGTAAATTAATATACAATATTAATTTGTAATTTATTTTAGTTCACAATTGGTATTCATTAATTTTTTATGTTAGTATTATTTTAGGAACAATATCCACTCACCATGTTTTCACGACGGCGTCCAAAACAAGAAGACCAAATAAATTTTTTTTATAATTTATTTTATCTTTTGTTTTTGTTTGTTTTTTTTGTTGTTGTTTATTGTTTTTGGTTTTTTTTTTTTTAAATTGGGGTTCGTTCGGTGACTTCATTACACCTTCCCCCTTAAGATAAAAGATTATCCTTTTTGAAGGATGATCTTTTATTGGAAAACTAACATGGTGAGAGGCAAAGTCCCATACGTTTTCATAAAAGTGTTATGTTAATAAAGACTTATTGTTAATTTAGTTAATTACATTTCTTAATTAATATTAAATTTATTAACTATAATTTTAAATTGAGATAATTCAGATTATTTATTTATATATTTCATATTGTTTCTTTTTTTTGTAATATAATAATTGTAAAGTAATCATAAAAGTAGCTTAATACTAAAATACTAAATACTAGGATATACATATTCATTTTGCAACCTTTAATCTTTCATGAACAAAATTTATTTAAATATTTTTTTTTTTGTTTTTTTTTTTTTGAATATGGTTATCAACTTGATTTATATTTCGTTAAGTTGTTGGAAAAGGTTTTGATAATTCGCGGTATATTTATTTAAATAATTTTTTTCTATTATTGTGTACTGTTTTTAATGACTTTCCTACACGAATTGTAGTGTTTTCGGTGGTTGGTTTGTCTATGACAGGGTAAGGTCCCAACCAGATACAAGAAAGTTCTCCCTTCCTACTTGTAGATTCATTCTTAAGTAAAATTAAATCGCCAGCATTAAAAGTAATTGGTTTAGTTTTTCGATCGTAGAATTCCTTCGATTTATCCTTATATTGTAAAATATTTTGTCTAGCAATGCTATGGGACTGACGTAGCCTGTATTTCAGTTCGGAGAGATAGTCGTCGTATGAGTAAATACTGTCTGTCGATTGCTGCAAAGAATGTGGAATTGAAGGTTTCATTCCGAATATTAATTCGAACGGCATAATTTTTGTAGTTGAATGAGGTGTAGTGTTGTAGGTAAACATACTATATGGCAACCACTGATCCCACTGGAGAGGGTCATTTTGTGAGAAATTCCTGAGATATTCGCCTAAGGTTTTATGCGACCTTTCCAAAGCCCCATTCGACTCCGGATGATAAGCTGTCGTATGGAGTTTTTGATTTTGAGGAGCTTACAAGTGTTTGTGAACATCTGACTCATGAAATTTGATCCTTGGTCAGTTAATATGGATTGAGGTACTCCAAAAGTACATACAAACTGTTCCACAAAAACCTTTGCAACTTCATTTGCCTCCTGGGTTTCTAACGGAATTGCTACGGAAAATTTGGACAAATCGTCTTGAATGGTCAAAATATACTTTTTTTGATTAAATGAAGGTAGTAAGGGTCCAACAATATCTAAAAATACCTTTTCAAATGGTTTGTTAGAAGTTGTCGTAAGTTTCATTGGTATTTTTGTCTTTCTTGCATGTTTGTTCTTTTGACAAAGCTCACATTGATTAATGTAGTTCTCGATTCTTTGATACATTTTAGGGAACTTATAAAAATTTCGAAGACGTTGATACGTTCGTTGTATTCCTTGGTGTCCTCCGCAAGGTGAGTTATGGAATTCCTGAATGACTTGTGTTATTTCGTCATCGTTGGTTATTTCGGTTGGTTCCGTCTTGGGTATTTTCACGGGCGGTAGAGGATTTAAAGAAGTGGATAGATCTGAATTATCATTTGACTGCGCGGGACTGATCGATGACTGCTGCGAGTTTTCACCACTAGTTTCGCCTGATTTGTTGAGTTCGGAAGAAGTTTGAGAACGGGTTACAACGTCAACATCGACGTAGTTGCTTGTATTAGGGATTATGATGCGGCTGAGTGCATCAGCATTCGTGTTCGATTTTCCCGGCTTGTACAAAATTTTGTATTCATACTCCTCTAATCGAATTCGCCAACGGATTAATCTGGAACAAGGATCGGTTTTGGTAAGCCACATTAATGGTCTATGATCGGTGTAAATAATGAATGGACGACCGTAGAGATAAGGGCGAAAATGTTCCACACCCCAAACAATTGCCAACAATTCCTTCTCTATGGTCGCGTAATTTTTTTCAGCCTTGTTAAGGGTACGGCTACAGAAAGCGATGGGACAATCCAGGTCATTTGACTTTTGCGATGAAACGGCACCAATTGCCGTATCACTGGCATCGCAGGTAACAAAAAATTCTTGGGTGAAATCAGGATAAATTAAAATGGGTGATTTTATCAAAGCTTCCCTTAAGATATGGAAAGATTCTTCACAGAATGCGTTCCACAGAAACTTGACATCCTTTTTCAATAAGTCAGTCAGAGGTTTGGCTAATCTTGAGAAATCTTGAATGAATCGCCTATAGTAACCCACTAGGCCCAAAAAAGATTTAATTTCCCGAGTATTTGTTGGAATCGGATAATTTTGGATGCAGTGCATTTTATCTGGATCTGGTTTAATACCTTCTGTGGTAACAATATGACCCAAATAAACAATCTCTTTTGAAAGAAAATGACATTTTCTGGGATTAAGTTTCAAATTCGCTTCTCTAAAATTATCAAAAATGTTTTTTAATTTCTCGTTGTGATCCGATAGGTTTACGCCGTGCACAACCACATCATCTAGGTAGACGAAGCACTGAATTCCATTCAGGCCACTGAGTACTGTATTCATCAACCTCTGGAACGTTGAAGGTGCTCCCTTCAACCCAAAAGGCATTCGTTTGAATTGGTAGTGTCCAGTGGAGGTACTGAATGCAGTCATCTCCCTATCCTGAGGATGTAGTGGCACCTGATGGTAACCATTCGCCAAATCAAGTGTTGAAAAATTAAAAGCTTTCCCCAACTGGTCGAGTATTTCCGTAATATTCGGCAAGGGGAATACGTCAGACATGGTTATTTCATTTAATCTGCGCCGATCAACTACTACTCGCCATTTTTTTTCGTTGTTACTAGATTTCTTTGGCACGCACAATAAAGGAAAATTCCATGGACTGCGGCTATTCTCGATTATGTCGTCTTCTAACATCTTGGCAACTTGGTTAATTACCTCCTCTTTGGTAGACTGTGGAAGCCTATAAGGTTTAATGTGAATGGGAGGAGATTCCTGAATAAGTGGAATTTTATGTTCAATAACATTGGTGGTAGTGAGTTTATCTCCGTCGAGGTAAAAGATATCGTTATACTCACGACATAATTTAAGAATGGAAGATTTCTCTTCATGGTTTAATTTTTCAGTATCAATTTCGGATTCAAGTTTTGTAAGACGATTGGATATTTTATTAGACCATGTGTTAAAATTATATATTTCATAATTATTAATCGAGTCCGTCTCAATTTTAATATCCGATAAAATTACTTCATTCTCGGTGGTATTAACAATTGTGACGAGAGAGACATTATTAATGATTTCCGTGACAGTATTGCCAATAAATACACCAGGCTCAATTTCTTGTGACAAACATATTTGATCACTCGCATTTTCGAGTTCAGAATACAATTGAACAATTCGATGTGAACGTGGTGGTATTTTAACGTTAGAATTTTCAGAACACATTTTCAGGGTATGTAGAGTATCACCAATAGTTAATACAAAAGTTTTAGAATGATAGTCAATATTCGATTTAAACTTGTGCAAGAAGTCATTCCCAATAATTCCGTCACATGAGATAGGGAATGAATCATTAACAATTTGGAATGAGTGAGGTTCACTTAGGGAATTAGAAAAATTAATTAACGCCGGACAACGGGCAAGTGTTTCCACTAAATTATTTGAAATGTCCTTGTTTTTGCACTTATCGTTTTGGTAACATATAGTGTCACCTTTTAGACAATGTTTTTTCACTAAACTAATCTCAGCGCCAGTATCAATTAGAAATGTTCATGTACCACGAGATGAAACATCTAGGTCCATCTGGGTAAAAAGTTTATAAGGGGTATCATTTATTAAGGATACTGTAGCGGTGCGAAAATGATAAGGTTCCCGTTCACAAGCTGAAGGTTTATCGATCTCAGAATAGGTAGGACAATCCTTGGAAGATTCTGAGTTGGATAAAATAAATGAACCTTTTGTTTGCAAAGGTGTAGCTTCTGAATGGATTGTAGAACGAGAGATGCATTTTGAAATATTTGAGTTATGGTTGTTACTTGTTACGACGAGTGAACACTCTCTAAATTTTGGACTCGAGTTGGAGTGTTCCGAGTTTTCTCGAGACCATTGAAGTTTTCCTGTTTATTTAGTTCAGAATTGGGAAGATTAGTGTCGTTGGTTGAATTTTTCCGATCGTCGGCCCTTTTCTTGGAAAAACAATCACGAATATGATGCCCACGTTTCTTACAATAGGCACAAACACAATTGTAATTATTAACTGACCTATGGTTTGGTGTTTGTGGAGGAATTTTACTATAGGAAATCGAATTATTTGATACTCTTTGATAACAGACATTTGCCGAATGATTAGTCTTACCACATATTTGACAACTAACTGTAAGCTTAGAAGGAAGAGAAGATTGTGATTTCCTCCTTGAACTTGTTAGCGTCAATTCCTCTTCACATGCCTTGTTTATGGCATCATTTAGGGTAGTGAACCGACAAGCCTTGACGATTATTTTAATTGGGTCGAGCAATCCTTCCTGGAATGCTTTTAAAGCAGTTTTTGCATTAAAACTGATGATGTATTCCTGGGATTTTTCGCCGTGTTCCAGAATTGAGGACTCATCTAATTGGGAGAGTAATTTCTCGATGCGATTTGCAAAATTCCTAACACTTTCGTTTTTATTTTGCTCTATAGTGACTAATTCAACTTGTAAGGTTTCAGGGGATTTTAACATACCGAATTGCTTTATGAATTCCTTTTTTAGAGTATCCCAAGTTTTATATTTATCAAATTTAATTATATCATAAGCTTTACCGGACACCCTAGCTTTGAGAAGTTCGAGAAATTTTGTTTGTTCAATCTCTGCTTTTAAAGGGTTGTGAATGATATCACAACAAGCCAAAAACCGATGGAGTTCTGCGGAATCGCCCTTAAATTCGGGGATAATTTTTAACGCAATTTTGTAACTTAAAACACTCATTTTGTTCACTTTTGCTTTATATTTCTGTTTTGTTTTTTCAATTTTTGATAAGGCTTGCTTATAGCTTAACCCCGACTTACGCTTCCGTAAGTTATATTCTCGCGTCATGTAAGTGTACACACAATAATAATTCGTAATTTCTACACGCACTTCACTTATAATTTATAATTCAAAATAGTCGCGAATATATGAAAAATTATCAAACATATCATAACTTTACCAACAACTTAAATATGGGTGGTTATACTTGTTTTTTTTTTTTTTATTTTTATTTATTTGTTCATAAAAAATAAGAAAAGAATTGCAAAAAGAATACCTGTGTTATTATGTTGTTTTGGTTTGCATCGATGAACTTGCAGATGTTGTTGTTGTTTGTCATTCAAATGTTGGTTGTTTTTCTGTGTTGGTTGCTCATGTGTTGTTTTTTTGTGTTGATAATTTCCACTTATTTGTTGGTGTAACCGAAGTGACGATGGTATTTATTACTGTGTTGTAATTGGATGGCAATCAAAAGTGTGATGAAGTTGACTTCATTAATGAAATGTATAGATGTAATTTTTTTTTTTTTTTTCAGGATTGGTATGTAATTATATTGATGTTTCCGAAATGATGAATATATATTGGTTTAAAATGCGGTCAATCAAAAGTGTGATGATTAATCAAAAGTGTGATCATGAAGTCACCATTTCATTATAAATAGCTGTTATTTGGTTTATTGGTTGACTTTATTTCAGATTGGTTGTTTGTATTGATGTCACGAAGTGATGATGATGGTATTTATTGCTGTTTTATAATCAATACCAATCATGTGATGATTTCGGCTTCGTTATAGCTGTTAATTTTGTTTGGTGGTATGTTTTCTCAACAACGTGGTAGTGGATATTGTTCACGTGGGGAAAAGAAAAATAATTTATGAATAAATAATAAACTGTTGTATTTAATTTAATGAATTGAATTTTAATATGAATTACTATAGCTGTAATTGTGTGTTTTGTGTGTTATCACCAGTGCGGTTATATGCAACTGTGGAATAGCTATTTTATTTTTTTTCTACTCTCAATTTTAAAGAATTTTAAACTTTATAGCTTTCGATTGTGAAATATAAATAAAATGATTTCATTTAATTTTTTTTTTTTTGGATATAGCTCACCACGATTTATAATCTTTTCGATCCCACCGCTGTCACCAAATTTGTAGTGATCTATATGTGTAGTTCACAATGGATGGCACTTTTGTTTGTTGTTAACACGTCACACACACAATTAACAAATACTTCGCGAAATTATATTCTATTGAATTCCTTATTACCCAAAATAAGTAATAGGACCGGTCAACCATTGTTGACTTACAGAACTTTATAAAAAATGCGGATAATATAATGTTAATTTTATAAAGTAAATTAATATACAATATTAATTTGTAATTTATTTTAGTTCACAATTGGTATTTATTAATTTTTTATGTTAGTATTATTTTAGGAACAATATCCACTCACCATGTTTTCACGACGGCGTCCAAAACAAGAAGACCAAATAAATTTTTTTTATAATTTATTTTATCTTTTGTTTTTGTTTGTTTTTTTTTGTTGTTTATTGTTTTTGTTTTTTTTTTTAATTTGGGGTTCGTTCGGTGACTTCATAACACTGCGATAGCTATTCACAAGTCACATCGACGCAATCCATCTCCAGACATAACACTATAGAGGAGGATTTTATTTATCCATTTCTTACTTTCGGCTGGACACTTTTTTGCATTTTCTGATATTTCCCACGTGAAACTTGAACTGAACTTTTTTTCTGCGATAGCTATTGACAAGTCACATCAATGCAATTCATCTCCAGACATAACACTCTAGAGGCTGATTTTATACAAATTTTCTAATAATTTTTGGAAAATCGAATTTTCCGAGATTTCACACGGGCAACTTGAACTTAATTTTTTTCCTGCGATAGCTATTGGCAAATCTCAACGGTGCAATCCATCTCCAGACATAACACTCTAGAGGCCGATTTTATTTATCCATTTCTTACTTTCGGCTGGAAACTTTTTTGCATTTTCCGATATTTCCCACGTGAAACTTGAACTGAATTTTTTTCCTGCGATCGCTATTGACAAATCACATCAATGCAATCCATTTCCAGACATAACACTCTAGAGGCTGATTTTATACAAATTTTCTAATAATTGTTGGAAAATCGAATTTTCCGAGATTTCCCACGGGAAACATAAACTCATTTTTTTCCTGCGATAGCTATTGACAAATCACATCAATGCAATCCATCTCCAGACATAACACTCTAGAGGCCGATTTTATTTATCCATCTCTTACTTTCGGCTGGAAACTTTTTTGCATTTTCCGATATTTCCCACGTGAAACTTGAACTGAATTTTTTTCCTGCGATAGCTATTGACAAGTCACATTAACGCAGACCATCTCCAGACATAATACTCTAGAGGCTAATTTTATTTATCCATTTCTAAATTTCAGCTGGAAACTTTTTTGCATTTTTCGGGATTTCCCACGGGAAACATGAACTGAATTTTTTTCCTGCGATAGCTATTGACAAATCACATCAATGCAATCCATTTCCAGACATAACACTCTAGAGGCTGATTTTATATAAATTTTCTAATAATTTTTGGAAAATCGAATTTTGCGAGATTCACAAGTCACGTCAATGCAATCCATCTCCAGGCATAACACTCTAGAGGCTGATTTTATTTATCCATTTCTAACTTTCGGCTCGAATTTTTTTTGAATTTTTCCAGATTTCCCACGGGAAACTTGAACTGAATTTTTTTCCTGCGATAGCTATGGACAAGTCAACTCAATGCAATCTATCTCCAGACATAACACTCTAGAGGCTGATTTTATACAAATTTTCTAATCATTTTTGGAATATCGAATTTTCCGTGATTTCCCACGGGAAACTTGAACTGAATTTTGTTCCTGCGATAGCTATTGACAAATCACATCAATGCAATCCATTTCCAGACATAACACTTTAGAGGCTGATTTATTTTCGGCTGGGATGTCAATAACATAACCTGCATTATCAATTTTCACTTTCGGCTGGAAATTTTCGGCTAACTTTAACAGGGTATTACGTCGGGAACAGAGAAAATTATCTCCCAAATTGTTAACTCTAATGCCTCTTCATCGCAACCGTATATAGGGGAAAAAGAAGGAAATTCAGCGAAACGCCGACCGATAATGATATAACGACAAAAGTCAAAAATATTTTAAATACCGGCGACAACGAGTATCCATCCGATTCAAAAATGGACGAAGACAATTATGAACAAAACGGCACAACTTGTGTTAAAAACAAAACCAACCTAACATAATTATCACGATAAATCCAGTTCACAAATTTCCCGGCAAGAAGATGGAAACACAACCGCTACCGACGGCCCTAAAGGAGTTTCCGACATAAAATATTAATGAATTAAATAACAAACTGGCTTCATAACATTCTGGAACCTTACTGAAAATCAGCTCCAAAAATCCAACAATATTACCCAGCAACAAAAAACACACAACGAAATAAAACAGTTACTCAAAGAGGATAAAAAGCTATTTTGTACTTTGTAGCAAAAAGATGAAAAACCGAGAATCTTAGTAATCGGGGGTATGAACTGTATCGCTGTTAAAGAAATCAGAAAGGACCTTAAAACCAAGGGATAATGTGCTGAATATTTATCCTATGTATACAAGCAAGAGTGTGAGCGGAAAACGGAAAAAACTCGCAATTAAAAACGCTAGAAGCGATACTCGCAATTAAATTGTGCTGCGGGAGTATAAATGTGTGAAATGCACATCAACATCGAACATTGATACAATAGTTCCAGTTTCGTGTGTCAACTTCAAAGAAGAATATGCAGCAAATTAAATTACATTGAGAGCCCAAATAGAAACAGTTTCAAACGTAAGATATACCATTTTGGTGCACCCAATGATAGCTCACAGATCGCAGGTAAACCCAAACAACCAAATACATGGTTTTTTTTTAGCTCTCAAATATATTATTTGGAGTTAATTTTAATACCTTGAGGGCTTAGAATCACCTCGTAGCACCTGTCATTATAGCTTATAGTGTAGATCACCAGTATAAAATTTTTAAAAACTAGCGGGAAATTTTTCGTCACACCTAGCTTCAAAGTCAACTCCTCCAGTGAGTTAAAATGCTCTTACAGATTACAGAAGCACTCAAATATTTTAACGGATCATTTCAAAAGATGAAAAATTAAAGAAAATCCATTAAAATCTCAGTTGGTTTTTTCCATCCACACCCAAACTATCAAAACACATTCAAAAAGGCTGGTTCAGTGCCGATTGATGGTCATATTGGCATTTTAGAAAATCTGAAATTTAATAAATAAAGCGCTTAGTTCAGAGTCAGAGGAAAAATATTTGTGGCTTTCAACTTACTGTATTCCTTTTTAAAATCCAGTAGTAAACTAAATTCCAAGAATAAATTAGTAATTTTCAAACTATGCATCAGACCAATTCTGACTTACGTCAGCCTCGCCTGGTACAATTACGTGTCCAAATCGACATAAACATCTTACAAAGAGCACAGGACAAAGATGTTAGGCAAATATTTAACAGTCGGCGAAGACCTTCTGATTGCTCAAACCTACCGCCCCAAATCGTACATGAATGAAACTTGGTTAAATATCAAATTGAATAAAATGGGGTCTGAATCCATGGAAAAATTTTCAGGTCTCGTTTCCCAGGAAACCGGGAAAATCCATTTGAATGAAATGCCCATATAAAATTTAAAATGTTGTATAAATTCAACATTTAAAGTGTTATATGTGGAAAGTGGTTCAAGTAGACTGCCTTGCCAATAGTTACACCTAGACATATTATCAGGTCAAGTTTCTTGTGGGGAGTCCGGGTATATTCATTTGAATGGAAGGCGCATATGATATTTACAAATTTGCATAAACTCAACATTTAAACTGCCATATGGGCCTTTAATTGTAACGAATTTACCCAGGCTTCCAACATGAAATTTGAGCTTACCTATACTTCTTCTAGAGACAACTATTTTCAAGACATTTTAATTGAATGACTTTCCAGACATGACACTTTAAAAGTTGAATTTATACAACTTTTTTAAATTCTACAAGCGCCATACATTCAAAAAAATGTTCCCGGGCCCTCCAAACGATACTCTACGATGATTTTCTACGATATCCCCTACCTTGTCTCTAAATGTTCACGTTCCATGGAGTTCCATGGCGAGAGTTTGTCTCGTCCAATTACCTTCATGTTTAATGAAAGTTTACGTAGTGCGTTATTTCCAGAGCCTTGAAATTTTCTACATCCATCTCATTTTCAAGGCTGGTAGAAGAAACGAAGTAAGTAACTATCGGTGATTGCCATTCTTGTCGTCAGACCCAAGCTATTTGTTCACAGGGTTTTGGTTTTCCATACTAAATCATTAATTTCTTCTGCTCAGCACGGGTTTCATCCAGGCAGATCTAAATACAGATTACTAATCTGGTTTCTTTTTGTGGCAAATTATTTAGCAGTTTAAACGCCAGACAGCAACTGGACGTTAATTATACTGATTTCCGAAAGCTTTTGTTAAGATCGACCACTTGCCCCTTATCACCAAATTAGAGAACTTAAATTGTCAGTTCATCCCAATTGAATGATTGCGTTCTTACCTTTCCGACCGCTGGCAATCCGTTATTTTTGATTCTAGTTCCCACTTATTTCGCGCGACATCTGGCGTACCTCAAGGTGGTCATATTGCTCCATTATTATTTTCATTGATTATCAACGATATTGTTGATGGCTGGCCGATGATATGAAAATTTTCGTCCGGGTTAACAACGTGTCCGATTGCGTGAAGCTGCAAGATGATTGGGACAGATTTTGTAGTTGGTGAATTAGCAATAGACTTAATAAATGCGATTTAGCTAAACTAGTTTAAGTATTCTAGGCAAAAACAAAGGGATTAGCTAGAATCGAGGTTGACACACTACGACTAATCTCGAAAAATTCACTAAATCGGTTTTAATAAATCGCAGTGTGTCTAGGGTATAAGACTCTTTCATCATTTCGTATTCGGTCACCTCTCTTCCATTCATTACATTTTGTCTGTATAATGAGGATGTTGACAGAGTGGAGTTCATATACGATCTGGGTATAATTTTTTCAGCCGACGCCACCTTTGCCAGACATACCTAAGGGATACATTATGTTGGGCTTCATTAAGCGGAGCTGTAAGGACTTCGCCGACCTGATTACTCTAACATCATTTAATGTTCCAGAATTTTTAGGAACATGCTGAAATTTTCTAGAATGTTCCAGAATTTTCTCGAATTTTCTAGAAAATTCTAGGTGTTTTAGAATTTTCTAGAAAATTTCAAATTCTACAATTTTCCAGAATTTCCAAGAAAGACTAGAATATTCCAGGACGTTCCAGAATTTTGTACGATTTTCCAGACAATTTCAAAATGTTTCAGAATGTTCTAAAATGTTCTAAAATTTTCTAGAAAGTTTCAGAATATTTTAGAATTTTTAGAATGTTTCGGAATGTTGAAGAATATTCACAAATTTCCTAAAATGTTTCAGAATTTTGTAAATTTTTCTGGAAAATTCCAGGTGTGCCAGAGTTTTCTACAAAGTTTCGGAATGTTCCAGAATTTTCTAGAAATTTCCAGAATTGCTAAAATTTTCTAAAATTTTCTAGAAAGTTTTAGAATATCCCCGAATTTTCTAGAAAGTTCCAGGTGTATTGGGGTGTTCCTGGATTTTTTTGCAATGTTTCGGAATGTCCCAGAATTTTCAATAATATTCTCAAAATTTTCTGGAATGTTCCAAGAATTATCTCGAATTTTCTAGAAAATTCCAGGTGTTTCTAAATTTTCTAGAAAGTTTCACAATGTTCCAGAATTTTCAAATTGGTTTAGAATGTTTTAGGACGCCCTAGAATTTCCTAGGATTTTCTAGCAAATTGCAGAAGCTTTCAGAATGTTCTTAAAGGTTCCACAATTTGCTAGAAAGTTTTAGAATATTCCAGAATTTTCTAGAAAGTTCCAGGTGTATTGGAATGTTCCATGATTTTTCAGGTTGTTTCGAATTCAAAATTTTCAAGAATATTCTCAAATTCTCTAGAATATTCCAGAACTTTATAGAATTGCCGGATTTGCTAAAGTTTTCTAGAATGTTCCAGAATTCTATAGGATTTTCTAGAAAATTTTAAAATTTTTCAGAATGTTTTAAAGGTTCCATAATTTCCTAGAAAATTTCAGAATATTCCAGAATTTTCCAGAAAGTTCAAGGTGTATTGGAATGTTTCAGGATTTTTTAGAATGCTTCGGAATGTTCAAAATTTTCTAGAAAATTCCAGGTGTTCCAGAATCTTCCAGAAAGTTTCAGAATATTTCAGAATTTTTAGAATATTCTGAAATTTCCACAACATTCTAAAATGTTTCAGAATGTTCTAGAGAGTTTCAGAATTTTCTAAAATGTTTCAAAATTCTAGAAAGTTGGACAATATTCCAGAATCGGGAGTGAAGTATATTTGAATATTTTAGAAGGTTCGGAAACCAGAAATAGAATGCACCTGAATGCTTCGGAATTGATAATCGCTGCTATATGCTCTATAAATTTCGATCCTTGAAGTTATATACGGCAATTATTAAATACGGTTCAATTTTTTTCCATTCTAAAATTTCATTCAAGTAAGTATAAAGTTTTATTCTAAATTTAATTCAACGAGCATACAAGAAAAATTTTGTGGCGACAAACATTAGCATCAAAAATAATAAATTGGTAATACAAATAATATTTTGGAACAGAAAAAAACGAAACAAACCATCAAATATAATCGGTACAAATTATTTAATATTTGATCAGTGTCTGCAAGGTTGACGAAGAAATTTTAAAAATCAGTACTCTATTTTCCACAATATTTTAAAACTAATTTAAATTTTTTAATTTATTAATTTATAAATTTGTGGCCAATTTATTATTTTTATCTCTTAAAGAGTTTATTTCGGTGCCCAAAAATATTTTTTTGTATTCCCTTCCAAAAGTTCCAACAAATACACGGAGAAACCAAACAGAAGAAGAAAGAGAAATACGACTTTCTATAATTCGAGAAAGAATGCAACAAATACGAGAAAGTCAAAGTAAAAAACAACATGAGTATATTAGAATCAAACGAACATCAAATGAAGATCGCACTTAGGAATTACAATTTGGAACTTGCGGCGTTTCATTATGATGCCATGAAAGTATACAGTCAACGTAGAAGTGTTGTAAATGGAAAAATGGACCAGAAATGCGGATGCTGTTGCGCGAAAAATTTCAAGGGCGAAACTCCAGGCATGTGTTTTGTGAGTGGTAAAGTCAGATTGTCAACAATGCAAGTATCGCCAGTAGAAATATTCACTTCCATATATGACTGGAAAGACACTAGACTCAAAATACTTTCTACAAAATAGGTACATGCCGTTTCCAATACTTGTTTCCAAATGACGACGTTCGAGGACAAATCTATCATACCAAATGAAACGTCGAAATTCCTATAAATATATTTTGTTAGCGATTAACAATTCGAAATAGATCAGCGTCGCACCAAAATCCAGACGCTACGACGAGAAATCATTCGGGAGTTACAACATCTACTCCATAACCATAACCAACTGATCAACGTATTCAAGACTTCTCTGGAACAAATAATCTCGGCAACTATAACCGGGCCGACAAATGACCAGCCGATGAGCAAAAACGAATGTTTACTTCACCTCAAGTCAACGAAGTAGAAGTGGTAATGGTCGGCAACGAATATAGTCAGCGACATCTTTATTCAACGCCGAAGCCATACATTGCAATATACAATACGACGGTAAAACTAGTCATCTTGCCATCAACGTTCACCGGAAACTCAAGTCATATGCATGAGTAGCACAGGATGCCACGCGATTTTTCTTACCCGAAATGCAAAGAAGAACTACAATACGAACAGGCAATCATTGACCGGCATGATATAATTGCCCGAGTCTTTCGTCTAAAATAAACTAAATTGGTCAAAACCATCGTCAAAAATCGAATATTCGGTGCTGTGATGTGCTTGATGTAATCGATTGAGTGGAAAAAGCGAGGACACCTTGATTAGGCTTCAACAAAAGATTCGACCGAATTATATAGTCGTAACTCTACACAATAATTGTAAAAAAAAATGGTTCATGGTTCATGTGGCGCATTAAATGAAGACTCGCCGTCCATTAAGGACAACAAATGCACGAAAGGTTATCCAAAACTATTTTTAAGCAAAACCTAAATTGGCGAAGACAACTGACTGACGAACAATGGGTAGTTCCTACAATCTACTTCTATCGAAATTCTTTAAATTGGCGAAGACAACTGACTGACGAACAATGGGTAGCTCCTACAATCTACTTCTATCGAAATTCTTTAAAGCCCATATAAACGTCGAATACTAATGCAGTTCTGGAAAATCGATTTAATACATCTGCAAATATATCACCAAGGGCTGCGATATGGCCGTCTGTGCCGTGACCAGAGAGGACCACCACGACGAAATAGTACAGTATCAAATGGGTTGTTACATTAACAACAATGAAACGGTTAGGCATATTTTAAGTTTACCGATATACGGTCGAGATCCAGTGATTTAATCATCCATTTAATCATCCACCTAAAAAATGGACAACGTGTACTTTTCATTAGGGAAGCGGTAGAAAGATTTGTGACGGAACCATTAGCACGAACAACTTTAACTGCCTTCTTCGAGCCATGCCAAGATGATCCATTTGCCGGGACTTTACTCTACCGGGAAGTGCCAAGATACATGGGATAGGTTGAGGGAAAAATTCAATTGACGAAAATGGGGATAACCAGAACAAGGATACGATGGAGTGTTCAAGAACGAGACGAGAGGACGAGTCTACACGGTGCATAAAATAAACGCTGAATACTTCTATTTGCGTTTACTGCTCCACACCATTCATGGCCAAACATATTTTGAAGAATTAGAGAACGACAACCACAGGGAATTTGCTTAGAGAGGCGAGATTAAATTCGGGAACTATCTTCGATTTTTGCAACGTGTAATCCATTAAATGCTAATCATCTATTGCTGAAATATTAGACAAGTATCAGCGACGATATCTTGACTGAAATACTACAACAAAACCCCGATTTGTTAGCTCTGCTATTGCTGGAAAATAAATGTTTAGTAATGCTTAACCAAACGCTAACACAACTGAGAGTCCAGCCACCACGACAAAGTGGATTTGGCGTCACAAACATTGAACTTTTAAGGAAAGAAAGTTGCAATGTTGACGAGTTGCGAGATATGTACGTCTAACATAATAAACCCTTACTAATTCAGAGCCAAAAACAGGCATGTGACTACGTCAAAAAATAACGATGTGGCGTAATATTTCTGAATGTGGTGGCACAGGAAAAACATTTTTAATAAAGCTAATTCTAGCCGAAATTCACCCAAACAAAGAAATTGTTCTCGCCTTGGCATCATCGAGAATAGTGGCTACAGCACACTATGAACAGCACACTCTGGACTAAAATTACTACTGAATATTAATTCCCGATATGAGACATCACGAGATCGTCGGCACACGGACAAATGTTAAAACGGTGCAAGGCCATGGTGTAAGACGATTGCAAAATGGACCATAGCAATTCCTTCGACTTTCATATACAGTAAGCATCAAAACTTTATTATTTCTATTTTGCCATTTGTAATACTCGTCATGAAATGGGTTAATTTGAAAACATATTTCTCCGCGGAATACCAAAAATATTATAAATCCTGTAAAAGTGGCACAGCTAGGGATGAATTTTTCGAAAAATTAATTTTTCTTAAAGAAACTTGCGAATTTATGCCATATATCAATAATTAGAATAGACGTTCGTTAGGCGTGAGTAATCTTTAGTCGTGTTTGAACAATAGGTTATTGTTGTTTATTATTTTATTTAACTATTTGTTTTAGGAGCTGTCTGGGAATTCTTCATTGCCATTCTGATATATGGCAATCTGAATATGAGTTGCCCGTTGAATATTTAGATACAAAAGATAATGATAATGCCACTTTCAAGCTTACCAATTCACCACCAAAACAGATATTAACAAAGGCATCAACAGTTATTCAACCAATTTCAAACCACATCCAATACACATCCAGTTACAAGTCTGCCTTCTCAAAGCCATCAACATCCACCAATAACAGGTTAGCTCTAATATTAGTAATATCTACACCAGAAATTTCATCAAGAGAAAGCAACCGGATTAAGACATCAACTCCACACTCCCGCTCGTCTGAGTCCCAAATAAGAATAGAACAGCCAAGATCACCCCACGAAAAAAGATAGAATGTCATTAAAATCAAAAGAAGAGCAATTGGCAGAAGCTGATATGCTGAAATCACGTTCACAGCTAAAGCACCAACGTTTCGATGACTATATTGCTCAAGAATTAGCAGATTTTGACAAGGAACTACCTAGTAGCACTCGTAAAAAATAAAATAAGCAAATTCTATTTGATATTATAGCTTGTTCAGACTAAGGATTAGTAATCCAGTTTTGCCTAATCAAGTTTACTTTTGATCTGGATTAGCTTTTTTGGCATTCAGACTGTAAGAGAAAATCGCGATTAAAAATGGCGCTACAGATTATTAGAGCAGTTTGCATTATATAATTCATAGAAAATATATTACTTCAAAAGTTTTATTAGTAAATATTAAATAGGTCTGCTAATGTTAACTAAGCGACAAACTAAATAAAAATTGAAATTATTGTCGTCTCGCATTATTTAAAGCGCTGTAATAACATAATCGAGATTACAGACAAAATCCCCCAATTTTTTGACGATTACTTTGATCTGTAATTGAAACGGAATTAACTTAGTCTCTGTCATTCACAGTATAAGAAAACATGGGTTTCCTAGTTAATCGAGATTACTAATCCCTAGTCTGAACATAGCATAAGTAAACATCAATGGCAAAAGCGTAGTAATCCAGTTTTACATTGTGTTCCAAATTATTTCTAATCTGCAGCGCCCCAACCGTTCCATTAGTTAAAGGTTGGTAGTATCTCGCAATTATACACCTACTTCCCTATTAGTCAATAAATCCCAGTTATTCGAGTTCCTGATGGTATCATTGCTTAAATAATTGTGCAAACATAAGCACGCGAAAGCTACTCTGATAGCCTCATTCGGTTCCCTAAAAATTGAGGACAAATAGCACTTGGAATTTATTAGCAATTTCCACCACCCGTCGGCTCCTTGATAACATATAATTAAATCTCCTTTGGTTTTCTGTCAGTCGTTTGTGGCTGTATGGTTTCATAATGTAGGTTGTCAAGGGAAACGCAAACATAAGGCGGAGATACCTGGTTTGCTGGCAAACTGCTTGGTACCGGTATTGGTATAGGTAACCAGCTCCGTAACCTTCCAGTAGGGTGCGCATCACGTGAGCTGTTCTGGTATTGTCATTAGGCAGCTGCGTGATGGGTACAATTGTGTAAGGGGTAACCTGTTCACAATTCGCAAGTGTACGTACTGCCTCCTCGTGGCAACCACTGGTAACTAAGGCCACTTGGCACATTTTTGGCCATTTGGCACAGGCTAAAGTACGGCGCTAAAGGAGAAAACCTTGACAAATACCCTAATCTAAGGTGGAACAGCAAATGCCGATGGATGAATGACTGATAGGTTAATCAGCCCAAAATATGCGGACTCTGGATACCAGGCACCCCCCAGTTTTATTTCGCCTTCCGGTAGTAAAGCTGGGTGACCTACAGGTGATTTGCAATTCCCAGCAACTCGTAAGAGTAAAATCAAACGGAATACGGGGCACGAGTAGGAATATACGGGAGTGGGACAACCTTCTCGAGGTCCTTAAGCTCCAATGCTACCGTCTTTCTAGCGGAACTACATGCTGTAGTAAACATCTAGGAGGGAGAGCAATAAGCCCAGATAGTATGTATCACGTACCGGGAGGCAGTATTTTCAGGTTCGTTAAGAACCTGAATATTGACTGGACGGATAATTAAGCTGGGCCAGCACAATAGATCTTTTAGGTCGAAGTGCGAAGTGGCTGATCGCCCGCATGGCCCCCAATAATAATAATAATAATAATAATCACTTGTGGTTAAATACCTCAAAGTTACTTTTACGAAAATTTGTAAACATTTAGGCAATAAAGGCCCAACTTTTTCTAAAATATTTTGCAACTGTACGGCCGTCATCCGTAATTTTTTTTTATACAACTTTTCGTCCTCCACTTCAAGTTGATGTAATAGCTTAGGACAGTAGCCACTTTGAGGAATACCATATTTCTTTCATTTTTTTCTGTTTTTGCGAGGTTGGTGGGCCATGTTTAATAAATTAATATTAGCAGCCGCAAAAAACGTAGTTGTTCGATATTCATCAGTTTTCCACTACAATATAATAAATTTATTTTTAATTTGTCCTAACCTATTGAAATACAAAATAATTTTTGATCATTGACATCAAGTAAAATGTCAAACAAAAAGAATCTAAATTGAATTATTTTCTGCAATAGTTGCTCGATTAACTGCTAGAAAAAAATTGAGCTACAACTTTTTTTTGACGTTTCATTATTTTTAAATGACTATGTTGTATACACTCACTCATACAATAATTTTGTATATCCATTTTTTCTCTCTGTCCGATCCTCTGTTTTAAAATATTAAAAAAGTGAGTATCATAATACCGTCACTAGTCACTTTGCTGCGGAATCTAAACTCGCCAAAATTTATCAATGACGCAAGAGTCTGAATGAAACATCTAGAAAATAACATCGTCGAGGCGAGTATAATTACCGGCAAAGGGAAAAGGGAAAACGGTATTTATACCGCAAATACCAGTAATTTCCATCGAATTGCCTTGCAATTTTAAACGATTGCAATTCCCAGTAAAATTGGCCTATAGTACGACCATCAACAAATTACAAGGCCAAACATTTCGATATTGTGCTTTCATCTTGAAGGAATCGAACTTCTCGTATGGCATACGTAGCATGCTCACGAATTGAATCGCCTGAAAATTTATTCATTTACAGACTGAACAACAAAACTGCGAATATAGATAGTATATAAGCAAGTGTTGAAACGGAAAACTTAGAAAAGTGACTGGAGTAAAATAAAAAAAAAATAAAGATTTAATTTAATAGTAACCAAAACTCAAAAAACTTCAAACATTAATACGATTATATAAATTTTGAATTTAGGACCTAATCAAATTGATTTCTCAATTTATTCTGAAAGAAGGACTTTTCAACATCAATTTGGTGGAAGTCTTAATCTATTTGAACTAGAAGGTTTTTTTATCAGTTTTAAAGAGAAACTAAATGGGACATAAAACATTTAAAAAAAAGTCTGTGACAACATATGTTTAGCTTTAAAGGATCACTCACAATCGGTCCGGGCAGATGACGATGCTTTAGCGGGAAATGGTTATTGTTAGCAATATTTAGTGGTATATGCACGAAATATTTGCCCGGGCGAGGCCGGAAAATACAGCAAGTTGTAGATTAAAAAAAAATAAATAGATCAAAGTGTATTACATTTAATTTCATTAATAAAATCCTGTGTGGGGTTTGCTAGTTCCCCTTTCAGGCGCCTCCTCAGGTGGCGGATACGGGAAAGCTTGCCAGATATGGCAGGTACAGGGGAAATCAAATAATGCGGCGGACCAAGAACTACCACACCCAAGCTAAGGTGGCTGTTTATCTAGCAAGTGTGCACAAATTCAAACAGGTACAACTTAATTGATTTATTACTTGTTCGAACAGCTTCAAATCACACTTGCGGCTTATATCGTATACTTAAAAATACAATACGCTTTTTATAATTTCTTTAATTAAACTTAATAGTTTGCTTGCTTTAGCTCGAATGAATTTAACATTTTTTTCCAGCTAAATTCTAAATACATAATTTATTTACATACTATAATTTAAAGTACCTCCATCTATCAATCAACATTTTTGTATTTACAATTTTATAGTAAAATAAAGTTTTAGAATCTATGGTAATTAAGTTAATTAAATATATGTGTGTAGCAATAATAATAAATTGAAATGTCAAGTTAACAGTATCTAAAATCTATCAACAATAATACGATTCTGAAACGGTAAGTAAATATTATAAAAATAAAAATTAATTATATAATGCAAATTAAATTAATTAAGCTAAACATAATTTATAATGTTTCAGAATCAACGTTTGCTAATTACAATATGGAAAATTTATGTTTACAAAGCGGAAAATTTATGTAGATATATATATATAATTTGGATAAAGGAAATCTCATCAAATTAAGCTGAATGGTTGTCAATTTTGTATTGTTGTTTTGGAAATCAGCTGATGAATTGATTAGATAAGTGTATAATGTTTTCCTCAATTTAATCGAATGATTCTTTGTGGAGTTTATTGTTTATTTTTTAGGTATTACTGCAACCCAATCGATGCTTTTGATTGCTGATCTTTCAGTGGCACTACATGCGCCGATGGCTGCGTGGCTAAGAGGGTACTTAGTAGTTAGTATGTGAACACCGAATTTGGCGACGTTCGGTTTAAACTCGTAGCCTTCCCATGATAATGCAGAGCTCTATCATGGGTGACCGTTTCTTCTCGTGCTACTCGTGGGAATAAAAATGATAGGAAATAATAATAATAACTTAACGAAATTAGAAAACGAGACGGATGTGTGTCTAACAGCATCAAATCAATCATCATCGTTGGATGCCGATACCATGGATCCTGAGGGGGACCAACTATTGCAAAATAAAGGGAAAAAGAGAGCTAAGAGCACAAAAATGTTGAGATCACCAATTCTAAAGGAGTTCCAAATGTAAGTAGTTGTACACTACAACTAAAAACGGCTGCGACAGTCGCGACTGCGTCCCGAGTAACTAATAATAACCCTCAATCTGAGGAAGTAATCAAAGCTCTAGCCGAGTCTAGATAAGAAAATAATGAATTAAATAAAGCAATTCAATGGATGAAGCACCATATACAACTTCTTCAAGAAGAAGTTAAAAACCTTAAACATAATCTAAAGATGGACTACCAAACTGGTCATGAAGTTTCGGTTGAAGTATAAGCCCTAAACCAGGAAAACAACAACAAAGAAACGGAATGTGCTAACTTAATTGAGTACCAAACCGACGAGGAAGATTTAGAAAGAGAGACCAATTGGATAATGAAAAAGTCAAAAAGGGCTCTAAAAAGCAAAAAAAAAACACAGGAAGTAAATTCTTCCAGTAAAAGGAAAGCTGAGTCGTCCTCAGAAATGAACACTAGTGTGAACATGTCGGGAGCAAAGGTAAACCAATTACCAACTATCAGCAAGACCAAGAAAGAAAAACCACCACCACCAATCAATATCACACATGTCGTTAAATTTAGCATTATTCAAGCGTTAATGAAAGAATTGACAGAAAAGGAGTTATAAGCTTGTGTCGCTAAACAACAACGTCTGGAGGGTAAATATGCCTGATCCAGACCGTTATAGAAAACTTTCAACTGTATTGAATGATAAAGGTCTCCAATGATATACATATGAAGACAAAAATACTGAACCCATTAGAGTAGTTGCTAGGGGTCTACATCAAACATGCACACCAGATGAGATAATTAAAAACCTCCAAAGAAAAAAATTAACGATCTTAGCGATCATGCAGTTAATATGTGTAAAACTGAAAGGAAGTCTACCGGCAAAGGAGGGAGTATTGTCAATAAAATAAAGTCACTATTCACTCTGACATTTGCAAACTCAGAGAAAATTGAGAACATATTCAACATTAGGAACATCTTGGGAATAGTTGTCCGAATGGAGCCATTGAAAATGGCAACAGGGATCATACCACATTGCAAAAAGTGTCAGGCATACAACCACACGCAAAAATATTGCAATCGTGAAATCAGATGCTTAAAATGTGCGGGAAAGCATGACACTAAAGAATGCGTGATAGATAAGAACACTCCAGCAAAATTTGCTAAATGCCAAAGAACCCATCCTGCTAGCTATAGAGGGTGTGAAGTAGCCAAAACACTGCAAAATATGCGAAATAGGACAAACAAAAACCAGCCAAAGAGAACGACGAAAGAAAAAGAAATTCCAACAAAAACTGTCACTACGTTCCATAGTGCGAAAGTGGCAGAGGGATTCTCATACTCACAAGCAGCAAGACAAGGACTACCTGGGCCTACAGATCAAAATGTTGGAATTCAATAAGCTATGACAACAATGCAAAACACCTTGAATGCTATTGTCAATCGCCTTTCTAAAATAGAAGAAAATATAGAGTTTCTAAACAAGGGGCAAGTTAATCTTGAACAACAAGTAGGACATCGAGAAAAAATTAATTTTTTGAAGATGTCAAACTCGAAATAGAGACAATGCAACTTGTATCACTTAGCGTGCAACTAAACAATTACAAGAAGCTGCGGGTTGCTGCGATATATTGTCCACCAAGGCATCAACTTTAAACGGATGATTACCTCTCAATGCTCAAAATGATGGGCTCAAATTTTGTCATAGGAGGAGACTTCAATGCCAAACATACGCATTGGGGTTCGAGACTAATATCACCTAAAGATAGAGAACTATTAGAAGCTGGACGTCAAATAAACTGCGAATTTCATTCAAGTGGTATTCCTACTTACTGGCCAACGGATACAAACAAAATGTCTGCCAAAAATAAACCTCACAAGAATGAAACATATACACAGGAAATAAGGAATCTGGTCAGAGAAAAGAGGAAAGCTCGCAAAATCTGGCATAGAAATCGAGCACCGGAGAGCAACAAATATTTAATAAATCTTTCTGGCCACAAAGAAAGCGATTACTCTTTATGGAAAGCTACAAAGGGACTAAAGAGACCAAAAGAGCAGGTGCCGCCAATTAAAAAAGCAGATGGTACTTGGGCCAAAAGCCCCAAAGATAAAGCTGATCTTTTTGCTGAACATCTGGAAGAGACGTTCCAGCCTTTGACTAGACAAACAGCAGATGAAAATACCTTTCGAATGCAAAAAGAAAATGAGTTAGACATAGAACCAGTTACTATGTAAGAACTCAAAAATGAAATCAAACATAACCTAAATGCAAAAACGGCTCCTGGATACGATCTTATTACAGGAAAAGTTATTAAAAATTTGTCAGGAAAATGTCTTAAGAAGTTGCTACACATAATTAACGCGGCTTTTAGAATGAAATATGTTCCTCAGCAGTGGAAGATAGCAGAGGTTATTATGAAAGCTAAGCCTAATAAGCCACCTAATGAGAAAACGTACCATCATTGTCCAAACTATTCTAAAAATTACTCCTCAAGAGGAAGAGACCTCTGATTGAAGAAAGACAGCTATTACCATCCCATCAATTTAGTTTCAGAGAGAAACACTCCACCGTAGAGTTGGTACACAGAGTCACTAATGTGATTGAGAAGACGCTTGAAAACAAAAAGGTATGTTCTGGAGTTTTCCTTGATGTTGCCCAGGCCTTTGACCGAGTCTAGCATCGAGGACTGGAATATAAATTACGCTACCTTCCTAAGCAGTTCTATGAGATATTAAAATCATACAATGAAGGGAGATATTTCAAAGTGAAATATGAAGGAGAGTTCTCAACAC
This sequence comes from Tipula vernalis, assembly GCA_958295665.1. Classification (NCBI taxonomy): domain Eukaryota; kingdom Metazoa; phylum Arthropoda; class Insecta; order Diptera; family Tipulidae; genus Tipula; species Tipula vernalis. Next base: position 254,816,886 of record OY282559.1, on the reverse strand, counting down.
TTAAGAGAATTAAAGCAGGTGTACCACAAGGGAGCGTGCTCGGACCAGTCTTGTATTTGCGTTATACGAGGAACATACCTATTACTGGAGAAACAGATATTGCAACCTTTGCGGATGATACAGCAATTTTGGCGGTTGGAAGTACAATCGAAGAAACAACCAGCAAATTAAAGCACACTGTGAATGAGATTTTCCACTGGAGAAAAAGATGGAGATTAAAATTGAATGAGCTAAAATCAATTCACACAACATTCACCTATCTAAAAATTGATCACTTGACTATCTACATAAATAGGCAGGAAATACCACATGCGAGCACGGCAAAATACCTAGGTATGACGCTCGACGCCAAGTTAAAAAAGGCAAGAATTGGATATAAAGTTCAGAAAAATGTATTGGCTCATTGGAAGAAATAGTGAGCTTACCATTCACAATAAGCTGCTTTTATACAGGCAAATACTTAAGCCTGTGTGTAGCTATGGCATCCAGCTCTGGGGATGCACAAAGAAAATGAACGTTAAAATTATACAAACATTCCAGAACAAAGTACTGCGATGCATTGTCAATGCACCTTGGTATATTAGAAACGATAATCTACATAGGGATCTAAAGATGGAAACGTCAACGAAGAAATCACCAAAAATGCCAAAAAATATATCCAGCGTTTACAACTCCATGAAAACACGGATATTTAACATATTGTCAACGACGTCGACAGCGCAGTGACAAGACGGCTAAAGAGAACGAAGCCGCTTGATTTAGTTCCTCAGGACTGAAAGTTGCTGATGTAACCGGGAAGATCTGGTCTCACTGGGAATAACTACTGTGTTATAGCCCAACTAACAGAAAATTAAAATAAGAAAGAAAAATTGCTAAACGAGTTGTAATAACTTAGTCGTAATAAATTTAAAAAAAAAAATGGTAAACTACCCATCTCTTATAGAAACCTTCCATTTCTACAGTAAGGCTAAGATGTAAGATGTTTTATGATACTGTCAAGAATAACTTGAGAATGTGATTAAAATTTTTGTAACATTTTTCATTCAAAAACAATAATACTGGCTAACCCCACGTGTGGTGACAAGCTTCAATTTTTACTAATACATGAAATGGGCGAACTTATGAAACTGTAAATGAAAACCTAAACAGTAGATTATTCACCTATATAGTTTTAACTTTATTTAGAATTGCAATTTGACGCTTAAATTAATATTCTACGTTAACAATTTTTTATTTGGATTGGGGATATAATACTCAACTCAGGTGTTTCTTTCATTATGCATAATAATCAATCTTGCTAGTATTTTACATAAAACAACATGACTTTTTAATTTCATATCAGATCTAATTTTTCAACGTAATGGATTTATTATCTCTAACATTTTTTAATTATAAATTTCACTAACTTATTCTTGTGGCCATTGACCCAATACCGTGATGCTTTAATCCTTTCTCTGCAACGAAATTTTACTATATCCTGCATAAATATATTTAGTTTTGCCTTTGAATGCCAAGGGGATCTAATGGATTTTAATTATATATTCATATAAATGAACAACGTGTATATGCATATGTGTAGTTTGGTATCAACGAAAGACATATCTTTTATCACCAATGTTCTATTTTTTTTGTGTTTTTGCAAATTATACCAAATTTACTATTTTTATTTATTAAACTGCATCAAAAGCTGAACGAATTTATGTGAATATTTCTGTTTGCTGATAAATTTGTGGTTTTTCTGGTAAGTTTTTATATACGATGGACATATGAGCACGATGCAACGATTTTCCTTTTTGTTTTGCATTTAATTCCGATAATAATTGCAAATTGTGGTTAGTGAAAAATTTAAAATACTTTAGAATAAGCAATTGTGTTTCCACTATATTTTATTGGTTTGCATAGCAGTGCTTTATAAAGAGTGGTCTGTGGTCTAGGTCGAACACGTGATTATTCCATTGTTGTGAATCTTTTTATGAGTTGGAGTAAGAATTTTTGCTATCTACAGGATTCGATTACTTTTTATTATGGAATTCTAAGCTCCATTCTTATTGGTCATTTTCCAGAACTTTCGCCACATAATTTCTTTACCTTAATTTGAGTCTGTTAGAATCAAAATTATGAGTGTGAAGTTTATGCTAAAAAAAAATAACAAAAAACTACACTGTTAAATTAGCTATTTTCCAGTTGGAATTTAAATTATATGAAAATTTAAATTTTTTGTAATTTTGGATTTTTAGTACCACCAAACAGATTCAATTCATTAGAAAACAGGTTCTTTTCATCTTTTCAGATAGCTGGACCATCTGTTTATATCGTTAACCAACAGCATCCAATTGTGTTGAACATTACTATATGTCAGGTAATTTGAAAGTTGACTGAATTTTGATGGTTTAAATAATTATTTAGTGCCGATCCTGGAAATGTCCCGAAGGCCCGCACATTTCTTAGAATAGCTAAGCAAATCGCATATAGCGGTCAATGTCACAAAGCCCATCCAATTATGATGAACTATAATATATTTCACAGTTTTTGGAATTTTTAATAATTTTCCATTATTTTAAAAGTTTTATATCGCCGACTGCAGAGATGACCACAAGGTCTTGCCCATATTTTAGGATAACTTGGCCATATGCCAGTCTACATGGTTAACCATATGTAATTGTGATGAACTATACTATACTTCACAGAATTTAGAATTTTTAATAATTTTATTTGGTTTAAAAATTGTATCTCCGACCACAGAGATGTCCACAAGGTCTTGCATATATTTTCGGATAACTTGGCCATATGCCAGTCTACGTGGTCAATCTTATCCAATTGTGATGAACTATACTCCACTTCACAGAATTCCGAATTTTTAATAATTTTATTTGGTTTACAAATTGTATCTCCGATCACAGAAATATTCACAAGGTCTTGCCTATATTTTGGGATAACTTGGTCATATGCCAGTCTACGTGGTCAATCTTGTTCAATTGTAATGAACTATACTATATTTCACAGAATTTAGAATTTTTAATAATTTTATTTGGTTTAATAATTGTATCTCCGATCCCAGAGATGTCCACAAGGTCTTGCCTATATTTTCGGGTAACATGGCCATATGCCAGTCTACGTGGTCAATCTTATTCAATTGTGATGAACTATACTATACTTCACAGAATTTAGAATTTTTAATAATTTTATTGTTTTAAAAATTGTATCTCCGATCACAGAGAATATCCACAAGATATTGTCTATATTTTTGGATAACTTGACCATATGCCAGTATACGTGGTCAATCTTATCCAATTGTGATGAACTATACTATGCTTCACAGAATTTCGAATTTTTAATAATTTTATTTAGTTTTAAAAATTGTTGTATCTCAGATCACAGAGATGTCCACAAGGTCTGGCCTATATTTTTGGATAACTTGACCATATGCCAGTCTACGTGGTCAATCTTATTCAATTGTAATGAACTATACTATACTTCACAGAATTTCGAATTTTTAATAATTTTATTGGTTAAAAGTATTTGGTCTCGAGACATTTTCTTTCCTCTGCATCAAGCAAATCAAAATTGTGGGCATTTATGTGATCGGAGATACAACAATTTTTAAAACAATAAAATTATTAAAAATTCGAAATTCTGTGAAGTATTGTATAGTTCATCACAATTGGATAAGGTTGACCAGGTAGACTGGCATATGGCCAAGTTATTCAAAAATATAGGCAAGACCTTGTTGACATCTCTGTGATCGGAGATATAATTTTTAAAACAATTTCTAAATTCTGTGTAGTATAGTATAGTTCATCACAATTGAATAAGATTTCCCACGTAGACTGGCATATGACCAAGTTATCCGAAAATATAGGCCAGACTTTGTGGAAATTTGTGTGATCGTAGATATAATTTTTAAACCAAATAAAATTATTAAAAATTCTAAATTCTGTGAAGTATAGTATAGTTCATCACAATTGAATAAGATTGACCACGTAGACTGGCATATGGTCAAGTTATCCGAAAATATAGGCAAGACCTTGTGGACATCTTTGTGATCAGAGATACATTTTTTTATAAAATTAATAAAATTATTAAAAATTCTAAATTCTGTGAAGTATAGTATAGTTCATCACAATTGAATAAGATTGACCACGTAGACTGGCATATGACCAAGTTATCCGAAAATATAGGCAAGATCTTGTGGACATTTCTGTGATCGTAGATATAATTTTTAAACCAAATAAAATTATTAAAAATTCTAAATTCTGTGAAGTATAGTATAGTTCATCACAGTTGAATAAGATTAACCACGTAGACTGGCATATGGCCAAGATATCCAAAAATATAGGCAAGACCTTGTGGACATTTCTGTGATCGTAGATACAATTTTTAAACCAAATAAAATTATTAAAAATTCTAAATTCTGTGAAGTATAGTATAGTTCATCACAAATGGATAAGGTTGACCACGTAGACTGGCATATGGCCAAGTTATCCAAAAATATAGGCAAGACCTTGTGGACATCTCTGTGATCGATACAACAATTTTTAAAATTAATAAAATTATTTAAAAATCTAAATTCTGTGAAGTATAGTATAGTTCATCACATTTGAATAGGATTAACCACGTAGACTGGCATATGGTCAAGTTATCCGAAAATATATGCAATATCTTGTGGACATCTCTGTGGTCGGAGATACAATTTTTAAACCAAATAAAATTATTAAAAATTCTAATTCTGTGAAGTATAGTATAGTTCAGCACAATTGGATAAGGTTGATTACGTAGACTGGCACATGCCAAAGTTATCCTAAAATATAGGCAAGACCTTGTGGACATCTCTGCGGTCGGCGATATAAAAAAATAATGGAAAATTATTAAAAATTCCAAAAACTGTGAAATATATTATAGTTCATCATAATTGGATCGGCTTGGTGACATTGACCGCTATATGGCATAGCTATTCTAAGAAATGTGCGGGGCCTTCGGGATATTTCTAGGATCGGCGCTAAATAGTTATTTAAACCATCAAAATTCAGTCAACTTTTAAATTATCTGAAATATAGTAATGTTCAACACAATTGGATGCTTTTGGTTAACGATATAAACAGATATAAACAGATGGTCCAGATATCTGAAAAGGATGAAAAGAAACTGTTTTCTGATGAAAAGAATCTGTTTGGTGGTACGAAAAATCCAAAATTACAAAAAATTTAAATTTTCATATAATTTAAATTCCAATTGGAAAATAGATAATTTAACAGTGTAATTTTTTGTTATTTTTTTTAGCATAAAGTTCACAGTCATTCAAAATTTGGTTTCTCCAAAAAATAAAAAAAAATTGTTATTGTTTGATGCTACTTTTCACAGTGCATGTGAAGCTCTGAATTTATTGGAGAACAACCGACACTGGGATGTATGCATTAATGACGGGTGGAAAACCTGACATCCAGATCAAATTCTTGCATTGTTTGTAATCATATTGACCGCCTGCTCTCCTTAATCTCCAACAGAGTTATAACATTTATTACTTTTATTTTAATAAAATATATTTTTGTAATTTATGTTATTTATTTTGTATAATTATTTTGAACAAATTATTTATGGATAATATAATTTATTTTGATTCGGTAATAATTTGCACCACAGATTAATTCGTAAAAAAATGATGGGTATTTAATGCGCATTAAGAAACGACTGGTTTTTCTACTACTACTGTCATCCGAAAATCGGAGACGATGAATAAACGAAATGAATTTAGGTTTTGCTTTTGTTGTAAATTGGTTGCTTGGATGAATTGATTGCGATAATGTTTGTTGGTGAAGTTTGCTGGTGAAAATGTAATAAACAAGGCGAGTTATAAATTTGAATTAGAGCGCGTGCCAAATATCAAATTAACCCTTTGTGGTGTTGAGTGTATTTTAATTTAAATAAATAAATGTTTATTTATTTAAATGAAAATGCGTGAGGCGCTACAGAGTTATGAAAGAAATATAAATCGCAAATGGTTGAAGATATTTTCCGTCGAATATGCGAGGAAAATTCAAATATGAACATCAATTTCACAGCAAAAATCTACAACGAGAACAAGGTTCTCAATCAATTGGGAATGCCATCACCGAATCGATCTGCTGTTGCTTCGTTCGATGTAGAATTGCGTCGTAAACAAAATTACAACAAATATAAAACGGGTGATCTTTTGTCGTACCTACAATCAGATGTTCCTAAGCTAACGCTTGAGCAAAAAGCCATTTACGATCAAATAATGCAAACTCTCGATAATGGGGTTGAATAAATCTTAGATGAGCCAGGAGGAACTGTAAGACTGTTCCTAATTACATAGATTTTGGCAGCAATTCGATCCCAAAATGACATAGCCTTAGGCCTTGCGTCGTCTGGAATAGCTGCGACTACAATTCATTGAAACTCCCACATACAACATTTCCAAAGCATGCGGCATGGGAAAAATGTTGCAGAAATTCAAACTTATTGTTTGGGATGAATGCACAATGGCACATAAAAAATTACTCAAGGCTCTTGATCGGTCATTGCAAGATTTGCATGGAAACATTAAACAATTTGGGAACTCATTCATATTGCTTGCAAAAGATTTCAGGCAAACATTACAAGTAGTTCCTTGATCGACAACAGGCACTTTGTGGCGACATGTACAGACGCTGAAATTAACTACAAATATGCGTATCCAGCTGCAAAACGACGGATCAGATGAAATATTCTCACATCAATTGCTGGAAATTGGGAACGGAGAGGTGCCGGTTGATCTGACCTCAGGACGAAGACGTCTATGAACTTAACAATATTATTCAGTCTGAAATTCAAAGCGAAGCAGTCACATGCAAGTCGGTCGACACTGTTGTGGAAGCAGATGAAGCGATTAATTATCAATTAGAATTTTTGCATTCATTCGATCTGCCAGGGCTGCCACCGCACGTACTGCACTTGAAAATCGGCATGCCAATTAAAATGTTACAAAATATCAACCAGCCAAGGCTTTGCAACGGCACGCGGCTTGCAGTAAAAAAATGTATGAGCAACTTTGTAGAAGCAACAATCTTGTCAGGACCATTCAAAGGTAAAGATGTCCCCATTGCTCGCTTTCTTATGATTCCAACAGATATGCCATTTCAATTTAAGAGATTGTGATTCCCAATTCGATTGGCGTTTGCAATCACCATCAACAAAGCTCAGAGCCAACCTTTAGAATTGTGCGGTTTAGATCTAGATACGAATTGCTTTCACATGGATAATTATATGTTGCGTGTTCTGAAGTCAGCAAACCAGACAACCTCTATACCTCTATATTGTTACGTTTTTGCCTTGTCAATTAAGGTTCGTATCACTGGATTGTGAATAATACAAACTCAATTCAATTTATTACCAACGAATTTATTTATTTCACAAAATTTATTACAACACAGTTTATCAATAAAAATTCACAAAATCACTTTATATAAACTATTCTCAAATTTTACTGATCACTTTTACTTTTTATTTTATACTAAAACACTTTTTAAATCACATCGCCCAATCACGTCACCGTCACACTACCCCCTACCTAAGCCTGTTCGTCCCGAACAGGCCCAACTCACCTCCTCTGTACAGGGCCAGCCTGTCCAAATGCACCACCTTTGGTTTGCCTCCTTGTCCTTTTCTTGTCCTGTAGGGTGCCGTCCATGTAGGCTTCACTTTCGACGACGAATCCTTCGTCCATTGCGGAACGCAGTTCCGTTTCAGCCGCTTTTCTTCAAATCTTCTGCCGTTGGCTTGTTTGCCATACTGATCCCTCATCCAGTCATCGGACACGAGCACTCCTCTTCGCACAACTCGACACTTCTTACCCAATATCAGTTTAACCTGATGGTCATTGATTTCCTCAACAATTGTTTCAGATTTCGATGGCAGCTCCTCGCAATGACTGATTGTTACACGACTTACTGTCGCATCCGTACCGTTAAATTTAAGTTTCAGCTCGATGTTATCGCTACTCAATATTCCTCGTCCAAAATTCAATACAAAGCCATTCATCCTCATGAAGTCCGTTCCCAAAATAACCTCATCCACAATGTCTGCGGCCAGAACTTCGTGTGGGAAAAGAGTTTCGCCGATCGTTATGTTAACAATCTTTTTCCCTTTTATCATTGCACTCTCTCTGTTTCCCATTCTTAATTTCAACCCATCAGCCAGCTGCACAGCTCCTGCGATCAATTCTCTCCAGACAATTGTGTGAGTTGCTCCGGTATCCAGCGTAATTATACACTTCCATCCATCAACATTGCCCTTGATCGTTACGCTACTTCCATCTCGTGGATGAATGTTATGGTGCAACCAGACGGCGAAGCCAGCTTCGGTTCCTTCAAACTGACTTCTAACCTTTCTACTTTACCGACTGTTGCCATCCGATATCTGCTCTCCTCTTAGTGCTCTTTCCACAGAAGGTGGTGATCCGTGTCGTTTTCCTCTTGCTTCCCAATAATCTCGCGAAATGTGGCCAATCCTGTTACATACCCAACATCTTAGCTCGCTGCCTCTATATCTTTTTCCCGACCGTTCGGCGTTTGCCCGCGTAACAGATGGCGATCTCCTCTCTCCCTGTGTAACACTCCGACAGTCCATTGAGATGTGACCCAACATGTCACATTCCCAACATCTAAGCCTGCCTCTTTCGACTGTCGGTACCATTCGCTCCATGCTGCCGTTCGTGTCTTAATTCATTTGGCGCCTAAATAATGACGGTCTGTTGAAGTTCTGCACAGCCTCGATCATTAACGCAAACGCAACGGTTTCGCATTCGAGAGATTTCCCGCTTGTGGTCACTGCCGTACTTCCTATCCAGCGCCTTTATAATTTCGAAATAGCTGCTGCGCTCTTGTTCTGGGATGGTTTGTAAAGCCTCTGCTGCTTCGCCTTTGAAGGCCAATATTAATGCCGCGACACGATGTTCGTCGTTCCAATGATTTTGATTGGCTGCCGTCTCAAATTGAAATTTGAAAATGACGAAAGATGTTGTTCTGTCGAATGTTGGTGGCTTTAACTTGATTGATTGGATGGTTTGTACCACTTGTGTTGTTGTTTCACTTGCCTTGATATCAGATAGCTCTTACAGAAACTCTCTCTGCAATTTCCTGGATTGGTTGTTCAATTTTCTCTATTTGTTGTTTCATTTCGTGTTTAATTTCTTGGTTAGACTGATTTTGTTGTTCCATCTGTCGTTTTATTTCTTCGTTTGACTGGTTTATGGTTTCCAACTGCCGCACATTTTGTTGTTCCATTTCATTTTTAATTTCTTGGCTTGACTGCACTGGTTGTTGCGCCATTTGATTTTTAATTTCTCCTAGCTGTCGTTCGTTTTGTTGTTTCATTAGACTCATCTGTCCCGTCATCTGGTTCATAGCAGCTTTATTAGAAAGTTCAATCAAACTGGACATAAACTTTATGTACAGTTTGGTGGCTTTTTTTAAAACTTCATATTTTTTCTGTTGTTTATCTTGTACATTTTGGTAATTTAAACTGTACGTCACACGTATTTTAACGTATTTTAAACTGTACGTCACACATACAGAAAAGTCGTTGAAAAGTAACCTCGTAAATTGACTTTTCACCTAGCATCTATGAGGAAGTAGCGGAAGCTTCAAAATTTGAAAAGTTAAGTTTGAAAAGTCTTCTGAGGCACACAGCATAAAAAACTTGTTAAATCACTTTTTAATTCCTTTTAATCCTTACACTATCGCTTACCAAATATTACTAATCCAATTCGACTTCGTTCGCCTTTTTATATACACAAAGCAAACTTCTAGAAAGCTCATGACTTTTCCAGTAAGAATAGCGTAGAAACATTACGTAATAATTTTTATCATGGAAAATTCAATTTTAGTGCAGTTAAACATTGAGCTATTAATTTAACTTCTTCTATTATACACACTAGGTGTCACCGTCACAATATTTTTTTTGTAATACTGTTGAACTTTTTTCGTTCACACTTTTCTCATGCTTTCTAGTTTTACATTACCTATTCATTTACACTCCAAAATATCTAGAAAATCAGTTGTTATATATATATATATATATATATATATATATATATATATATATATATATATATTTATATATATATATATATATATATATATATATATATATATATATATATATATATATATATATATATATATATATATATATATATATATATATATATATATATATATATATATATATATATATATATATATATATATATATATATATATATATATATATATATATATATATATATATATATATATATATATATATTTATATATATAGATATATATATATATATATATATATATATATATATATATATATATATATATATATATATATATATATATATATATATATATATATATATATATATATATATATATATATATATATATATATATATATATATATATATATATATATATATATATATATTTATATATATATATATATATATATATATATATATATATATATATATATATATATATATATATATATATATGTAACTAAAATACTTTTACAAATTAACATAAACTCAGTATTTAAAATACAAGTAACAGTTACTTTCAAATAAAGTAATTAAAATACAAATTACAATTACTTTAAATTTTAATATGTAATTAAAATAAGAGTTACAATTACTTCGAATTTTGAAATATGTATATGCAAAATTGTAAAATATTTACGTACACTGATTTATACAAAATAACACTTGCTGATTTTGCACTGATTACCGAATTACCTACAAGTTTCTGGACAAATTTATCAACAATAATCGCTGTTAAAAATATTCTACCTAATGTAAAGTATACAATAGAGGTTAAAATTTGATAGTTATCAAATCGAAATATATACGTATTTATTCGTAATATGACGTATAAATACGTATCTTACACTAAACATCGGTTTTAAACCGGATATTAAAACAGTATTATACTGTTTTGCTGTTATACAGTGCAAAATGGGTATATTTATATTATAGCCCTCACTAAAAATCTAGTCACATTTGCATAGTATTTCTCGATGAGTGAGAATCATAATAAGGGTATTAAATAAAAATAAAAAAATTTTTGTACTATAAATAATAAATATACAAAGTACACATTTATTGAATTCAATTGTTTTACTTCATTGTTACTTATAAATAAAATAATGCACGCACCAACTCTTGGCGCATTCTTAAACAAAAAACTACAAAAAGTATTTATTTTATTTACATAGTTCTTGGTTTCCTTTTAAGAATACCAGTTTTTCAAATATTGCATCTGACAAAGATCCTCTTGCTGGTGAATTTATAAACCCAGCGAGAGAAAATAGCCTCTCTACTGGGGCAGACGAACAAAGGCTCGTTTTATACTTGGCAAAAGCCTTTTTAATAGTTGGATAATTATTTAAATTCGAAAATAATTTGCTCTTATCCCCAACATATTTGATGAATTCTAATTCTAAGTTAGACTTGTTCGATATAGGATTTGAATTCGAATCAAACGCGTAGAACCTCTCCTCATCATCGTCTTGCTCTTCCCTACCGGAACTAAGAGATCTATCCTGTTCCGTGCAGCTTTTGATTTTTTCTAATGCGTTTATACATAACATCTGTATTTTTGATTTTGTGGTTTTGTCAGGGTTTCGCAGCCATCTAATTTTAAATAGGGGTGAAGACAAGTTGCAATTAGCGCATGGTTTGTTTCAGGTGCGAATTCGAAGAATGATTTGAATCTTACGTGTAAGCATTTTGTTATATCTACTACGATTGGATTACAGTAACGAAGTAAGTTTTCGGAGCGTAGCTTTTCTAATCTTATTTTTAAGGAAAATAGCGTGGGATATAATTGCCCATAATAACAGTGTTGTTGTCCCTGGAGGCTATCTAAAGCTATAGCTATTGGCTTAAAAATTAAGCAATATTCCTCCAAATATTCCAGTTCGACCGGCTTGAATAAACTCTGTATTCCAATATTGCTGAGCAAAGTATTGAGTTTTTCTTTATATTTTAATAAATGTTGAATCGCGTCAAATAGAGAATTCCATCTAGTTGGGGTTGGAAATTGTTGGCTCTTATAATTTCTGCTGTCTTAGGTCGCCGAGCTGTATTCCACATAGCCGTACATTTTGCAATAGCTGGATAGTGTATTTTTGACACGTTATTTTTGTTCTTTAATATTTTTATAAAATCAGTTGTGGCTAAAAGGCTTAGTGTATGACTAGCACATCTTAAATGATGAGGCAGTATAATTCGCGTTTCCGATTCTACATCGCTGGTTGAATTGGACAAACTAGTGTGTTCTGAACTAATAGCGCAGTGCTCTGCTAGCGGTAGGTCATCGTCAGTTTCCAAATTTGCAGAAAATAATCATAAATTAAAATATGATAATGGACTTTTTGAATTCACGTTGGGAGCTAAACCAATCTAGCTTACCGTTGTCATTGGGAATTACACTAATTTCATTTTCATTGCTACACCCAAATTCATTAAAAGCCTTGACAAAGTTGGATCCATTATCCGTGACAGTAGATACTATTTTTAGGTGGTTTAGGTCAAATTCTGATGTTATTTCCAAAAGTAGTTCCGCAATTCGGTCATAAGAGTGAACGCCAGCAAATCTCTTACATGAAAGTACCGCACTGACTCTGTCTAATGTTTTTGGTTCGATCTATTTATAATTATAAACATAAAATTGTTCAATAAAAATAATTAGTACTAATTTAGTGCTTGATTGGAAAAGGTGAATAATTCCATACTCAATGAACAGTTACACCCATGTAGCTTCGGTATTTTGTGGACCATATATCGGCAGTTGTTGATACAAACGGTATACTTTTAATAATTTCTTTTAAGTTTTTTCGAACAAATTGGTCTCTTTCAGATATTTTTTTTAGAAAGAAATCTAAAATTTAATTTTTACCTTCAAATGGGTGGTAAAATTTGAAGTTGATTTTAAATTTCCACTAATTTCACTTTCCTTTGATTTGCACAACATACACATCGCCTTAACTTTCAAATTTGCATTGCCACTCAACTCAATTTTTTTGAAATCCTCGTCACCAATTTTAAAAAATTTGCCGTCTAAGATTAACGGAATGAACATTTTTTTATTTGCACAATGAAAATACTCAACATTTGAGGTTATGATTTGTATTCATGGCAGTTAAATGTATCCCAGTAAACCATAATCAATATAATTTCCGCTAAACAAAAAAGCGAAATATAAGAGGATTTTTAAATTAGTAAGAGAGATCGCCAATAGATAATTGCCGTATTACTTTGGTAACTGGAATAGTTATTGTATAAAACTAAAAATGCAAATTATACTCAAAATAAAAACCGAAAATAATTTTCTTTTTACCTTTATCAATTGACGTTAAAAATTAAATAAAAGAGCAAAATTTTTTTTCAAAATTATTGCTTGAATAATTCTATACCAACAAAAGCTTGGTTTGAAACTAAGTATTCATTCCGGAATGAAAATATACAGCATTGTTGTTGTAAAATTCCCAAAGTGAAGACCTCATGTATTCGGGATTTATACTGGCTTTACACCGTAGATAGTATAATGGCAAAATAGTATAATACTATTTTACTATCTACCGTAGTGACGTAGTCGGTTTTACACCGCATAAAATATTCATAAAAAACAGAAAATTAAAACAAAATAATGAAAAAGTATAATTTTCCCTTACACATTAATATTTCTAGACCAATTTATCAATAATACACTGTCATAAATTTCCCTTTTACAATAAAATATAATACGTATTAAAATTTGATAGCTATCAAATCAAAATATTATATTTTATTTTTGCTATTATACTATCAAAACATCGGTTTTACACCGGATAGCAAAATAATATTTAACTATTTGCTATTATACTATCTACGGTATAAACTCTGTATTAGTTAGTATTAAAAAAAATAAATGTTAATAGAATAAAGCCTGAATTCCATTGCGAATAAAAGTTTGTCAGTCAAAATAAAGGGAGATAAAAATATAAAATCGGTGGTTGTGTGAAAGAAACACAAAACGAAGTCAGTCAAGATTTGACTTACATCAAATGTGTGTTTGCGTTAGTGGATCGCCATAATTATGGTCAAAAATTATCAAATCGAGATCATTTCAACTAACACATCTGCATAAATATTGTGTACGATGAAAAATATTTCTCGCACACACTAATAATTTTAATAGCATGGCGATTTTATGGTATAGATTTTTTTAATTTTGGTTTATGATGGAAAATATTCGAAAAATAATAATTCTGATATGAGCATTAATAATAATTAATTTTTTAGATAATTTTGAGATGTGAAAATAATCGAATTAATGCTAATACTTAATTTGTTTAATAATTGTTGGTTATGTTTTTGTTTGATGTCAAAGTTTAACCATAAAATCATGATAAAAAAAAAAAAAATAAAAATACTGCTTTTTCTATGTCACTCTAATGGATTAGTTTTTTTTGTCCTCTTTTGACTTGAAGTCAGTTCAGTCAATTATGCACAGTGGAATACAGGCTTTAGTTTGAGAAAACATAGACACGCGCCTCTCTTTACAAAAACCAATAAATTATCTTTATAAAACCAAAATAATTTCATCTTGACATCTTTTGCTCTAAAATACTGCTTAAAATGTATTTTAAATAAAACAGAAATATATTTTCCAATTCAAGTTAAATTGTGTAACACATGACACTTTATAGACAAAAACCTCTTATTAAATTCAAAAAAATCAAGAAACAATTTATTTGCACTTATGTTACGTAGGAATTGATATGTAAAAGTTTGACATTTGAGGTTTTAGCCCAGGACAACGTGAACCATACAGTCGTAATAAAAAGTCGCTCTATAATTTACAACGCCTATAATTATATTTTTTTGTTTTGTCACAAATTTGAAATACATTTATATATATATTTACATAAAGAAACAGAGAAATAAAAAGGTATTTCATAACACAGAGAAAGTGCTTCGCCTAAAGTCTTGTCATAGTATGGTGAATTCAAAATTATATCGCATTTTCATCGCCAAAATTATTCGTAAACAATAGAGGTATTTTGTTGATACCGATTTTCCATCGTCAATAGTATAATAGCATAATAGTATAATACTATTATACTATTATCCCTTGTCGGTTTTCCATCGCACGCGATGAAGTTAGCACCAATTATAGTTTTTTTTATGTGAACGTAGGTATAATTCTTATTTTGAAAATTTTAACGTCTATTCATAATAAAAAAACAATTAAAAATAACCAAGCATACGCATTAGTTGTGTTTTTAAAAAATTAATTAAATGTATGGACTATGCAGATACCACCAAAAAAAAACAACAAAAAAAATCGAATGGTGAATTGTCAAAATAATACACTGTCAGATAAATTTACAATGTTAAAAACACAATTTGCTACCTATTATATTTTTGATAGCTAGTATAACAGGATAGCTAGTATATTATATTTATACTATTATCATAGACAAATTACTAAAGTAATTTGTCTATGCTATTATACTACCAACTTCGGTTTTCCATCGTCGTAGTATAATAGTATAATACTATTATACTATTATACTATGACGATGGAAAATCGGTATGAGATAAATTTAAACAAATCTAGTTTTGATTTATTTTTCTCCTATTCTCCCTATCTACCATTACGATTTAAAAATAAAAAAAAAATCGGTTTTATTTAAATAATGCGGCGCTTTATATCGAATGCAGTTGTTGTAACTTTGTCAAGGAAATTCGCTTAATGTTTAATAAGAAGTTTCATTATTTACGAATCGTTTTTGTGTCGCAATGTTTACAGGGTTATATTGTATATTTGACATTTTCATGTACCAAATAACAGATGCCTCTAAAATACGTTTTTTAAATTTTAATAAAGCAAATAAAATAAAAAATTAAAAAGTAATTAAAATACAAATTACAATTACTTGGAATATAAGTAACTAAAATACAAAATAAACAGAAGAATTGTTTATTGCGCTTTTTGATTCAAGTATAATTTGCTTAGCATTGTGCGGCATTAGGTTAAATAAAGCAATTCAAATCATAACAACTCTAAGCTCATTTCGAATAATTATATCATTCACAACTCAAATTAGTTTTTCTTATAAAACCCATTAAAATCCTTATATAACAAAAATCAATATAATGTGTTTATTAACCCCAATACAAATTAAATTACAAAATTTTACCAATCACAAGTACATACCTACAAAAGAAAGGATTCGCTTCCATTACAGAAACAAAAAATCATTTACGAAATGTTAACTTTTTGTTGTTTTAAACTAATTAACACTGTATTTATTAACATTTTGAAACAATATTTGGAATGGACGAGTTCAGATAATGTTATTGTCCATTTCTGCCATTACGAGTATTTTGTTTTATTTACAAATCGAAACTATATCCAATTAAACTAATGGATTATTTAAAAATAAAACCAAAAAAAAAAAAACTCGCTTACAATAATATTGAGTAAAATTGAGATTTAATGCTTTATTTTGTGCAAAGTAATTATTTAACACAAAAAACAAATATTTTAATTTGCAATCAATAAAACAGTCAGTACCAATCGAAGCACCAATATACCATAATTATGACATATGAAATAGTTATGTTTAGACATAATTTTATGATAGCATCTAATATATTGGCAGTGCTGTCCAAATTCTAAATTATTGCCAGGAGGATATAATCATGGACTTACTGAAGAGAAGTGCTCAAGTAAAAGATGCGACAAATAAAATAGGACTCCAATGAAACTTTTAAAGATTTTCCTACTTCCTATTATAGAAATGTAGCCATTTAATAAAGCTCCTCCAAATATACCAATAATGGAGGCAGACCGGATTGTTATCTAATTGAGTTTAAATTTCTTTAGATCAGTACATTGAGGCTGCTCTGGCGGGAACATGCTCTGATCGTTTTAACTTGAAGATATTGTGAACTCGAAGACGTTTCTGATCTACAGGTTTGTACGTATTCAGCAAGCTTTTGAGTTACGATTTGTAATACTAGCAAATATGTCAGTCTACCTTTACGACCTTAAATATTGAGACATACATTAATATCTTGCATATAGTCAAATTTTGGCCAGTCGCTCATGTATGCTAGAACATCCTGAATGGTGGTCTTCTAGCAGCTGCTACATTTTTCAAATTAAAAATTACAAACATCTGTTACACCGAAAGGTTTGAATTTTATTTTGTGTACAATGCGGTTTTAATAATATTGATTGGTCGGTCGTTGACCGTCGAGGAAGAAAGACGTGTTTTGTCGTCTTCTTCGAGAATTTAATTTAATTTAATTTTATTTATTTAGTTTGATTTTGTGTGTAGTGTTAAAATTAAATAATTAATAAAATTAAAATTAAATAGTTAATGTTATTTATTCAAAATAATAATAATAAAAGTGAGTGATTTTGATTAATATCGCGTAT
The DNA here is from genome assembly GCA_958295665.1 of Tipula vernalis. NCBI lineage: Eukaryota > Metazoa > Arthropoda > Insecta > Diptera > Tipulidae > Tipula > Tipula vernalis. The sequence goes on along the minus strand of OY282559.1, from coordinate 254,799,406 downwards.
GATTGTGTAGTGAATAGTGTTGTGTAGTGGAAGTGATTCAATATTTAGTTAATGAGGAAAAACTTCAACAAAGGAAATATGTGTTCAACAAATCTTAACGGTACTATCCAGATATCGTTAGAGGTATTTTGAAACCACATAATACTGGTCTATATAAATATGTATATTTGGTATGAATTTGTGTAAACAATTTTGTTTCTTTTTATTTTATTATATGATTTGCTGTGTTAAAGTTGGTTTATAGTCAGAGCCGACGGCTTTATTTGTATATATATTATATACCCAAATCTGTTTTTGTTTGTTGTTATTTAAATATTGTTAGAAAAAACAATACGTAGACAGGTATGGAGTATAGGTAGTTATTTACTCAGTTAAATATTTTTGGTATATGCATGGACATTTGTAGAACAGATTGTTCTGTTTAATTTTTCTACTCTAATAAATATGTTTGTGTTTGGTTTTGTAGTATAAAACTCTAAATTATTTCGTTTACCAAAAGTGTATTGTGTTTTGTGTGTATGCATAATTATACTTCGTATAATTGAGTACGTTTGAATTGAATTCAGAATCGGTTGTACGCAATACATAACAATTTATTTATGCTTTCCAAAGTTATTAGTTATGGAAATGCACAAAACCAACAAAAATGTTTATACATAGAAATTTTTGTTGGTTTTGAAATGCACCAAAAAGTGGAAACATAGAAATAATTAATGTCTTTATATGTACATACTCGTATGTTCATGATGGGAAGGGAAATGTATATTGCAGCAGCAAAATTGTTAAATTATTTGTTTTTCTTAAGATTGTATATCATCGGCTTAGTTAATTTGTTATTATCGGAATTTATATTGTGTCTATGTATTGACGATTGTAAAAGTCGAGAAAGCGCCTCTCGAGGAAAAAAGTTAAAATGAGGCAACTGACAAAATGATATTTATCACAAATGCGACGAAAGAAAATTTTCCAATCCGGTAGTTAAAAATTGTTTTCTTAATCCAAAATTGGAATCATTTACAATTATTATTGGTAAGTAAAAATTGTGTTGACAGTTCAAAATTGGAATTGTTTACAACAATTTCGAACGTCAAATTATCAGCTAGCTCAGTTTAAAAAAGTTCCACTAGGCGAAATCTGTGATGCTCCAATCGTCAATAATATCCAAAGCAACTGTAATTCCAGGTAGATGGATGTTGTTTTGAATTCATGGCAGTGCATGTATATAACAAAATAATTAGATTTGATGGGGCATGGGCTAAAAACAATTTTTATTAGATGAAATGCGTTGATAAAATTTATATTTTTATTTTATTTTATCTAATCGTCAAAAACACAGGATTTTTCATAAGGGGATGAGCAAATGTTCGTCAAAGAGGATAGACGTGTTTTTTCTATCCACTTCACAAAAAAAAAAAAAATAACAAAAAAAAATTTAATTTTATTTTATTTTTATCTTAATTTTTGTTTTATTTATATAGTGTTTGTATATACTTTATATACATTTTAATTTTAATTCTAATTAAATTCAATTTTAATGAAATAATAATAAAAGTGTAGTGAAATAATAATTAAAGTATAATTTTGGAAAATGCAATCCACCGGAATGCATTTATCAGGCAATCTTTTATATTTATGGATAAAGAAATCAAAATTATTGATTTCTTGTTTAAGTGCATGATTTTGACTTTTGTATAATTACTAAAATCTAATAATTGGATAGTATTAAAATAGATTTTAACTTAAATAGACATACGTCGTAGTTAATTTCATATTAGATTTTATTTTTATGCACACTTGTATGTGTTCTGGTGTTTTTATTTTATGTACAATCGACACAAATATATGCTTGAAACATGATATGTAACAAAACCAACAATATGTTTATACAGCCGTCTCATTCACCCTTTACACAGATTCTATCAAGGAAATGGACTATATATTGTTGGTTTTTGACTTGTTATAAACGAACAACAACAAAACAAAGAGTTTTTTTGTTGGTTTTGGTATATGGTAGTCGTCACAAATATTTTCCGGTATGTTTGTATGTGAGCTTTAAGGGTATTATCTATAATATTATAAAAACATGATAAATCTAATTCTTCGCACATGAAAGATGGTAGAAAAAATTTAAATTTAATGTGTGTTGATTGTTTAGTATATAAGATTATGTTATTTTTATGCTGGTGTTGTTTTTCTCTCTTTGTGTTTTTTATATTCATGAAACAACTATGGTGTTCTTGATAAATCATGCCTCATGAACTATACAAGTACAATGAAATCTTAGTGTATTCGACTCAAAAAGGATTCTTATACTTTGTATAATCGAATAAGTTTGAGTCGAATTGGAAACCGCCTTATACAATTCATTTAAAATAGTTTATTTAGGTATGATTAATAATTTTTTTACAGGGTATTACAAACTGCATCAAATTGATTTTAAATTAATTTAATTAATAATATAAAATTATAAATTAACTAACTAAATAAATAAAATGCTAATTTGGAAATGTTGATTTGAGTTGAGTTAAGATTTGGTTTGCAACACACAATGACGTATTCATTTATGCGCGCAAAATTGAGATTAAACGAATGTGAACAATGTGGAATTATGTGGAAATATTTCGGAGGGCTAAATGTTTTGAATTTGATTATTAACTTATTGGAATTTTGTGAAGTTAGGTTGCAATTTTCACACACAAACGTCATGATTACTTAAATGACCAACCGATAAATTTTTAAGAAAATAATGATTCATATTCCTTGCATTGATTTATTATTTTACTTACTTTGCATGCATGATTTGGCAGGGTAATAGGTACGAGAAATGAGTTAAAGTTTTATGGATATTTTTATATTTATTTATAGAGAAAGAAACCAAATTCTTGATTTCTTGATTAAGTGCATGATTTTATTTTTGTGCGGTTGTACATGGAATTTTAATTACTAAATTCTAATAATTGGATCGTACTAAAATTGTTTTAACTTAATTTGATTGATGTCTTAGTTAATTTCATATATGCTATATATGCTATCACAAATTCTAATAATTGGATCGTACTAAAATTGTTTTAACTTAATTTGATTTATGTCTTAGTTAATTTCATATATGCATTTATTTGTACGCTTTCTTGAATGTGTTGTTGTGTTTTATTTTATGTACAGTCGATCAAATATATTCTAGAAACTCGATTTATAGCAAAGTCAACGAAATGTTTATCAAGCCGTCTCGTTCGCTCTTTACACAAATCTTATTAAGAAAATGTAATATTTGTAGTTTGTTTTCGTCATATAATATTTAAATAATAACAAGGGAGGGACATTTTTGTTGGTTTTGTTATAGTCGTCACAAATATTTTCCTGTATCTTGATATATGGAACAGGATTGTTTGTATGCTCGTTGTAGGGGTTTTGTTTGTGTGTGGACATTATAGTTTATAGTATTATAATGAAACATGATATGTCTCCTGCTACGCACTTGGTAGATGGTAAAAAATGTTTACCTTCAATATGTGTTGGTGGTTTAGTATATAAGAGTATGCTATTTTATTTTTGCGTGGTTTTCTTTTTTGGTGTTTTTTGTATTCACGAGACAGTTATAGTGTTCTTGATCAAATATGATCTATGCAAACGCAACAAAAATGTTAGTGGATTCGACTCAAATAGGATTCTTATACTTTGTATAAAAGAGTAAATTTGAGTCGTATCGGAAACCGCCAAATATAATACATATAAAATAGTATATTTAGATTTGATTTATTTTCTTATAGGGTATTTTCAATTACATTAAATTATTTTTAATTAAGTTTTTTAATATTATAAGTTTAAAAATTAACTAAATTATATAAATAAATACTAATTTGGAAATATTAATTTTGAGTTGAGTTGAGATTTGGTTTGCAACACATAACGACGTATTTATTTATGCATGCCAAATTTTGATTAAAAGAATGTGAACAACGTAGATTTTTGTAAAGGCAAATCGTGATGCTAAATGTATTGAACTTAATTAATTAACTTAATGGATTTTTCGAAATTTAGGTTGCAGTTTTTATACAGATAAAATTTTTAAGAAATTATTGTTTCAGTTTTCTTTCATTGTGTTATTATTTTACTTACTTTGCATGCTTGATTTTGCAGGGTATTATGTCTAGAAAACCAGTTGAAGTTTTATGAAGCATATAAGTAATAAATTTCGTAGATATTGATTTTTGTTTATCGTAATTATGTCAACAAGATTAGTAAAATTAAATCATTAATAATAATAATAATTTTTGATGTCCTAATTTAGATTTAAAGAACCCTGAAAGAAGAATTTATTATCTATTAATCGCTTAGGAGACTGCAAACGGGTTAAATCTGTACCAACTAATAATCATAGCCTATCCATCGGTTTTGGTATATGTAATTGGGTGTAAGGTGTGTGGTCGGGATTACTGAATACCCTATTATAATAATTACTCAGTTAAGTAATAAAATTTGGTTTATGATGTTTTATTAATTATATTTGGTTTTCAGAGACGCCGGGGAATTTTTATATTAATTTTTATATTAATTTTATTTGTCGATTCTTGATATACTTATACTACCTAATTGAATTATTGATAAGTCTAGGTGTTGGGGTACTAAAACATTATCGTTTAAATCATTTTATATAAATTTTATTAAATAATTGAATCTATAATTATATGTCTTCTTTTTCTGGATCGGTAGAAGTTGATCATTAGTTTTAAGTTGAATTAGATGTTTAAATAGTTTTAAGGTTCATGTTAATTCTTGTTACAGTACTTAATAATTAATTGATTAGATAGAAAAGGACCAGGAATAAGGAAATAAGTGTTGTTATTTTAAATTTTTCTTAAATATTTTATCAGGTAAATTAATGCAAAGTGAACAGGGGTGAAATTACAACAATAATAATTGTTAGGTCCTGTTTTAGATTTTGGGAGTGTTGAGTATCCTGCCCTGGATTCAAGAGAAATGATCTAATGTAGTTTGTAATGAGATCGATTGTTACCTCGACTCATTATAGAAATTGTCCATAAAACTTGATCCATCCAGCTTCAAGCCGGTAGAGGTAACTTTTTTTTTTTGTCGGGGGTTTTGATGGGAGGTTTTATGGACCTTGTTATACCGCATATGGTAGGGAGCAGAAAGAAGTGATCATAGAGATCACAAATAATCGCGCGATTTAAACGGAATAGAGTAATAAGCAATTAATTAATTATTATTTTATTTTACAGGTATATCTGGAATTAGCTAATTAAGTTTTAAATCTGGAATTAAACTTCTATGGTTTCAGGTATTAGGTGATTTTAAATTAGAATTTTAGAAATTTTATAATATTAAGTAATTAAATTAATTTTTTGTGTTGGAATTTAATTGATAATTTAGAATGGATTGGATGCATTGAAATTTGGAGGTAAGAAACCGGGCGCGTCTTCATTGTTTACCTATTGTTCATTATTTTAATTATATATTATTGGACTTTTATAGCGGAGAAATTTATTTATTTATCAATCAATCCTGGATAAAGCATCGCTTTTCTATCCTACACATTTGTATAATGAATACAAAAAAAATAAAAAATTACAGCTTATTCTTAACAAATTCAAATGATCAAACTTTAAATCTAGCAAAAGTTTTGACACTTCTAATCCCCACCGGAACCTGATTCAAACTTGTAAACATAGTAAATAATGGCGAGTTTTTGTAAACATTAGAATGGTTAACTAGCAGTATTATATTGATATTTCGAGCTGAACCAATTTTTATTTTATCGTATAAATAAACAGTAACTTGATAAAAAAATTGAGGCCATTGTGCAACTAAACAATTCTCTAAACTTGGCAGAGATATGATCACATTTTCACAATCCATTGACGTATCTGGTTATGTTGCGCGAAGAGAAATCGGGCGCGGCTTTCTATTTAATTATTATCCATTATTTATTTGTTTGTTTTATATTTATTATTTTTTTAGTCGATTTATTAAATTTAATGTAGTATGAAAACGTTGAACTATTAGTACGTGATATGTTTTGAATTATTTAAACTATTTTGCAGAGCTACTTAAGCAGAATAAAGTAATAAACAATTAATTATTCAATTTTAATTTTAGTGGTACTCCTAGAATTAGTTAATTAATTTCATTAATTTCTAGAGTCAATAGCTAATTAAGCTAAAGAATTGGAAATTAAACGTTATAGGGTTTCAGATTTTTAGTTTTTTAATTTTAGAATTTTAGTTTAAAAAAAGATATTTAGTCTTTAAAATTCATAATTTATAGCGATTAATTTGCTTTCCTTCAATTTAGATGCTGAATTGAATTTATTTTATTTAAGGGTGTTAATGACTGATTTTAAATAAAGAATTAATGGTGAATTAAATTAGGTTTTGGGTTTAACTGAATTTAATGGAATTAAATTAATTTTTATTAAAATTAAATTGAATTAAATTTAGTGAAAATAATTTTTCGGTGTAATCGAATCATTAATATCATAATATTAGTGTTGATGTTGGTATTGGTATTGATGTGGATGTTGATATTGGTGTTGGGATTTGTGTTAATGTTCATACTGGTGTTAATGTTAATGATCGTTTTTGGTATCAGTATTGATATTGGTTAGTTAAAATGATTTTAGCTTCGAAAATTCCTGAGAAACTCGATCAAGATGGCACTGGCTGAGGTGACAGCATTATGGCCGGGTGGTAGTTAGTTTAATTATTGTCAAACTATTAATGTTAATTTAATTGTGGCATATAAAGATTAATCTATAATTTATTTCAGATAATTAAATTTATACTTAATTAATTTTAGAATAATTCCAGGTTTCTCTAGACCTGTTTTGGATTTTCAAACTTCTTTGTTAAATTTATTAGCAAAATTCACAAGGGATCAGAAAAAAAATAATTTCAACAAAATTTAATTCGAGCTCCAGCCCAAACGACTGGCTCAAAAAATTCTTCAGGACGTGAGTTTATATGCTTAAGGTTAGGAACCCATTATATCGAATCGGCTTAATATCTCTGAAATAAAATATCACTAAAATACAACGACAAAGTGTGTGTTATATTTGGTCCTGGAGGCGGAGAAAATCGTCTGGGTTGGCTGTGTACGTAAAACCAAAACTGGTAAATATAATTTTTGATTTATGCGGTATCGATCAAAATGCCATCATTACGAATAGTGGTCCAAAATATTTCTTGTCATTGGGCTTTGTTTTATTTTAAAAATTCTGCTCGCAACCCTACCTTGGCCCTACCTCCCAGGCCCTGAAATAATAGGTTTTATACTAAGAATTATTTATAGAATTTACAAAATATTGCAGACAATAACTTTCACTCAACAAATGTTCTTGTTCAATCCATTTAAGAAGATAGTCTGAAGCTAAGTATATACAAGTTAATTTGGCGAATATCATTTGTGATTTAAAGTTTCAACCCAAAAATATCCTAAACTTGAACCATTGTCTAATTAAGAAATCCGACCCCAGATTATTAAATAAATTAATAATTAATAAATTTTATATTAGGTACTTCTAAAAAAATCGACTTAACCTATTAAATTTCAGATGTAAATTCTATTAAAATTCATCCACAAACATACCATCTAGTTCCATTTGAAGATGGAGACGTAGTACACTGCCTGGATTTGTTGTCTATGTAAAAATAAGAAAAATTGGTGAAACAATATTTCTAATACATGGCTTCAACCAAAATATCATTAGTGGTATTCCGCAATATTTCTTGGATTAGGTTGTTATTTTATTTATAATAATATCTTGTGACCCAAGAAATTTTCAGAGCCTCAATAATTCGGTTTTATATTAGGAACTACTGATAGAATCGGCTTAATAACTCAGATATAACATTTCACTAAAATCCATTCAGAAACGTGCTCCATTTGGTGCTGGAACCTGGAAATGTAGTGAAGGCCTGGAGTGGTTAAGAAAGTAAAAAACATATTTTTCTTTAGCAAATCTAATTGCCCCAAAGTTTTTTCTAATAAGCAAAATGTTGTTATAGTCTCTTGCAATATTTATTGAATTTTGGCCATGTTTTATTTAAGAAACTCTACCACTACACCAAATGGCACTGCTGTGACTATGCACGAATACCACTGAAATTTAGTATCTGACTTAACCAAAATGAAGCCAGTTAGCGGGTTTAAAACTTTTCTAAAAGAGATTTCACCACGTGCATGTATTGAGTCCCCTCCAAACCAAATTTTATGTCATATACCTCCAGGTCACCCTATGTAGGTAACTACTGTGGTATCGTCTGGCTATGCATTTTTTTAAATTGCACCAAAATATGTTTCAATTCTCAAAAATCAACTTGTGAAAATGACGAACAAACACGTTCGCATATTTGACATGTTTGAATTCGCATATCTGTCAAAATTACGCTTCTGAAAATGAAAAGGGTTCAAACTTAAAGTTGCTTTAAGATAGATAAGTTTTTATTTACCGCGTAAAATTTAGGTAAAAATAATTTGAAATATACTAATAAATTATAGTTTTACCCTTTATAAGTTGATGGTGTGTCCAATAGCTTCGCAAGAAATGGAATGAAGGAGCAAAAGTCCAAAAACCCCAAATGTCCGTTGTATTAAATGCCTCTTTCTCTTACTCAGCTCCATCTCTTACAAATTGTATGTATGTACATCTGTAGTAACTCAATTGGTTTGAATATAAAATAATAATTAAAATTAATTTACTTAATTAAGGTAATACTAAATTAAACTGAATACAGTAAAATCACACAAATTTATTTCAATAATGTCAATGAACTGTCATCGATACAAAAACAAAGCTAAGTATAAAAATTTAAGTTAATTACAATTTCTCTTTTAGGAAATAATATCTAATTTCAGGAATTAGATGAATTCAACAATGGCGTCCAATTAGTGTTTTTTTTATATAATCAAGTAGAAGATATATTATATTATCAACAAGGAAGTATAGGCAAGAGTAAAAATAATTGCATCACATGAATTATCTACAATCAACCAGCCTGCAATGCAACAACTACCTTACACATAGACGAAATACGTCAAGCACTTTCACAATATCTCTTTATCTCCACAAAACAACCAACGGAAGATGATTGATTGATTGATTGATTTCGATGTACGATCAAGCATTAAGCAAGTTTCCCGTATTATAAATGCGAATACCACACCACTATACCCATGTTGCAACACGGCACCATAACTCTCCCTCACCAAGGAAATATGTACCATCATACTCAGCTTTTCATGAAGCCAAACATATATTTCACCCCGTAAAGAAAGACGCCACATCGATAACCACATAAGTCTAATAGTTGTGATATCCGCCCCTGGCCAGGCAGCCGTCGTACACCTTTTTACAAATAACAAAATCGAGGGATGGGAAAGGAATGTTAGCAACAAAGACTCAACCCGGTTCCAGACACCTAAGTAGTTGATATTTAGTAAATTTGTTAGTAATATATATTTTTTTTTTTTTTTTTAGTAATTTATTTAGCACAAGACAATACAATTTGAAGTTTGTAACGAACTAGGTGGCATCAGCGGATACCAATAGGTAATTGGTCCCGAAATAGTGCTGTTCGTCACTGAAATTGTTGATCATCTATTCAGGGCTTTGACGTGGTCATATTTTTGCCGGCTAAGGCTCAGGGAGTGGGGTGGGGTTTGTCAAAGTTGAATAGATGCTAGTGGACCACGGGGCTAGGGTTCAAAATAGGACATACAAGGACGGACACACTTAGGAATGGGAATCAAGGCATGGATCTACCTACCAGAACACACTGCACGACACTTACCAGTACATCCTTACGCGATGCTTTTAGTTTCTCATTCTGGAAAGCAACAAAACTTTACGAACAAGCGAAATAACTCTAACCGTTCTTTTTTTCATTAATAATAAAAGTTGAAAATACTTTAAAAATTCATTAATAATAGGAAATTTATTTATGCCTAAATAACCGTATCGAGAAAAAAAAATGTGAATAATCAAATACAAAAAAAATAACTTAAGATCTATGACGTCATTTAATACCCCAACCAAAAGAAAAAGAAAAGAAGGAAATAATAGTATTAAAACTAATAATTAAGTATAAATAGTAAAGGAAAAAAAAATAAACTTAAAAATAATATAAAATGAAATTTAGAAAAAAAAATTCTTATCTTAAATTATATGCACAGCTGATTCTGAAGCTTCTCAATTCCGCCATTTTTTCCACTCACTATACTGAAAAATATTTTATAGTTTATATTTTTATCTATTTAGTTTGTAACTATCACCCCTATTATGGTTCTCATCTACGCGTCACCTGGCGACGTCTTGTCGCCGCATTCAAATTTTGGTATTATGATTCTCGCCGTGAGCGCGAAATGAGTGAGAGAAATGTCAAATATCCTCACATACAATTTATAGGTGAGTAGAGGCGAGATACATTTTTTCTGTCTTGAAACAAATAAAAAATGGATACCAACATCAAGTAAGTGTTTATGTTTTTGTACAAATATATTATTTTTTCATTTTTTGTAAGAATATTTTTTTATATTCAATAATTCTCACTTATTTTTTCTCATTAGACAAAAACCAAAGATTACAAATAGTAACCAATTCGCAAAATTGGTTGAAGAGATGGAGAAAAATCCGGATATAGCCCGCGGATTCCCAAACTTTGGAAAATCCAAATTTCATGTCAACGAATTTTGGAAAAATTTAGCCGTAATGCTTTTATGTCAAACATAAAATTGCCAATAATCATGCAGAGGTTCGAGGGACAGGAGGTGGCCAGAATAAACAGATTACATTGAATCCAATGGAGCAGCAGGTCGATGCAGTTCTTCAATTAGAAAAATCTGGTGCTCCTAGCGGGAAGTTTTGGGGTTTTATCTCACAGGGAACACTTATATCAGCCAAACCTAGAAATAAGAGTTGATGAAAATTTTTCTGAATGCATATTATCACAATCCGGCCATCAAATTGAATCTTCAAATAACGACAATATAGAAAATGAATTAATAAACAGTGCAATTGTCGATGTAGCAATAGTGGAAGATAGCAATACTTATAACCGTGTAAACAAAAATAGAAGAAATTATAGACCAGTCACCGAAAACAATAAAGAAAATATAGAGACAAACCGGATACATCTATTGGAACAACAAACTGCTAAACAAAACGAGATTGTAGAGCTTCTTCAAAAGATCGAAAAAAACACGTACAATCTACAGTATTACAATAAAAAAACATATGAACTAAAAGCTAAAAAATACAAACTAGTTGAACTACAAATTGAAAGACAACATAAAAATGAACTTTTTAGTCAAAAGTTACGTTTAGAGAAATTAAAGTTCCAAAAAAGAAAACTAACTTTACAAGAACGAAAATTTGGCATCCAAAACTCCAGCAATTCAGAGAGTGATGACTGAGTACAGCTTGGATTTATTTGATCCACTTATCTGTATGTAATTTTATATGACCGAATAGGGTTCACAAACCCGACAATACATATAAGACTGAATTATTTTTTACCATTTTTACTAGTAAATACAAAGAAATTATGTGATAAAGTCAACATGACTGAATTATTATCATTTGAATTATTTTTATTATTGTTTCTTAATATTATATAACTTATATACACAAAATGAAATCAAGTATAAACATGTTAAAATGAATTATTATTATTATTATTTTATAACTTATATATCTGAATTATTATTATTATAAAACTAATTATTATTATTATTATTATATAACTTATATATACCTAAAATGAAATAAAATATAAACATGTTAAAATGAATTAAGAATTTCATTTCTTATTTTTTTTCCTTCCTGCAACATATTCAAGCTTTCTTCGGATTGCTCAAGTACGAATTCACTTTCTTCTTCTTCAGTAAATTCTTCGATATCCTCAGTGAACTCAATTTTAAAAAATCTACAAATATTATGCAGCACGCAGCAAGTATTTATTATTTGTTTTGCCTTATCAGGCGTGTAATGCAGCTCCCGAGCCGCCAATAGACACCGAAACCGAGATTTCAACACTCCAATAGTCCTCTCTATAATATTCCGAGCAGACGAGTGAGCCATGTTGAATCGGGCTTACCGACTTTCGTGATCGGGCTGTTTAAATGGTGTCATTAGGTAAGGCAGTAATGGGTACCCCGAATCTCCTATAAAATATCAATATAAACCCCATAATTTGGAACGCATGTCATAAATTATAATAATTCTTTATGTATTACCTAAAAGCCAGCTGTTACGTTCTCCATTTTGATATTTTCGAGCCATGGAAGTTTTAATACCACTGTGATTCCAAACAAACGAATCGTGGTTGGCTCCGGGATGTCTTGAATCTACATATCTGATATATAGATTGTGGTCACAGACCTAGAAGGCAAAAAAATATTCATATATGTATAATTAAGTATATAATTAAATTAAATGCTTAAAAAAAGTACTCACTAGCATTGTATTTAGGCTATAATATCCTTTTCTGTTATAAAATAAGTGGCGTTCCTCTCTTTTTGGTGCAATTATTTTTATGTGCGTCCCATCGACACAACCGACTACTCCGGGAATATTGTGATTGGTCATGAAGTGTATTTTACAATTTAATTTATCCGATTCACTCATTTCAGATTTGATCCACTTATCGCACAACTGATCTTCAAATAAATTGACTACTTCTTTAATAACTAATGAAACAGTAGGTTGTGCCATTCCTATATTGAAATCGTTGCCGATGCTTTGTTGATAGCTCCCAGATGCAAAAAATCTGAGAGCTGCACACAATTTAAGAATTGGTGGAATACTCGATGTGCGAAGAGATGGTTTAAATTTTCCATCCAGCTTCTCAAGTAGGTAAGAAAGACCATCTTTATTAATACGAAACATACCAATAAATCTAAAAATGTATAATATATTTTAGAAGATGCTTAGGATCATATATATAATTATAAATCTATTTCTAACGTACTTGTTATCTGGAAGTGTGAATGGATCAGACTTATTCCGAATATTTTGTCTGATAAGAGCAAGGTTTGCGTTTGCGCTAGAACCCTGCTCAATTTCGTCTTCAAAAAACAAATCAAAACTCGCCATCATATTTGTTTTGATAATGACAATATTTTATAACAAATTTTTAAACACAAATATAAAAACACAGAATCTATTAATAATTGATTTATTATTTATAAACACAAATAATTTATACGTCTCTTTGAAAAACCAAAAAAAAACTATGTCAAATGTCAAAATTTTCAAAAAACAGTAGTTACCAACTTGACGACGATTAAATTTTAATAAATGACGTAAAGCGCTGCGTACAAATTCTCGCCAAAATAAAGGGAGAATGATAATACCAAATTATTACTCACACGACTCTAAACGTCACGGCGAGAGAGCCGGTGAGGCGAGAACCATAATAGGGGTGTATATGTTTTATTTTGTTTTTGTTGTGCATTGTATATTTCACTACATGTGGTCACCTTTTCCACCAAAGTTATTTTAGTTAAAACGTAGTTTTGTTTCTTTGGGTTAACGTTAATTTTTGTGTTGTGTTTTTTTATTTTTTTTTTTAACTCAGTGACCACACTATCACTTTTACAATTGTCCGTTGCACTTAACTTAATATCACTAACGTTCCGGTTTAAACTTATATCTTATATACTATATGATAATGCAGACTAACATTTATTTGTAGTAGGTGCCAATCAGAACACTTTTAATACGATAATGTTTAACTTATTTTTATTAGTAAGGTGTAACTTTAATTACTATTATCATTATTATTTATTGTTATAATTGTCGTATTATATTGTATGTAAATTATTATCACGTAACATCAATATAAAAAAAAATTTATCACTTATCTATATAATTGTATAGTTTTTAAATGTTCTAACTTAACTTACACTAAGAATTTGTAACATTCGGTACATTAACATTAAAATTTGTAATATATTGAATAATGGCGGGTTGAATTTTCACATTTTTTTTTCTTTCAATTTTTAAATTATGTGTAAATATATTTATACCACGAACCAGAAACTTTTATGCCATTTTTAATTCCATTTGAAAATGGTCTTATTATTATTAACTTTTCTTTTGTTATTTTATTTTCAACACAAGAAATAAAATTTGAAAAAAACTTTTAGATTATTAATATTTTATTGTTATTATTATAACCTAATCACTCACGATGCTTTTCAGGAGATCAACCAAAAAACTCTTTTTTTTTCGACAACCAAAATGAGTTCGCTTTACTAATTAACTCTCGAGCATCCAAAAATTCGGGTTTTTATCTTTGGTAATACAATAGGCTATCCCACCCAACCATTAGCAATGGAACAATCTAGTATTGTTTCCCCTCTATACGTTGTTTATGTAATATTTTATTACCGCATTTTAAATTTCTCTGTACAACATAACATTCGTCATTAACAAAAAAACCGTTTAGCGTCAGGGCTGTCGAACCAATTCCAATTATGGAACGATGAACGATAGTTGTCGTTACAAGTTCATCTACTGCTCCATCTCCTGTAAGGTTGTTTCAGGTTCTTCAAGAAATTCCTAAATTTAAAATATGCATTAATTGTTTATAATAACTATTTTAAAATTAATTAAGTATAAATTTGATTGTCTGAAATAAATTATAGATCAATCCCTATGTACCACAAATAAATAACCATTAATAGTTTGACAATCATTCAACCAACTACCATCGGGCCACCTTGCTGTCATCTCAGCCATTGTCATCTTGGTCGAGTTTCTCAGGAGTGTTATAAACTAAAACCATTTTAACTAACCAATATGAATACTAATACCAAAACTATCATTAACAGTTATAACAATAAGTATGAATATTAACACCAATACGAACACCAATACCAACACCCACTTCAATACCAATGCCAACCTCAACCATAATATTAAGACATATGAATAATTCAACATCAACAATAAAAATTCTAAGGGAATGTTTAAAAATTTTAATTTACTAAGGTATAATTCAAATTCACAGCACTTGTTTCATTAGCTACCGTTCTCCTGTTGATAGTCAATTAATGGTTTACCTACTGCAACTATAGATTCAAAAATAAAAGCTGAAAAAATGTATATTTTATATATTTAACCATACTATTAAATTAAACTAATCGGCAATTTCCTAAAAATCTTGCAAAATGATATTAATATTGCTTAAATTACTTATTTATTTACTAAGCTAATAATGTTTCAATTAATTATTATATACTATGCAAAAGGTTTAGAATATTAATCGTTTAGTTAAGTACTACATGTACCTATATGTGATATTCACTAATAAAACTCAAATAGAGTTTCCCAGGTTAGTCTGAAAACTAAATTGCTTTACTATTTAATTAATAGAAATTAACTTATATAAATTAGTTAGTACTAAATAAAATAACATAGATATCACAAGACAAGACAATTTCTACGCTACATAGCTGCTGGATGCTTGGAATTTCTGGGTGTTGAGCGAGACTTCACCAATATTTCTGTAGCTTGGAGACGATCTAACATTTTATATATAATTAAGTATAATTTATAACAACCACACCATCAGACAAAAATACTTGAACAACTATGATACTTTGAAATAATTAAATTCAGCAACCAAAAAGTGCTGAAACGTTTTCATCACTACCTCAAATATTCTTGCAATGTAATGTAGTATACAATATCAAGTACCTCTTGCACTTACTGCATCCAAGGCTAGAAACTGTGACCCACAATTAAAGAAAAACATCAGACTATAAAACAATTATCGGACCGACACAACAAGGGATCATGGCGTCATTGA
This sequence comes from Tipula vernalis, assembly GCA_958295665.1. Taxonomy (NCBI): domain Eukaryota; kingdom Metazoa; phylum Arthropoda; class Insecta; order Diptera; family Tipulidae; genus Tipula; species Tipula vernalis. The sequence continues at coordinate 254,783,573 of OY282559.1, read as the reverse complement.
TCCATCATCCGACCAAAAATATCCGTGTGTCAATACCGGACTCGGTGATGTATCGTGAAACGGAAAAACGTTGCATACAGATCTACGGAATTTGCGATCCGACGACATCGTCACAGACCCATCATTACAGTGTCGTGCAATGGAAAAGCGGTCAAACAATCAAAACACTGTGAACCCTATCGTCGAATGTCAAACTTGACGTATTAAAGACTAGTACCTAGGAAACTCCGGTACCAATTCAATGATCCTCGAATAATCTTTACCAAGACTATTCAAATCACCTTTCCTATTAACAAAACCTCCCTGATTCCCAATTATATGGGCCATTTCCAAAAAAGAAACGATAATTGAACTGAAATTGGTGCATCAAAGGAACGCTGACACAACACAGTGGCATGAGCACTCCTATCGGTGGTTTCACAGCAATTACTACACGGCAGTTATTACACTGTTATAGATTGGTCTAATTTCGGTGTACTATCTTCTTCTGACTAAAAATATTTCGTATCGAATTTCCGCATCCCATTGATATGTTTGAAGTGGCTGTCGAATATGCTGAAATATCCTGAATTTAAATAAAATTTCAAAAAATCTAAAAAATTTTCATTAGAAATATTTTATAGGGTTCTATATCATTGACCGTCTATCCGCAATTATTCCCTCCGCCACATTTATTTTAATACTTATTTGTAAAAAATGAAAACTACGAACCAACTTATCAGTACATATCTTTGTGAGATATTCTGCCATTTAATAAAATTAATTAGATCATAATATTCCAAATTTTAATAAATCAGCCAAAAATTTTAAAGTTCTGTAAGTTGGACTATTATCTTAGTACAATTAAACTTTGTGAAGTATAGGAAGTATATAGAATATGGTTATCACCGAGGTGTAGGTCGTAAGTTTCCTTTCTGCTTCTTTATCAATATAAATTAAAAGTGTTTGCATGTGGTGGCGTGATGTATGAAAATACCAACGAAAATGTATGTTGCCTAAAAGTTGTTGGCAAAGAGATAAGAACAATGAGGTTAGCAAAAACTCTGATTTTCTTGTAGGTACTATTAATATCCAATTATGAGAATCATGGTCAGTGTACTAGACATATGTTGATCTAATAAATCCCTACATATTTTTACGAATCTTACATTACATGTTATTTTTACAATGCAGCGGTTTACAGCTGTGGTCTTTACATCGTGTCTAATTTTGTAAAATAGTTCGATAAAACCCTATATTTATAAGTTTGACCTCCAAGTCCAAAGCTTTCAAATTTTTTACAATTTGTTATGCAAAGTCGGCCATTTCATGTAATTTTTACTTAATTAGTTCACGAAATAATTTTCAAAATTGCTCAAATATAATTAAGTGATCCGAATGGGACAAATAGCGTCCCATTCATACACACTTAAAAATGTTGCAGTGTTTTATGATACAAGCCTTGCATCGCAGCATATATGATATACCGTACGAGTATATCACATTATGATTAAAATCTTGCATCGAAAAATAAACCGATGCAGTTATAATCAAAAAAGAAGCAAGTTTTGCATCCAAAAAATCGTTCTGTTGAAGTTGGTTGCAAACGTAACGTACTACGTGCGTACCTATTCGTATATTTAGAACGTGAATTTTTCATTTAAATTATTTACCAACTAACATATGTACGTACTCTGTCAGCCTCTGTTTATAATCAACCACTTTAATAAGGTTAACATAGAAACCCAATTATTATAATGTAAGGCTAAAGAGTTGACTTAGCCTTTGAGGATGAGGGTTTACTGGCACATAATACCATAAATGTGCCTATGTGCATGCGTCACCTTGCATTTATTTAACCATTCCAAGTAAAAACAATATGATAGTACTGAAGTACCTATAGCGCAGTTGGTTTATACTTTTGTAAAATATATACATACATAATCTTAATATCGTTATATTCATTTTCAAATAGTCAAATTTTTAAATAAGAGTACAAAAAACAAAGACAAAAATTAATATGTAGCTATTAATAGCTTTTCTATTCGTTTGAGAAAAACAGGGCTTACCACTCAATTTAACTTTACAAATATAAGTATGTATGTAAATAACATCAATTTGGATATTCGTTAGTAAATAATTTTATAATTTACAAAGTATTTATACATATATATACATAATATTACATATATAAAACATTAATTTGTTATATAACGTATAATTTGTTATGTAACTATAGCTAAATACAAGATGAATTAAACAGTACTTTTATAATATAACAGCGTTAATTTTTAGAAGTGTCTTCCCCTGTTGTAGTTTAAGCAAACAAACTGAAACAACCACACAAACATGTACCGTCTCTCTTCTTTATTCGTATTTCGTATCGTTTCAAACGTATCTACGCAGTGCAAAGTTTATCGTCATTCTTTCTTTTGGACAATTGTGAAGTGCAGGATATTAACGTACATAATTTTTTATATATTTCTTATAAATACTTTTATTGTAAGATTTTATTTTATTTAATATAAAAAATATATTTAGGTATATAAAAAGTGAAAAAGAAGTTCAAAAAAAAGTGAAATTTACAGTTTAGTTATTATAAGATCCTTGTTCCATGTGATTTTTATCCATTGTTTGTTCCGATGGATTTTTGTTTGGTTAAGATTAACTTTAAAGGGGTTGTTAATTATGTTAAAATAATAAAACACGAGGAAACATGGGAATATAAAGATTTTATTTTATCAGGTAAGTTGTAAATATTTAATTCTAATAATACTAATTAAGTATTCGAATTATTTTCGGTGGTTCCCGTTATTATTTTTCTTTATTGTGACGCTTACTATTTTTTTCCTATGTGATGGAAGATTGCATCATAATTTCATTTTCTTTTTGATTTATGATATTACATTGCATCGTATCAGCTGTGAAAAAAATAAATGTGCGTGTCTCTCGGAAATATCCATTTGATCAATGTATCTGTAATCAAATTTTTTTAATTGAATTATAATTTTATATGATTTTATTTTCAGCGTCTATATATGCTAATATTTCTGCATATGATATCGACTACTTTACAGATTTGCAAGGTGTTAGAATTTGTGAGGAGGATTTTGTAGATATCGTTACTGAACGAAAAACTCATCCGGAATTTCAGTTAAAAATAGTTTTGAAAACCCATGATAATAGTACCATTATTATATAAATGTATTGAATGTTATTTAAAAAAAATTTTAATTTCTTTATTGATACAATAGAATTACCTGAAATTCAAGCAACACCATTGATTCGTTAAAATTGCCGGTTAGGTTATCTAATGCATATAAATGCAAAAGTATGTAATTTATTTGAATAATTAATTTAAAATTCCCTGAAATAACTTTAATATTTCTAATTACAGGATTTAGAAGATTTTATTCTACAAACTCAAAACGCGTACGTATTGAGCAAAAAACTTATAAACGGCGGGTCAACGAAAGGCCTTTCGGATACTGAAAGACGGGCGATAATAAGGGAGGGTGTGGATTATCTAGTATTTAAATTTAGTACTTATCATCCCGATCCAGCACACATCACGGCGCTGGCGCCAGCTATTGTGGAATTATTTCCACAATTAAAAACTAAACAGAAAGATAACGGAGGAATAGTATAAAATTAAAAAATTAATTAAAAAAATCTTAAAACTTAGAGCACCTATACTTTTATTATTTATTAGGACGCTTTATATGATAGAAAAAAAAATCGCGGGTATGTTATATCAAGATTAAACCGGGTACGTCAAAAATCATATGCATTAGAACATGCCACTGGGAAAAACCGTCGGAAACGCAATGTAGCAGGATCATTAATTTCAACGGAAACTAAACCAGCTTTTGACATAGACAGTGACGAAAATTTTTTGATTTTAAAAAATTTAAACGTAACTACTCAGAAAGATTTAATCAAACAGAAACTTCTCGAAACTTTGAGTGTGCGCATCGATATTTTACGGTCGTCACCTGAAATTGAAAAATTCTCAAAACAATTTCCCTTTTTTTATACATCTCCCGATCTGGTAAGAGTAATCAGTTGAATTATACTCTATTCAATAATCTCTATTCATGTGTATTAATATTTATTCATTTTTTGTTTACTATTCCAGATTCTATATGACTTCGAAATACGGTATTCCGAGAAACATCAACATTTTATAAACAAATGTAAAATTTGTTCACCACATATTAAACAAATTTTTATGGAAACTAGAGGGCCGCATTTTAAAAGCTTACCTGAGATTGAAGGTAAGATAGATCAGCTAAAGAATAATACACATACTAATAAATTTAAATTCTACTTAGAATTATTGCCTTCGATGCAAGACTTTTTTTACCTTCTAAATATATTACCACAAGTCGTAGCAGGTAAATCATCAGCCAATATCCAACGGGAACGATTCTCCATAAACAAAATATTAGTGTTTAGAACGGTAAGATTTTACTTATCTCTTATATTGGGAACTTACAACATATAACAAAAATGTATTTATACTGGTTTTCTATTTAAATTCACAGCTTAATCTTCCTCCTGAAGAACTAATCGCATCTGAATTGGGACATCCCTATATAATTGCTGAAGGTGACAATAAATCAGCGATATCACAATATCATCTTTGCATAGAAAGAGAGCTGATAATCTTACCAGGAAATTTTACTTTCATTGAAGCCGTTGATTTATTGTTTAAATCGCACTATGTGTTTGGGCTACATTTTGCTGATAGTTTAAAAACATTTTGGACATTCATCGCTTACTATTTTTATGAAATTGAAGATGCAGGAACTATCACGTCCAGGATTAAGGAAATATCCTGCAAATTAGATCTAATAACAGGTGTTAATTAACATTTTTTCATTAATTTTTTTTATAAACATAAATCATTTCCTTTTCTATCTTAATTTACTAGCAAAAATGTATTTTTGCTATTTCTGTAATGAGGTATTTGCTGAATTAAATAAATTAATACTTCATCTAAAATATCAAGAAATCGTAAAAGAAAAGTCTAGCATCAAAATTAAATGTGTCAAAGAAAAGAATTGTGATTGCACCTTCCAGACTTTTTGTGCCCTAAAAAAACATTTAAACAAATCTCACATTCTGGAAATAAATAATCCATTAGCCGACTCAAACGAGGCTGTATGTACTATAGCTTCTTTGGAAAAAATAGAGGACGTTTATATTCATAACGATCGTTTAGACAAATCTTCAGAGCTTGAAATTAAAACTCCATCTTTAAGTGACTTTGAAAACGCAATTAAATGTTTCTATGCCAAACTTAATCTATTAGGGTTGCCAGACCAAACAATGACAGATGTTTTCTGCCAAACCAAAATCATAACTGATATCGGCATTAATATTATATCCGCATCATCCCAAATTAACACGACATTTAATAAAATTAAAATTTCTGAAACTATGAAAAATGTTTGCTCGAAATATAAACGCAAAAAACTGTTCTTAGAAAATTCTTTTTATATAGAACCACAACAAATTCCAATTGGATTTAGGTGGGAGAGGAGGTTCAATGGAGAATCATTCACTTACTCAAGAAAACTTATACCAATAACAATAATTTATACCAATTACAAAGACATTAACGACAATTTTTAAAAATTCCAGTTTTCGTAACTTATTTAGAGATTTCAATGTTTCTCACAGTTGCAGTAGTGGAATTTACAAATTTGGCTGTTGCGGAGATCGTTTTCAGTCCATTAAGAAGGATTTTGTTAACGAAGCGAAAGTTTTAATTCAGCTGTACTACGACGACTTTGAAGTTGCTAGGGTACTTGGCAGTAAGACGATAGTTCATAAAGTAGGCGGTATATATTTTACAATCGTAAACAGTCCAACCAATCTAAAATCCAACCTACAAAATATATTTTTAGTAAGCCTTTTTTACGTAAACGATCTCCAGGGCGATTTTAATTTAAATTCAATTTTACAACCAATTGTAGCAGATATCAAAATCTTGGAAAATGATGGTATATTTATAGATAAACTCGGTTTGGTTTCAGGAACAATACTTTCCTTATCTCATGATAATCTGGCGGCAAATGACCTAATTGGTTTTACTAAATCTTTCTCCGCTAAATTTTTTTGCCGATTTTGTATTATGCCTAGCGGAGAAACAAAAAAATCAACTACTGAAGATCTAAAATTGCTTAGAACAGATGACTGTTACACTATTTTATGCGATCAACCGCCATTGAGAAAGTTAAAAATGATGGAAACCCAAGGTATTAGTCGCAATTCAGTATTGAACGATTTAAAATACTTTCACTCTATTAAAATCAATATTAAAAACCATAGTGTGGATCTATTACATGATGGTTTAGAAGGCTTTGTTGTGTTAGTATTGAAATATCAATTTGAATTCTTTATCGAACAGAAAGTTTTAACTAACATTGATAAAATAAATAATTGTATATCTGCTTATAATTTTGGATTCATTGATCGAAGAAATAAACCATCGAACATTAACCTGGAAAAAAGTAATTTAGGACAAAATGCCATACAGGTATTATGCCTAGCTACACATTTTCCGTTTATTTTTGACAGGTTTTATGATCAAGCTCACCAATGTCAATGGAAAGCTGTGCTTAGTGTTATTGAAATAATAATAATTTTATTTCGCCATGAATTAACTGATAGTGACATAAAACATCTACAAAGTATAATAACTTCTCATTTGGAATCGATAAAAACTACGTTCAAAAAAGATTTGACACCAAAACAACACTTCCTTCTGCATTATCCCACTGTCATCAGGCAAATGGGTCCTGTTATCCATTTGTGGACAATGCGGTGCGAAGGCAAACATCGTTATTTTAAAAAAAATATAACACCTAATTTTATAAATATCTGTCAATCGTTTGCTAAAAGGCACCAACAAATGATGAGTAATGTTTGGCCAAATTCAACATTTAAAACCCAAAGTCAAAAGGGGAAAAAATCGTTATATAATTCTAATATTAGTTACAATTGTCTTGATAGGTTTTCTAGACCAATTTTTAGTTTATCATATTTTATCAGTGACTTTCATTATAAGAAAGGTTTCTGCATTTTGAAAGAAAAATCATCCCACCAATTAATTCATGTATATAAAATAATTGATATTCTTGACTGTAATAACGAAATATACTTCCTTATGAGTGAATTTATTGGAATTTATGATAAATTCTACTGTGGGTATCAATTAATCGAAAAAAACTCTAGTCCTATTTGTCTTAATTTTAATTCATTACAGTACAAAAAAGCTTATGAAAAACATTTTGTATGTAAAACTAAAAATTTTTATTTAATTGGATGCAATGTGCAATTGATTTAATTTTGATTAAATATATAAAATGTATTGTTAAGATTGCGACCTTACAAAAATCAAATTGAAATAGCAATTACAAGGTATAATTAAACTTAAATTAAGAATAGTTATTATATGAAGTGTAATCAATAATAATTTTATTGAATTTTAATTATATTAAATTATTACATTTTAATTATTTGAATTTTAAATAATTTTATTTTATATTTTATTATTATTATTTAATAAATAAATATATGTCGAATGAATATAATTCACTTAGTTTTATTACAACCAGTGGGTTCTGAGGATGATTTCATATTTGATACATCTTGATCTCGTTTACGATGCAACTTGATACATAATTTGTTGTGTTTCGATATAACTAATATCGTATATTATTTAAATGCAATCATAGTTGCAAAACGATACAGGACACATCGAAGCAATTCAGATACAAATTATAACAGATTACGATGCAAACTGCACCATAATTTCAATAAACACGTATTGCATCAAATTTCAAAATAACATGCATCGAAAAAACCTTGATGCAAATTGTTCTGTAAATCGTTGCAGGTAGTATCATATATAATTTTAATGTAATTTGTATCGAAATTGGGAGCATCATCAACTCTTTTTTTTTTGGCACAAAGCGTAAATCGAAAAACGAAGCTAGTTTGCGCTGGAGTCATATACGAAACTATTTGCATCGCATATCAAAGTTTTTTTCGAGTATGTAGTAACGCACGATATTCGATTCTAAACTGGTCTGATCCGTCGAAAACGGGACAGTTGGCAAGTCTGGCATGACTTGATTTGGATAATCTTCCATAAATAATTGTTGTAAGAACGAATTCATTTGAGAGGATCATTAATCATTATGCATAATATGAATACAAATCTTACACAAACACAATTCATCCATTTCATCCGCTGCTTGATAAGGAAGTGCACAGGAACCAAAATAAAAAACAGGTGGCACAACGAAACTATTTGGATATCCTTAGTAAAGTTTCAGTCAATTAGGTTCAAAACTGTAATACTGGTGAATAATGTTACAACTTAAGATACAACCGCAGTAATGTAATTTGTCATCGAATAAACTTAACTACGGAATAAACTTACTCAAAAAATCATCACTCGCATTTTAAATTAAAATAATGTAACTTAATTCTTATACAGAGTAAAGGAATAAGACTTTGTATAAACATATTTCAATTTAATTAAATAAACTAATTATGAAATTTATATTCGGTAAACGTATACATCCTACACCTACAAATTACTTACGTCAAATGCCTGGAAGTTGATTGCCCTTGTATGTTGATTTCAAATGAATCCAATGAAGCCATTTCTCGGCCTAAAGTTAAATTTCGCCCGTAAGTTGATTCAATGAATTTGTTGTCGAGAGTGGACGAAATCATTTCCTCAGAATAAATATTCGAAGTGGTTAGATGGTGTATAATTGATGGAAAACACTTTGGATGACGGATTATTTCATTGACACGACCTTTGATCTCATTTAAAATACATACCAATAATTTTCAAGCATTTTCTGATTTATCTGTGAATCGATAAAGTCCAATCAGAAAACTCATTCGTTTCAGATCCTTCAAACACGTCGTTTTGATATCTGTTAAATACCGTTGCATAATTAATTCGAGTGATTGGTCGTGGCAAACTTGAATATCAGATCCTAATAACGCTATATGCGAACAGGTTACCATAAAAAATTGTGATATTTGAGGCGTTAATTTATTCATTACACCAATAATCAAATATCAATAATAATTGGACGACCTGCCAATTTGTTAGCCGCTCGCAACAAACGTCATCCAATGTTGACCCTATCTCAATGAAATTTCGACTTTTTACCGATGTAGTTTCCGAATATATTCCTAAAATTTCTAATGTTTCCTAATTTGTTCATCACTAAATTGATACACTTTTCTGATAGCGCATCAATATAGCGTCGAATCGTTCGTCCGATATGAAAACACTGTTCGCACGACAAAAGTGGCCAATGATTCGAAAATTTTCCAGCATCTCATCGCTCTTGACATCTAACCAATTGGTTGTTTCACAAATACGATTTATAGTATTTTCCTCAATCAACTATTATTATTTATGCTTAATTTTTCAATTTTTTTCATTGTTTTAAATAAGTTATAATTATTTTTACTAGATATATGTAGCGCATTGTGTGCGAATTGATTCTCCGTATCTTGAAATATGGTATTTTCTTATAATCCAAATGATTTAATGAAAGAGAACGTAAATTTAAAATTTTGTTTATAAAACTATGGATATTAAAAGCACTTTCCAACGCCGCCAATGATATGTATAAGGGTCATTTCTAACAGCAACTCAATATATTCGATTTAAAATCGATTTATTGATCATTTTAAAACTAAACTAGCTATATAACTTTTGTTTTTGAATATATTTAATTGTACACTGAAAGTGCACTCCCCTTAACACAAAATACCACATTCACAACGCAATTCCAATTCACATCCACATACAAATGTTTTATTAGGAATACAAACAAAACCGATGTAACGAAATCCCAAAAGGGATTACGTTAACAGACATGAGCATAGCGGTCTGATGCGGTATAGTAGCTGGCTAGAGCTCACGGTGCAGCGTGGGGATTCTCAGACATATTTCTCATGCTTGAATAACCGCATGAAGAACAATATTAGAGGGGCAAATGGAAATTAAAATTAAATTGCCACGGCCTCAGCGGCAACAGAAAACAATAAGCTGGGAGTGATCGATCCGGAGTGACCGTCTCAATCCCAGGCGACTACCGCCGTGACTGCCACACGGGCCTCCTCTCATCGGCCTGTCTACTGGGATGCTGTTTCCCAGTCGCGACGGCCACCGATGCCACTATGAGGGAAGGACGCCCGCATGACAATCCCAGCGACAATCCCCCGGAACGGAGACTGTCACCCCGACGCGATCAACTCATGTGGCGTGCCGCCCTCCAGCACAGCCTGTCCTGGAGAAACGAACGGCACGCACCGAAAAGGGTGGAAAAAAGCCGACCCTTCACATGACCCCACCTCACATCATTCGATCAATTATTTATTTACACGCACATGGTGCGGCGTAGCACACTACAGTAAGAATTCAAAGAAAAGTTCTGTTACGGTAAAAGTAAAAAAAATTGAAAATTAGGTAAGTTAAATTACGTTAAAACTGATTCTACGTTAATGTTAGATTTCACTTTCACTATCACTGTTTTAAGAAAATTTAGAAAAAACACAAAAATACCTGAAACAAATAAACCGTTATGGGGTCGAACCACACCCAAAAACGGACAACCGAGCGGAAGCGAAGTAAAAAGAAAAACTGCGAAAAATCCAAACGCAATCACTCAAAACAACGGAGAAAAAGAGAAATTGGCTAGATAATTGCTCTGCGTGGGGTTTCCACCAAATCGGTGCACCACCACGAATCGAGAATATGATCGCAAAATAAATATATAATAAAAAAGGAAAATACTTGGGGGAAAACTAACTGTTACAACAAAATTGTAGAAATTACAGTTGGTTTTCCTCCTAAATTTTGGTACCTTGTTTATGGCCCGTCCGACCACACCGCAAACCAGCTCCGACGCAGGATCCCCCTCAATATGGAACACAAATTTTCTGGATAATCAATCTTGATTAACGCCACAAAGGTCCGACCTTTAGGCTTTTCACAATGAAGAAAATATTACGTACTCCAGTAACGTAAATACGAGTAGAATTTTGGTATTCAATTTTTTCCTTTTTTTTTCTTTTTTTTTTTTTAGTTTATTTATCACTGATTTACTTGGTATTAACAGCAAGTTGTGAGAGTATGAAACGAGCTAATTCTCAACTTTAAGAAAGCCGTCATTTAACTTTTATATATTTTGGATTCATGCACAAACCATTTCACGTTCATTGATTTTATTATTATATGTACTTAATTTATGATATCACGAAACCAATAAGGAAATTAAAAAAAAAATGTACTTAGCTAGATTGTTTTTTTTTTTTTTTTATTTTTTATTTATTTATTTTAGTCACAATGATTTATTATATAAAAAAAAATTAGAAATAAATGTACACTCATACACAAATGAATTTTTATTTGTGCCGTTTCTTTATTTTTTATTTACTTCTCTTCTTTATTTTTGGGTACAAAATACAATTTATCGTTCTTTAAACAATATCACCAAATTTTTATAACATTGTTTTCTTACAAAAACTAATACTAACTGAACAAAATTCAAAGAAAAATATCAACTCTATCATAAATTTATAATTAAATTTTTTTTTTCACGCGGTAATCCGGTCCATCATGACCAATTGATCCCCATTTTTTTTTTTTTATCAGAAAAATAAAATAAAATAATAAGACAAGCAACAATAACACTTGACTGTCCTTTTTTTTCCAACTCGACTTAATTATTTTAAATTCAAAACAAGACTACTTCATCAAAAAAAATATTTTACATCAATCAAAAAAAAAATCAGAAATTTTTCCCCCCTCCTATTTTCCACTTCGCATCGCTGTTCGTCCCACTCGTTGTATTTGTGCACATGTTCATCATTTTTATTTATTTTTTTATTATTGTAAAATCTTTATTCATGTTTATGTTCTTTTTCCTACAATCGCCGTGAAAAGCAGGCTTTTTTTCTCTGTTTTCAAAGCCCAAAGTGTCTGTTTTTTTGACAGTTAATAAACAAATTACTTTGTCACACGTTTCTCTTAGAAACGTGTGACAAAACTTGAAATCGCACGCTAAATTTGAACATATGAAAAGAAGAGTAAGAGTAAAAGAAGAGTATTGAAAAGCGAAATTTCACATAATTATGATGTAATTATTTTTATTGATTATTATTGAAATTTACATTAATGGTACAATTGGTGCAGTTTTGTATGTTGATGTCGCGTTGATTGAGTTCTGGTGATAAAATAGAATGAATGTTTTCCGTGGTTAAACAAACTTCCCGCTCTGACATAATAGTATGCTCAAGAGGGTTTTCATTTACTGTTTGCGGTATATTTTTGTTGCATCACCAAATATTTTTCTACCCAAATTTATTTTATTGTTGAGAGAATCCTCAATATAACCCTCTGCAACCGTCGTAGATTTCCACCCCCCATGTCTTTTCAAGCTCATTAAATCACCGCCGGTGTTGACTAGTAAAGATGCAGATGACCTGCGAAAACAGTGGCCTGTATATGCTTCCACATCAGGTAAGCCAATGTACTTTGCCACATGTTGAGGTATTTTACCAATAGAATTTACACCTACCACCTGTTTACAGCATACCTCATTAGCATATTTGATGAAAAATCGTAGTGAGTTCATATTTGGAGGACGTAAAGAAGCATATTTTCTGTAATATGAAAGCAAATCTAGATTATTTTCTAAATTGTTACTCAAAATAAATGTTCGTGTAATTCGAGTTTTGGTATCGGGAATTTTAAAGATGATGATTGAATCAAGGTCTTCAATGTGGTCAACTGATAATTTTACCAGTTCATCACGGCGGCATGCACCCGCAATCCCTATAATAAGTACAACCTATAAAAACAAATATCATTAATAAATATTCTAAGAAATATACAAAACATTATTACAACAATCGTATATTACCTTTTTCATCAAATATTGGTCGTCTGGCGCTTCAGATAAAAATTTGAAAATTTCGTTCATTTCTAAAATTTTTGATTTTTTTGGTTTGTACCCTACAGATTTTTTTTTCAAAAAAGCCATTAATTTTTTAAATTGTTTAATATCTAGATCATTTTTTGCCATTAAAGTGGCCCTCAACATCGAAAAAATAGACCACAAAGTAGAACTTTTAAGAATCTTAGCTTTGTCACTAAAATATGCTAAAAGGACATTTTCTGATATGTTTTTTATGTGCTTTTGGTTACACCAATTCGAAAACAGCTCGAATTGCTTTGCATACTTATGCTTCGATTTTTCGGGAAGCAAATTCAAAATTACATTTCTTGCTTCTAGAGCAACGTCCGGCGGTGTATTTGAGAGATCGCTGTCACTTAAATCCATTTTTTTTAGTTTTTTGTTGCAAAAAATAAATTGTCAATTTTTAAGAAAGACTAATGTTTGTATAAAACATCAAACCAAATTTTTGTTTTTCTTTATGAAAAATAAAAAAAATCTTTAACTACTCGATTGAACAAAATGTCGGTTCTAAAATAAAATCGTATTGTCAGTATAGTAAATTTTACTACAAAATTATCTTTTTATTATATTTTTTAAAATGATTGTAGGAAAAATAAAGTGTGAAACACGTCCGCAAAGTTGTTTGTCACGCTCGAAAGGTTGCTGGCCTCCGTCCCGTCGGCCAGCAATTTCCTTTCTCGCGTGACAAACTGGCACTTTGCGCTCTTGATACACAAATAACTATTTTTCTTTTTATGTACACAAATACAACGAATAAGACGAACAACGACGACGAACATATGTATATACTTAGTTGTACGGCCGCCTCGGATTCATGTCGAATACACCGATCGGCTTTTTCCCCACACAGAGCAAATATCACGCGTTAGTCCAAGCCAATGATACCAGAAAGAAAAATGGAATATTCGCAAGAATTATGTTCTTCTGCTTCAAGTGGAGACGTATGCCAGTCGTAACACCGATAACAGTAATCATAGAACAAGCAACACATTAAGAATACAAACTAGATTCTTCAACAAAACAGTAATAAATGTACACACACATACACACCAATCGAGAAGTGAATCAAAACCAACAAAAATATATAAACATTTTTGCTGGTCCCGATTGAACTCAACAACCGATTTGTCAATAGCTATCACTGAAAAAAAAAAAATCAATTCAAGTTCAATCACTGGTCAAAAATGGTTCCAGCCGAAAGTAAAAAAAGTTAATGCAGATTGTGGTATCCTAACCAAAACTTATGTCGTTATCAGCCGAAAGTTACCTGGGATTCTTGATAATAATTAAAGGCTTCTGCCAATTGTGCTTAAAATGTTATGTCTAGAAATGGATTGCATTTAAATGACTTGTTAATAACTGCCGCTAGAAAAAAAAAACATTACATAGCTCATTGGAGGCTGATTTTATACAATGTTTCTAATAATTTTTATGAAATTGAACTTTCCCACGGGAAACTTGAACTGAATTTTGTTCAGCCACGGTTGACAAATCATTTCAACGCAATCCATCGCTAGACACAACCCTATAGAGGTAGATTTTAATACCAATTTTGAATAATTTTTGTAATCCGTGGATTTTCCACCAGTATGACTAATGCAAAAGTGGCCAATGCTATTCATGGTAAATTTTTGCTGATCACCAGAGGCTTGTAACAACCATATTCTTTATTTTCGGCTAGGATCTGAGCGTTGTTTTATTTTAATTTATGAAGTAAAGAAAACTTTGGCAAAAGTACCCTTGGCGGTTTAGTTTGTCATCTTTATGGAATGATTATTGTTAACATGCCTCTTTAATTCAAACTTTCATTTCAAATATTTATGTTTTAATATTTCTATCATATGTATGTGTATATCTTCAGTTAGCTTTTGTAAAGTTCTGGGAAATGTTGTATATTTCGGCAACATCCGATATAAATGAAAGGCAATAATATCACGGAAAGAGACAATACATAATCAAACAAAAACTGTAAAATATAAAACGATGAAGAGAACGAATACGAGACTCGGTTAGTTTAAAATGTAAGTCCTAAAGTTGAGTTTGTGTCTAATAAATGTGAATTATCATTCACAATTACATACAAATTAGTGCAATGATAAAGTAATTTGTACAGTAAAATAGTGTGATCTATGTCTCACAATAAACAAAAAAATTTGTTTGTGTTTTGTATATAAATTTGTGTATGTGTTGTGATGCGTAAACCGTAATTTAAGATAAATTGCACGTTTGAATTTTAGTGTTAGATTTACAGTACATCGGCTTGATTAATTATACAGCTGGTAAGTCTTCTTAGCAATATTTTGATTATTTTAAATTAAAATAACCGCCTAATTTATTCATTTAACATTGTCTTGATAGAATGTTATAATTATAATAATTATTATTTGAGAATGTTCAACTCATTAGCAATAATTTTGACTTTTATTGAACTGTAAACTTTAGTTTCCTAATTTTTTCGAACTCTGTTTAAAGCAAACTATGAATTAAAGAATTGTACTACATAATTGCATAATTAATTATTTATACAATTAGGAAAATACTTAAAAAAAACTCATTTAAAAAAATAACAAATTTCTAGTTATGAGCCCTAATTTATCCACTGATGAGCCCCTATATAATCGAGGTTATAATTTAAGAAACTTAGTTATTTGTTTGATTTACAATAGATTTATTTTTATTTTATTAAACTAAAACGCAAACAAAACACAGCCATTTGACACGGCACAAATCGGAAGTCTCATCAACATGCAACGAAAAGCAGAAAAATATCGGAGGAATTAAACTAATTCACTTCTCCAAATGCACAATTGACATAAATAACCAACGGTACTCTAACCAAATAATGGGTACATTTATTGATACAACAATTTTTCAGCCGTATAACGATATTATCATCGATACAGTATACGAACCTGTCAACTTTACCAAATTAAAGGAATGGTTGATTTAGAATAATGAAGAAATTAAAACATTCTATCAAAAAACATTACGCAATGAAACTCATCTATACGTTTCAAGGAGAATCCTTTTCCCCATAGTACTAAGCTAACAATAATTATAAATTTTTTAGTATTATTCATCAACAAACGGAGATCTGGAAACAATAAAAATGTAATTACTGATGTCCACAAATCCTGCAGATTTTGGCTATCTCTTAGAGGAAAGCAGTAACGTTCTACAAACTCCACGTATCTACAAAGCGTCAGATACTAATTAAATCAGTTGAAAAATTTGTGAACATAAAATTGATATTTGAACGATGCCCAAATACCATAACATGAATATTTGATGAAATCTAAATTTTCGTTTTATAAATTCCAATTACGTTTCCGGGTAATTTAAAGAAAGCACAAAAAAAAAACAATTACGGACTAATCGAATATGGGGGTTGGGCATAAAACGTACTAAATAATTTAAAGGGTTTAAAACGATTATGTCTAATACAGATTGGGTGGATTTCATTCATTCTATCTGCGTACAACGTAATTTCACGGTAACCACATTTTCTCATTACCTTTAAAATACATAATAATAACGATTTGATTTTGGAAATCAATAGAAAAACAATTTTCCTTAATTTTCGCTCTGCACATAATAAAATCCCCTTCGTTTCAGTTCGCTTCGATTTACCGTCGATAATGATAAAAACCACTTCAGTGTTAATGGAAATTTAACATTAAAGAAAATATTTTAAAAAGTTTTGTTTTTTGCTATTTATGATATTGATCGAATTGTATTCGATTTTAGAGTCTTACGAATTACGATAATTTTTTTATTTTTTTATTATTATATTCGACTTACTTACCTAATCGAGGTGATTAAACTAAAAGTGGGTTAAACTTTTGCAACTAGGTCAAAATAATACTTGAATAAAATTTACACAACGTTATTTAAACATTTGAGATTGATTTATTTCAAATCGATAATCATTGTCAAATCATAAATAAATAACTTGTTTACCCTTAAAGGAATTTAAGAGATAAATAAATAAAAATAAATTAGATTTTGCATGTTTCAATCTTAATTTAACTTTTATGGAAACACGTATTACTATCATCATAATGTTAGGTATGAATAGTATGTACTCGTACACCTATAAATGTTAATTTGTTAGCATATTTCCAAAAGTAATAACAACGCACCATTTTAATGTTTATTTGTTATGTATAGAGATAAGAATGCTGTTGTTGTACGAATAACAATCAACCAAAAAAAAAAACATAAAAACATAAAAATTATTAAAATATTTTTTTTTATGTGTTTCGTGGTTTTTCACACAAATTTGTTTTGCCAGTGGAAAATATAAATTTTCATTTTACTGTACTTTTCTTATTACATAACCGACATTCGTTTCCACATACAAATTTGTACCCCTGATACATCATATACATATGAATAACTGAATACTTTGTTTCGAAAAGTTATGATAATGTATGAGTTCTTAAAAGGTTTTAACTAAACATAGCTGAGTAGTTTTTTTTTTTTCATTAGATTCATCATAAAGCAGTGCACCTCAAAACTATGATATTTAATTATGTTAATGTTAACACTGGGACCATAATACGAAAATGAATTTGAGCACCACTGATGGATGGAAAAACAGTCTGGAGATGCAACACTTTTATTTTAGTGGGGATATGACTTGGGTACATAAACACATAAAAAATAACATTAAGATGTAATATGTGTACATACATAAGCTTTTTCTATCCATAAACATACATACTTATATACTTACATACTCGTGTATACAAAAAGTTTTTTTTTTTACTGCTTGCTCTTTTTGTAATGTTCTAACGAATGCTCTGAAGAAAAATAAATAAAAAATGTGAAAAGTTTTATTTTTTCCAAAGAATATAACAAACAAACAATAAAAAGAAATCTACTGTATATTTTTTTTTCCAGTTATTGTTGTTAATGATAAATTGCGTTTTTCTTTATCGTCAGTTGTTGGTGTTGTGTGTGCGTGGATGAAAAATATAGTAAGTTTTCTTTAAGAATTTCTTTTTAAAGCGTGAAAAGTTTATGTCAATAAATAATTCTTATGAAGCTCGCCAGTAAATAATTGGATTGTGCTGGTTGCGCCAGTCAAAATTTAAGTTAAATTTGTCATTGAGTTTTCTTGAGAGGCTGAAAAAATGTATTTCGCATAAAACTGTTTATGGCATATACAGATACAGTAATCTAAAAAGTGGGTTTGTTCTTATCAGTGGTAACCGTAAACTACCCAAATAAACACGAGTGTGAAGTTTATGCTAAAAAAAACAACAAAAAGCTGACACTGTTAAATTAGCTATTTTTTCAATTGGAATTTATGTCGTCTTCGATTCACCAAATAAAATCAATCTTCTGCTGTCAAGTTATTCGATTCATTCGTTGCTTGATGATTGTTGTGATCACACGTATACAATTTGCTCTTAAAATTAAATTTTAATATATACATACATATGGTTAAATAATTTATATATACATTTTGTGTTAACATTTTGATTTAATTTTAAAAAATTTGTTATTTAGTTTTCAATTAAATTAACTAATTTTCTAATAAGTGTGAAACAGCTAAAAATCATAAAATCTATCAATAATCTGTGATACTTAAATACATAACTGTGATTTTATTAACTAATATTTTTTGATTTAAATAATAATGTCTGTGTGCTGTGAATGTAGTGCCAAAGTGTCTGAAAACTTTTTTACTTGTGCTGGTGAATGTAATAAACTTATTCATTTTGGATGTGCAGGGATCAAAAAACCTGTGTTTGATGCCATTTCGATAATTCCTAATTTTTCATGGCGATGTAGTGTATGTATCGATGTTTATAAAATTCTCAAGGAAACTAATGATCATATGAGTAATTCTATCGATGCTATATCAGCGTCCTTGTCATTGCTAAATAAACATCAGCCGCTATTAATATTAACGTGGAAAATTTGTTAAAACTAACACCATCTCAACAGTCGTCGTCTGTAAAATTAAAAAAAAAAAAAAAAAAACTGATATGGAATTTGCCACACCAATACTTACAAGATCTAAGAGAAATGAGAATAATAACATAACAACGGCTTCAACTGCTAATTCGTTAGACAATATTATGGACTCGCCTAAAAAAATATTTATTGGTAGTGGTGATTTGAACTCTACTTTGCGTATCGTTGAGCCGCTACGGTGAATTTTTATTTCTCGATTATGTAAGGACGTTACACGTTACTGATGATGATCTCAAGATGTATATTAAAAACACATTTGTAGTCGAGAAACCTGTATTATATTTTGCATTCGACGTAATGATGATCGCGATTATGTATCATTTAAAATCGGTATTCCTGTAAGCAAATTTGACCAAATGCTTGATTCATCGGTGAATAATCGGGAGAGGAATTTCTCCCCGAACCGCAGCAGTAGCAGTAAATTAGATCAGCAGCAGCAGCAGCAGCACAACGAAATAAATAAGCAGCAGCACAAAACCATTAGCAGCAGCAGCAACACTCATAAATTGTCCACAAATTACTCAAATTTTAAATAAAAGCCACACAATTCTATAATGCACAATTTTACTTTAACATTTAATTTTAATTATGTTGTTCACGAGGCGAGTTACAATTTCGACTCAATAGAACATTCTCCAGTTTTATTATTTTAGTTACGTTAAAATACAATTTACAAAATAAAGAAAAAAGAAATAACGGTTAATCATAAAACTTCATGACAAACAATTGCAGGGTGCTTCTTGATTTTGCAGGGTGCTTCTTCATTCTCCCCCGCGTTGAACTAGTTCAAGAATCGAGATTCACCGGCAACCGAGCAATCTTTGTAATGGATCTAGTGACTTCTCCGGTTGGCGTTTTAATTGTCACGACTCTTACATGTCCATCAGGACCTGGATGGATTTTAGTGATTCGACCAATTTTCCAATTTAGAGGCGGCACATTTTCTGCCTTTATAATAACAATTTCTCCTTCCTTGACATCAGTTTCTGTCCATGTCCAGAATTTACGTTGTTGAAATTGTTGAATGTAATCCTTTGACCAAGCCGTCCAGAATTGCTTATGTAAACTGGACACCATTTCCCATTTCTTCATTAATGGAATATTTGGATCGAATTTTGCGGTTTCAGGTATTGATCTCAGCGGGCGACCTATTAAGAAATGAGCAGGAGTTAGAATCTCTATATTATCAGAAACTAAAGGCACCAATGGCCTAGAGTTTAACACAGCTTCAACTTGTTTAATTAACGTTGAAAATTCTTCATAAGTAAATCGCTTGTTGTAGGTTAATCTACGAAGATGATGTTTTGTAGACTTTACAGCTGCTTCATGCAGCCCGCCAAAGTGAGGTGACCTAGGCGGAATAAAAAGCCATTCCACTCTTTCGCTAATGGTAATATCTTCAATTGCTTGCAGTAATTTAGAACTTGTAAGAAGATTGTATAGCTCATGTAAATGATTATTGGCTCCTATGAAATTGGTCCCATTATCTGACAAGATTTGTTTGGGTAATCCTCTAGTTGCGATGAATCGTTTTAGCACACCCATGAATGATTCAGTTGTCATCGATGATGCAAGTTCCAAATGAACCGAGCGCGTTGCCAAACAAACAAAACAAGCCAAATATGCCTTTGTAGGTATTTTACCGCGCAAATTTTAATAAACGAGGAATGGTCCACAATAATCAACTGCAGTGAAACAAAATGGTAAAGCTTGGTTGACGCGTTCGCTTGGTAAATCGGCCATTATTTGTTTCAGCGTTATCGATTTGGGTCTGGCGCAAACTATACAAGCCTTGCAAATCGCCCTGCAGACCTTCCTTCTATGAACTGGCCAATAGTTTTGCCTAACAATTGCCAATAAACCTTGAGGACCAACATGTAAATTTAGTTTGTGAGCAAATGTAACCAATGCAGTTGTAACGAAGTGTTTTGGATGTAACAATGCAGGATGTTTGGACGTATATGACAATGCAGCAAACTTAAGTCTTCCTTCTACGTGGATTATGCATTCCTCATCACAAAACAACGATAATGACTTGAGCGACGAATTCTTTATTATATGATTTGAAGATTTTAGGCCATAATACTCCTCAGGAAAACAAACCATTTGAGCTTGACGTATTGGTGTTTGTAGTCCAGATTTAATTTCATTACAACTTAGTGGCCCAGATCTTCGATGCGAAGGGTTCTTCATGTTGTAAATAGCACGCAGTATATATGCCATGGAATTTTGTAGCGTTAGGAATGATGTTTTGTGAGTAAAATAATTCAGCATATTCTCCCCTTCATTGACATTAATATCACGAAAACTGGATGCAGTAATTAATGATAATGATGAGTTTTTCATTTCGGGAATAATTTCTGGACTTCCCACCAAAGTCGTAAATCAATTAATGATTGTGGTCGAACTCCTCTGGATATCAGATCTGCAGGATTATATTTGGAACCCACATGGTACCATAGTGACGGATTCGTTGCAGATAGAATTTTTTGAACTCGATTAGCCACGAACTGAGTCCATCGTGACGAATCTGAATGAATCCAATGGAGCGTTATAGTTGAATCACTCCAGCAATAAATCTGTAAAATATTGTAATTAATAATTGATTTATATTTAGATATCAGTTTAGCGAGGAGAGTTGCAGCTCATAACTCGAGGCGTGGAAGAGTGGGCTTGTTCTTAAGCGGAGCTACACGCGATTTTGAGCAAAGCAAACGAATGCAGAAACCAGATGTTGTTTTGGATCGGACGTATAGAGCTGCCTCATAGCCCTTTTCGCTCGCATCAGCAAAACCGTGAATTTGAATTTGTGATGGTAATGAATTGCCGTCAAACAAATGACGTGAAATATACAATCGCTGCAGATGTTCCAGTTCATCACGGTAATGAACCCATGTAGTATGAAGTTGAATTGGAAGACTTTCATCCCAGTCATATTTTAACTTCCATATGTCTTGCATTATCATTTTTCCAATCACTACCACTGGAGACACAAGCCCTATGGGGTCATATATTTTGGCTTTTTCTGACAGGATCATCCTTTTCGTCACTTTTGTTGAATGAGTCGACGGTGATACCTTGATTCGAAAACAATCCTTTAAGGAATGCCAATAGAGACCCAAAGTTTTAATGTATTCTGTTTCTTCAAAAAATAGTAGTTTCTCTCGATCAGTTGAATCTATATTGTGCAGCACTTCCTCCTTGTTAGAGCACCATTTTCTTAAAACCATTCCAGCATCTTGTAAAATCGATGAAACATTTTGCCTGAGTTGAATTGCTTCATTTGTAGAATTAGCACCGGTCAATAAATCATCGACGTACATATCCTGACTAATGGCTTGATTGACAGCAGCATCTTGATATCCATTTTCTTTTGCTAATTGCAGCAAACATCGAGTGTCCAAAAAGGGAGCTGACGTCGTACCGTATGCCACAGTTTGCAATTTATACGTTTGCAGTAGATCTTGGGTATTAAACCTCCAGAAAATATATTGGTATTTCTGGTCGTCTGGATGTATTAAAATTTGCCGGTACATTTTGGATATATCAGCACTGACAGCAATCTTGTGACTTCTGAAACGAAGAATAACATTTGATAATTCGTTCTGAACAACTGGCCCATTTTGCAATATTGAATTTAATGATTCGCCATTTGTTGTTTTGGCAGAGCCATCAAATACGACTCGCATTTTTGTGGATGAAGAATCCAGTTTGAAGACGCAAAAATGCGGCAAATAATAATGATTGCGATCCAATTTTGTTTCTAGAGACATATGTCCTAACGAAAGATACTCTGCCATAAATTGATTGTAGGAACTTCGTAATGTTGAATCTCTTTCTAACCGTCTCTCGAGCTTGAGGAAACGTTTTAGTGCCATCTCTGATGATTCTCCCAAGTTTGGTGTTGAATTTTTGAACGGTAAGCGTACCACAAAACGTCCTTGCTCTTGTCTGTGATGAGTTGATATGAAGTGTTGCTCGCAGGAGTTGGTGGAGATGTCAGTATCATCTTCTTTTTCCTCAACCTCCCAAAATCGCTCTAGCAATCTTTTGAGGTAACCAGATGAGTTGAGTTCGACAAGATGGCAGAAGCCTTGGTCCTTGTTGAATATGTCAACACTACCAGAAACCACCCATCCAAGCTGAGTTTTTTGTAGATATGGAAGACCTGGGCCCAACTTCAACTGACCCACACATTGCAGCTCGTAAAATGATTCGGCACCTATCAGCATATCCACTCGTTGGCAGGAATGAAATTTTGGATCAGCTAATTGAAGATTACTTGGAATGCTAAATTACGATAAATCGAAGATGAAGGCTGGTTGATTGTTGGATATTTTGCTGAGTATTTGCGCTTCAATTTTAGTAGTGTAGCCATTGTGTTTAGATTTGATTGTTATCAATGCAGAACCAGACGAATTTAACAACGAGCATCCAATGCCTTGAATCGCTACAGATGATGGTGTTGACCGAACTCCAAGTTTATCTGCTAATGAATTGGTGATGAAATTTAACTGAGAGCCAGAGTCAAGCAAGGTCCGTGCCGTGACTACGATTCCACTGTGACTGATAACGAAAATCTCAGCAGTAGCAAGCATGATGCAATTTGAGATTGAGCTCGACAGCACATTAGGTTGAGTATGAAGAACTGTAGAAGTGGACGGTTGAGTGTTGTTTAACGATGTGGATAGTGTGGGTTCATTCGTTGTGTGTGGGTTATGAAACGATGAAGGTGTGACATGCAGCAATGAGTGGTGTTTTAACTTACAATATCGACAAACGTCTCGATTTGGGCAGCTATTAATGTCATGATTTAGTCTAAGACAATTTTCGCACAAATGAATTTTATTTACAGGTTTAACTCGATCATCAACCGACATTGCCAAGAATTGATTGCATCGCATAATTGTATGCCCATCTTTTTTGCAGTAAACACATGAGAATCGATTGTTAACGTAAAATGTTGAATTAAAATGTGACCTTGATTGTGGCTTGAAAGAATTCATTGACCTCGATTTCAACGATTGAGCATTGTATTGATTTGTAGATTGGTTTATAGCATTGCCACCCGTTGAATTCAATGGTACATCAATAAATTGTGATTCTAATGAATAACTTCTGAAGGAATGAAATTAGATAAATCTGCTAGAGTCGGAATTGTATTAACTGGTGATTGTTCCCTCCATTTAACTCTTGTTGTATTGTCCAATTTTGATACAATTAAATATGTTATTATGTCGTCCCAGTAATCGGTTGGACGACCAAGATTCTTGAGCGATCTTAAATGTGAATTTGTTTCGTCCAGCAAATTCAACAAGTTTTGTGAAGTGAGTTTTTCAATAGGTTTTAAACTACATAGTGCACGAATATGTTCTTCGACTATATAGTTTGGTCTGTCAAATCTATCTACTAGCAATTGACGAGCTTGCTCATAATTCGCGGATACAAAATCCAAATTTTCTAGAATTTTCGCAGCGACACCCTGTAGTGAATTTTTTAAATATTGAAAATTTGTTAGATTAGATAACCGTGAATTATTATGCACGTGTGTATCAAAAGATTCTAGAAATGATCTCCACTTTGTTATATCCCAATCAAAGTGGTAAAGACGTATTTCGGGTAATTTTGGAATAAGGTTAAGATCTTCAATATTATGGGAAACTTTTGGTTTCCTTTCTTCCTTTAGTTCGTCAAGCCTCTCTTCAAGGGCAGATTTAAATAAAAATAACCTTTGTCTACAATGGACCGCGTGTCTGACTGAAGCTCATTTTCGTCAATTGATTCTAAATTTGATTGAATTTTTATGAATTCGATCCGCTTCGATACTAATTCATCGAGGCGAAGTCTAATTTGGTTCATTTTAGCCGTGCTTAAATTATTGGCAACGAATTCATTCAATTCATCAATAAATTTTAGAAATATTTTTATGGCACCCTTAATCCGTTTTACGTCTTTATCAGCCATGTTTAATAAATTAAATTAATAAAAATTGTACTCACAGTATTCCAAATTTAACAGTAAACTCACACCACTTTTAATACCGTTAGATTGTGTACCTCCAATTGATGTCAGCCTTTATGCAGCACGATGTAAAATTACGTTTATCGTATAATTTAATGATCCCACGAAGAAATAATCACACCACTTTCGCGCACTCCGAAACGAAATAACTTGTAGCAAACGGCAAAACAAGTGAGCAGCAAACTCGAAAATTAATGGGTATCCCACCGCTGTCACCAATGAATAATCGGGAGAGGAATTTCTTCCCCGAACCGCAGCAGCAGCAAATTAGATCAGCAGCAGCAGCAGCACAACAAAATAAATAAGCAGCAGCACAAAACCATTAGCAGCAGCAGCAACACTCATAAATTGTCCACAAATTACTCAAATTTTAAATAAAAGCCACACAATTCCATAATGCACAATTTTACTTTAACATTTAATTTTAATTACGTTGTTCACAAGGCGAGTTACAATTTTGACTCAATAGAATATTCTCCAGTTTTATTATTTTAGTTACGTTAAAATAAAATTTACAAAATAAAGAAAAAAGAAATAACGGTTAATCATAAAACTTCATCACAAACAATTGCAGGGTGCTTCTTGATTTTGCAGGGTGCTTCTTCAATCGGCGTGGCCTTCTGGAGTCTTGATTAAAGAATTTTTAAATTCACGTCGGAAATCAATAAACAATAATTTTTTAGTCCTACGCTCAGCTCTAACAGAATGAATTTGGAATTTAAAGACGTTAGCACTATTTTTTATCAAAATGTTGGTGGTGTGTGCTCTAAATGGACATTTAATTCAATGCCTAATTCAATCTCAATCTATTATCAAAATGTTGGTGGTATGCGTACAAAATCAACGCAGTTTTCATTATTTCTATCGTCATCATGTTATCAGATATATGTTTTATCTGAAACATGGATGAAACCTGCTGTTTTAAGTTCTGAATTTTTTGATGATAATTATGTAACGTATAGATGTGAACGTTCCAGCCTGACAAGTGATAAATCTGATGGTGGTGGAGTTCTTGTAGCTGTGCATAATTCAATTATAAACTGTGATGTAGTATGTCCGAATATTCCGAGTGGAATATGTTGCGGTGAAATTATCTTGGACAGTGAAATCATTATATTTATATGCTGCATACGTCCCACCTCTAAGCTCTGCTGAGGTTTATAGCTTACACTGTGCAAATTTTTATTATTTTGTATCACAGTGTAACGCACATGACACCATATGTGTATTGGGTGACTTCAATCTTCCGGGTTTATGTTGGTATACTGATGATGATGAAACAGCTTCTGTTTTTCCATCCAATGTTTCGAGTGATGTGGAACAGATTTTTATTGATGCCATGTTGTCTTTAAATTTACATCAAATTTGTAAAGTTGCTAACTTGAATGGTAGAATTCTGGATCTACTTTTATTGAATGATCCTAATTGTGGATTGGGTACTAAGTCGTTGGAACCTTTTGTTCCGGATAGATTTCGCCACAGTGGATTGGAAATTAATTTTGACTGCCAGGAGTTGTTTTGTAAATTCATCAACAATGCACAACCAAGGTTAAATTACAATTTTAATAAGGCTGATATTGCCGGTCTGCAGGAGTTTTTCGAATTGGTGGATTGGGAAGTAACTTTCAATTCTAAATGGAGTGATGTTAATGCTCTAGTCGACTCATTTTATTTGGTTTTATTTGATGCGTAAGAATAACCATCCTCCATGGTTTGACAACAATTTGGTCAATTTAAGAAACAAAAAGAATAAGGCACACACATTTGCCAAAGAATTTGGTGATAACTTGGATTGTCTAAATACTTTTCTACAACTACGCCGGGCATTTGATAAGGAACAACGCCGAGCCTATAGGAACTATATTTCACGGCTAGAAAATAATTTAATTTCAAACCCTAAACTATTTTGGCCCTTTGTTGATGTCAAAAGAAATTGTTCTGGTTATTCACAAATGATGTCGTTAAATGATGTAACTGCCTGTAATGCTGAGGACACATGTGAATTATTTGCTGAATTTTTCCAATCAGTCTATCAAAAATACAATGATAATGCTATTGATATTTCATTAGGACCTCGTAGTTCGCATCATCAAAATTTAATTGGAGTACCTTATATTTCAGTAAAAGATGTCAGCCTTGGTATATCCAAGATAAAATCGGGATGTGGTTTTGATAACATATGTGGCGAACGACCTTGCGGATTATTCCCATATGGTGTGCACATGCTTGCATTACTTACATCCGCGATGCTCAGGGTCGGGAGGGTACTAAACTCACCATGTAATGAATAACCGATCTGTCACAGAAAAACGAAACTCATGTGCAAAAAGGAGGAGGAAAAAAAAATAATGTAACCTATAGTACGTATGCTCAGTATGCTCAGTATGTAACAATCATGCCATGCTTCCCTCAAAATGCTGTTCAAACACACATCGTTAGCCGAATAACCTTAAAAAAAAATTACAGTAATCGATGATCATGGAACAACTTATGCAAATCAATGAGCCACAGCTCTATCACACCATCCCGTAACTGCGGAAAACCAAAATTGTATTTCGATCTAACATAGAAAACTTTAAATTACAGATTTTTTTTTTCTTTTTTTTTTTTTTTTTTTTTTTTTTTTTTTTAGTGAAAAAAAATAAAAATTTAATGAAAATATGAATCAAAATGAAAGTTCTAAGTATCAAAAGAATATGTAAAATAATTTAAATATGAGGAAATATGAAATGGGAAATAATTTAAGAAAACGCAAAAGACAACTAAAATTAATTATAAAAATACTTCACCGCAACCGCAACTCTGATGGTGTCCATATTTATTGCAATTCCACTTTTATATAATACGTACGACCTTGGTACGACTGGAGCTCGAGGTTAGGTTAAGCCGGTTGGCCTAATCCGTAAATTTCAGCAGCAACGATCCTTTCTGTTATGTTTGTGCTTAATCATAACACGCAATAATTGATTGTTAACGCATCGATTTATCTGGTTAACAATTTTGTAGCCAACCAAGGTTTAAGAGTTTTATGGATCACAATCACAACAACTATTAGCACTGTGTAATGGAGTCTTTTTTTTTCACCACAATCAATTACAACACCAATAAAAATAACCCCTTTTTTTTTTTATTTTCGTGAATTAGCTTAATCACATATTATATTATCATAACAAAAAAAAATAAGTACAAATTGTTTTTTTTCATTTTATACAAGAAATTAGAATCTCAATGATCATTACAGTATACAGTGAATACAGTAATTTATATTTTCGTCATTACTTTATTATTTATGCAATTACATAATACATTGTTTATTTTTTTTTTTTTTAACACCATAATAAATTTCTAAAGTTTTCTAATTTGATCTTGCGCCACATAAAAAAAAATAATCGTCATTCATTTGCACTACAATTATTCCATGTCACTCAACAAACTGTTATTTTCCAAAAATTTTTATTTTTATATATTTTTTTTTAAATACAAACACTTACGCTTGCAAAACAAAATACTTCAAAAACGAACAATAAATCCCGATCCGTTCGTTAATCACGCCACAGGACTTAATTTTATTCACTTAATTTATTTTCGGCCATACTAATAAGGTTTCTAGCATCGTCCAACAAGAACTTTTACACGACCATTTGTCTTGACTCTTGTTTCTGACCAAAAAAAAAACCCACTTAATTCAAGCTTTATATACTGACTGCCGACTCCTATCATTTTTCCCCCAAATCAAAAAATTTTCTTTTCAACAATTCACCATACTACCATCTCATTCTATGGTCCAATCTACTCCTATTACCGTACTGCATAAAACAGTAACACAATTGAACCATAATTGACTTAAGCATTACCATAATTTGGGTGGTTTGAGTACAAGCTACGTGTGGACAAAAACGACGTTTCTATTTGGCCGATAGATATCGACACCTAACAATCTACAGAACAAAAAAACAAAATTTTAAATAATTCAATCAGCAAAGAGTAAAACAAACACAACTACTCTGATCGCTGAACCTGGCCGGTACCACAATTAGCCAACCGTTACACATACCTGCAAAAATACTTAAAGATCTTAACAGCTCGCTATCATTACCACTATCTCTGATATCTAATGCGTCTCTGAAGAGTGGTGTATTTCCGTTGGTACGGAAAAAGTCAATTATAATTCCCATTTTTAAATCCGGAAAACGGAGCAACATTAAAAATTATCGTGGCATATCTATATTATCATCAATTCCAAAATTATTTGAGCTTATTATTTCTGATTATTTGTATTTTAATGTTAAACCTTTATTATCACTTCAACAACATGGATTCGTCAGGCATCGTTCTACCACTACAAATCTTTTAAGTTTAACATCTAAAGTATTCAGTGCCTTTGACTCTAAATGTCAGCTTGATGTAGTTTTCACTGATTTTGCGAAAGCATTTGACTCACCTCAGTTTGAGTTACTTCTTGCCAAACTGGACAGATTTGGAGTGAGTAAATTGTTTTTGGATTGGGTTGGATCGTATCTGCGTGATCGGAAGCAGGTAGTTCAAATTAACGGGTTTACATCTAAGATGATTGAAGTTCATTCTGGAGTGCCTCAGGGCTCCCACCTAGGACCTGTATTATTTAATGTCTTCATCAATGAAATTGCTTCTTTGTTTCAGTACTGCGACTGTGAATTATATGCAGATGACTTGAAAATATCAAGAAGTGTATGTAGCCCGCAACAATGTAATGAAATGCAGAGTATCTTGATTTGCTGTATAAATGGTCAGTTATTAATAAATTGAACTTAAATTTGGAAAAGTGCAAGATTATGAGCTTCTCCAGGAAAAAAGCAGTTATTCTTCATCAATATCATATAGGTAATCACCAGCTAGAACGAGTTATGACATTTAAAGATTTGGGTGTTGTCCTGGACCATCAATTGAATTTCCGAGACCATATTAATTTAATAGTAGCTAAGTCTAATTCTCTACTTGGCTTTATTCATTGTATCACAAAAGATTTTCGTAATCCACAATCAATTAAATCTTTGTATTGTTTCATTGTTCGGTCTAATTTGGAATACGCGTCGATTATTTGGGATCCTGCTTACAATATTTATATCGATAGAATTGAACGAATACAGTGTAACGACACCTTGCGATGTCGTTAACAGACATACGATCAGTGGTCTGGTGCGGTATTTATAGCTGGCTAAGCTCAGGGTTGGCGTTGGGATTTCCAGACATGACCGTATGCTTGAATAACCGCATTGGTACAAAAAGATTAAAAAAAAACAAAGAGAGCAACATTCCCGCTGCCTTGTTTACAGGAGTAAAAACTGACAAGAACTATAATTGACCGACCTCAACACGAAAGACCCCTCCCCAACAACTCATCTTGATCCCCCAGGTACCTATTCACTCATCATTCGCACGAACATTCAAATCAGAGAGAAAAAAAATATCATGCCAAAGAAAGAATAGCGAAACACACAAAAGAAACACAATATAAAAGAAAAAATGTATATACACTGAAAAGGAGGTAAGTAAATCGTGATTAAAACGACGAGCGAGCTGTAAAAAAAACGTTATATAGAGAAAAAAAAATATGAGTTTATAAAAAATGACGCCCAAACAACGGAATTCGCGTTCCAGTCAAGACCGGCTCACAATTGTAAATTAATTTTTAATCAGAATTAAAGAAAATTAATGTTTTACGTTACGTTACAAAAAAAAATAAAAATAAAAATATTGCCAACTACGTAATGATTCAAAAAAAAAACAAAATGAGATTTAGAATTAAATGTTTGACCTATTTCTGTCGCCGTTGTTTGTTGTTGTTCTTTTTTTTCACACAGTACCTGCCGTCTCCACTGCACCCCGCTGCTGCCAGCTCCGATGATTAACCACTTTCACTCGAAGTTTCGAGACCTTACTCGAATAACTGGTCTCCAAAACCAGTAACACAACCGACAAATGGACCGTTTTCTGGCCGCTATTATAACCACTCCGCTATTATAGTCTCTTTGATTATTTTACTCCTTTTACACTATGTATTTCTGTTTTTTTTTTTTTGTTGTTTAAAAAACAAAATTCTTAATTTTTTTATAATAATTTGGAACACCGTATTTTATTTAGTTGTTTTGTATTATTTTTCTTAATTTAAAACACAACTCAATTTTGGGGACGAGTTTATAAATTGGTAAAGAAAAAAAATCAATTTTACATCCAATTAATTTTATTAAAATGCTTTACAACCCAAAAAAAAATAACATCTTTCAAATTCATCACTCAATTCAATAAATTAATTTAATTTTATTTAATTAATTTTTTTTTTTAAAACGGTTCCACTTTTAACAAGTTATCAGGTTGTTTACTAATCAACTAACGTTTTTTTTTTTTTTTTTTTTCAGTCCAGCCTTGACTAGACTGTCCGATTTGAAAATCAAAACTTGACTGCCACCGCATTGCAAAACAATTTTTTTTCTATATATTTTTTATCTTTCTCAAATTCTCTCTCAAAAAAAAAAATCGGACCATGAACCACAGACTCGCTCGTCGCTTTTTTATCACGCCATCGTCTACCACCACACTGACCAACTCAACCATGCGTATCATATACCCTGCAAGAAACACAACAAAATACACACACAGCATCTCGAATTTTCCATTTTTCATTCAACAATCATACCTCTCAGTCACACGACAATCACACAAAATCATACGCGCCACATCAACACCACAGATCGTCATCATGCCAATCATTCCAATTATTGATTTTTAATCGTCATTAAGGCGATAATAAAAATCAATAATCGAAAATCAAAATTAAACAGATCTGGCCAAACGGTTTACCACGCACCAGACCAATGCGCGATTGGTTGTTACGTACAGGACCGGTGTCGTAACAACAGAAGCAATTTATTATTTACTATCTTCATAAATTGAATTGGCCATTTGATCCGAACCTTCCAATGTGGCTGAATAAAAAGAATTTGCCATCCTACGGTAACCGCTGTAGAATGGCTGATTTGGATTCATTGCTTGTAAGACGTAGATGTGCTGCTTCAACATTCATCGCTGATCTGCTTTGCAGTTCGATTGACTTCCTTAAACTACTTGCAAAGATTGAAATTCATGTGCCCTGTAAACCTACTCGGATTAGGAATTTTATATATTTGCCGACAATTAAATCTAATTACGCCCATAATGCTCCGGTCCCGGCGATTTGTCGACAATTTAATTGTAATTTTGATGTGTTTGATTTTAATATTTCTAAATGTTCTTTTAAAAAATTAATAAAAACTAAATTGTAAAATTGAAAAATAAAATTGTAATCAAAAAAGGATTTTTATCCCGTTGATGGTAAATAAATAAATAAATAGATTCGCCCAATAAAATCAATCGGTCGAGCAAAATTTTTGCTCGGTTTCTCCATTTTATGTATTTAGATTTACCCCTCATTTACTAATACCAACAACAAATACTGTCATTTCGTTGTCATTTTCACTAAAACTGTCATTTTATTGCTATGCCTACTCAAAAATTATGTTCAATAATATTTTTCAAGAAGTCAAAAATACACACACATACATAAAAGTAACCGAGTAATTTGATTTTCTTGTTCGATTCACGGATTGATTTTTGAAAGAGGTGGTAAAAGCGAATCGAAAACGACATTAGATTATATGAAAATTTATATTTTTCGTAATTGTGCATGCATAGGAAACAGATTCATTTCATCATTTTCAGATAGCTAAATCATCTGTTTATCTCGTGTTGAACCTTACTAAATTTCAAATAATTTAAAAGTCAACTGTTTTTTGATGATTTAAATAATTTTTAATGCCGATCCTAGAAATGTCCCGATGGTCCCGCACAGTTTTTAGAATAGCACAGAATTTGAAATTTTTAATAATTATAGATGATTTTAAAAGTTGTTATATCGCCGACCACAGAGATGTACACAAGGTCTTGCCCACATACTCGTATAGCCCATATTGTCGGATAACATTTTCCATATGCCAGTCTATGTGGCTAACCTGATCCAATTGTGATGAACTTTTAATAATTTTGGATGGTTTTACAAATTATTGTATTCTAGCGTCTTATACAGGTTGGTTGAAAAGTATTGAAAGTGACACCTATTAACTAGTAGAGGAATCAAAATGTATACGCCATTTTAATATTTCATCTTTCATTTGAACACATAAACATTTTTACTTTGATCTGGTAATTCATTTTTTATTTACAAGTCATTAGAAGTGGACGTGTCAGTGTATTTGTTTATACCCTAGACACACTGTGATGTAATAAATCCGATTTAGCTAAACTAGTTTAAGTATTCTATGCAAAAACAAAGGGATTATCTAAAATCAAGGTTGACACACTGCGAATAATCTCGAAAAATTCATTAAATCGGTTTTATTAAATCGCAGTGAGTCTAGGGTATTACAATGGAAAAAACCGACTATCGTGCAGTGATAAAACTTTTTGTTTTGGAAGGTTTATCATTAACAGAAATTCATTCAAAAATAGTAAAAGTGTTTAAGGAATCTGCTCCTTCATTTCCAACTGTGCATTGATGGGTTTTAGAGTTTAAACGTGGTCGTTCAAGCGTTGAAGATGAGCCACGTAGCGGAGGTACAAAATGTGCAACAATACCAGAAATCATTGAGCAAGTGTATATTATTGTTTGCGAAGATCCAAGTTTGACTAAGCGTGAAATTGCTGATATCATTGGCATATCGGACGAACGAGTACTCCATATTTTACATGAAGAATTACGTATGTAAAACTGTTTGGAAAACTAGTGCCGCATTCGTTAACAATTCAACAAAAACTGAATCGAAAACAAAATTCTCAGCGTAATTTGAAGCGTTTTAAGCACAATAAAACCGTTTTGTGCGGAGATTTATAACTATGGATGAGACTTGGATCTACCACCATGATCCTAAACTGAAACAAGAACTTTTACAGTGGACTGAAGCTAGTTGTTCTGCCCCAAAAGAGGTGAAGGTAAAACGATCGGTAAAAATGGTCATGGCATCAGTTTTTTGGGATGCAAAAGGGATTTTGTTGATTGATTATCTTAAAAAAGGTAAAACAATTAATTCTGAATATTATTGCAAAGGTTGCAATTGGACCAGTTGGATAAAAAAATTCGTGAAAAAAGACCCGCTTTACAAGAAGAAAAAAATAATTTTTCATTAGGGTAATGCACGTGTTCACACGAGTCATTTGACGATGGCTAAATTGAACGAATTAAAGTACGAATTGCTTGAACATCCACCATATTCACCAGATTTGGCTCTCAGCGATTACTATCTCTTCAGAAACCTGAAACAATTCCTTCGTGGAAAGCGTTTTTCGTCGAATGAAACCTCTGAACTGTATTTTGCAGAGCTTCCGGAAAATCATTACAGAAATGGTATAAAATTATTGGAGGATCATTGGAATAAGTGTATTGAAGTTGAGGGAAGATTATATTCAATAAAAAAACTAATTTCATTAAAAAATTCACATCTGGTAAAGAATGAATGGATCATGTGTAAAAATTATAAGTGGAAAAACCAAAACCAATTTGTAATTAATTTGAATATAAACAATTTACCAATTTAATAATTTTAAGTTCTAAAAATTAAGTTTCCGTTTTTTTTAAGTGATCATTGTTATGGATAATCATAAAGTTTTTTTTTATTAAAATAAACAGTTTATAGAAATAACAATTAAACCATAAAAAGAACAGTCTAGTTTTAATAATAATCCGTTACTTTTAATTCATAATTTATAAGTTAATAAACATAAATTACGGTAATATAACCATAACTAATACCTAAATAATAATAATAAGAGTATTGTTGTAAACTTGCAACAGATATTCAATCATCTTCTTCTTTCAACGTATAACATCAGTCATCAGCAAATTTGCCGCTTCATTAATATTCGACGTTAAAAATTCAAAACGGATCCGCAACGTATTGATAAGTCGACATTTTTTTTATTATATAATTTTTTTTTTAATTTTCTTAATTAAATACTTTAGTTTTGATTTATATTAATAATTTATTTTTAAATGTTCATTTAAATGTTTAACTGGTGGAGGTTCATTTAATTCAAATTAAGAAATAAATCGTTTTTGTAATTAATTCAGTAATGATTCGTTGCCGTCTTCTTTCTGGTTTTTTTTGTTTTCTTTCTAATTTCGATTCGCTTATTTGTGCTGTTGTGCTAATTTAGTGATGAATTAGTTCCAGAATCCAATATAGGGATGGAATTGAGGTAAGTGGCGTGGTAAGTGATGATTATGCTAGTTTTCCTTTCGTTTTCTTTGTTTTCCTAAACGGTCTCTCACGATCTGTTCAACTTCTCAGAAATCCCACCCCAAACCCTGAGCTCGAGCCGGCAATCGAACGACCGCCCTGAGTAAGTTGAACATGATAAACAATTCTGCTAACAGTTTATTTTATAACTGGATATTAGATTACTCATAACCATGACCTTACGGTCCTGTTACAGAATTAAAATCAAGTTGAATTGAAGCAAAATTGTTCAAAGTTTAGATGGAGTCAGTGAAGGTGTGTTATGAAGAAACCACTTGTTTACACTTGAACAAATCATCTGTGTATGAGCGTGGAGTGCAATTATTCTCTTGTATAACGAATTGTGACAAATTCTTTAAAAGAATCCTTGAATCATTACGAGTTGCCTGTCGTACTTCACATTGTACGAGTAAACAACAACAACAAATCGCAATTGCGAGAACTCGTAATTCCTAAAGAGAGTCGCGTTGTGGAAATTCTGGTGAAACGAAACGCGTAGTGGCTACAAAACGCACCCTTGCGTCAATTAATTGAGTGGTGTATTAGACGTACGTGAAGTTTGTCCTAAGTTGCCTTAAGTTGTCCTAAGTTGTCCTAAGTATGTCCTAAGTTTTTATAAATGTGTTGGTGTAAAAGTTTCGTTATTACGAATTTATTTAATTTATATAGAAATAATAAAAATTATGCTTAAGATTATTTACTATTACAAAATAAATTTACATTTTTTCTATGTCGCGAAATATTCTGATAGTGAATGTATAAAATCAGATCATTTTCCAAAAACTGAGAAACTGGCAGAAAAACCGTGTTTAATCGTGTTTGTTTGCGAATTTTCTTGTAAAAGTCCTGGGAAACTGCGACCAAAATGCCCTATATTTTCAGTTGTCGTAAGGTCTTATCTATTCAAAAAAAATTTCACTTTTGAAAAAAGTAGGGGATTAGGGTGTTTAGGACAACCATGTTTGACATAATCTCTTATGATATATCGAATATATGTATAAATGATTTTCCGAATTTTCTTGAGAAAATCTTAGGAAGCGGCCACCAAAATGCCCTATATTTTAAGTTGTCGTAAGGTCTTATCTATTCGAAAAATATTTCACTTTTGAAAAAAGTAGGGGATTAGGGTATTTAGGACAGCCATGTTTGACATAATCTCTTATGATATATCGAATATATGTATAAATGATTTTCCGAATTTTCTTGAAAAAATCCTAGGAAGCGGCCACCAAAATGCCCTATATTTTAAGTTGTCGTAAGGTCTTATCTATTCAAAAAATATTTCAATTTTGAAAAAATTAGGGGATTAGGGTATTTAGGACAGCCATGTTTGACATAATCTCTTATGATATATCGAATATATGTATAAATGATTTTCCGAATTTTCTTGAGAAAATCCTAGAAAGCGGCCACCAAAATGCCCTATATTTTAAGTTGTCGTAAGGCCTTATCTATTCGAAAAATATTTCACTTTTAAAAAAAGTAGGGGATTAGGGTGTTTAGGACAGCCATGTTTGACATAATCTCTTATGATATATCGAATATATGTATAAATGATTTTCCGAATTTTCTTGAAAAAATCCTAGGAAGCGGCCACCAAAATGCCCTAAATTTTAAGTTGTCGTAAGGTCTTATCTATTCGAAAAATATTTCACTTTTGAAAAAAGTAGGGGATTAGGGTATTTGGGACAGCCATGTTTGACATAATCTCTTATGATATATCGAATATATGTATAAATGATTTTCCGAAATTTCTTGAGAAAATCCTAGGAAGCGGCCACCAAAATGCCCTATATTTTAAGTTGTCGTAAGGCCTTATCTATACGAAAAATATTTCACTTTTGAAAAAAGTAGGGGATTAGGGTATTTAGGACAGCCATGTTTGACATAATCTCTTATGATATATCGAATATATGTTTAAATGATTTTCCAAATTTTCTTGAGAAAATCCTAGAAAGCGGCCACCAAAATGCCCTATATTTTAAGTTGTCGTAAGGTCTTATCTATTCGAAAAAGATTTCACTTTTAAAAAAGTTAGGGGATTAGGGTATTTAGGACAGCCATGTTTGACATAATCTCTTATGATATATCGAATATATGTATAAATGATTTTCCGAATTTTCTTGAAAAAATCCTAGGAATCGGCCACCAAAATGCCCTAAATTTTAAGTTGTCGTAAGGTCTTATTTATTCGAAAAATATTTCACTTTTTAAAAAAGTAGGGGATTAGGGTATTTAGGACAGCCATGTTTGACATAATCTCTTATGATATATCGAATATATGTATAAATGATTTTCCGAAATTTCTTGAGAAAATCCTAAGAAGCGGCCACCAAAATGCCCTATATTTTAAGTTGTCGTAAGGCCTTATCTATACGAAAAATATTTCACTTTTGAAAAAAGTAGGGGATTAGGGTATTTAGGACAGCCATGTTTGACATAACCTCTTATGATATATCGAATATATGTATAAATGATTTTCCGAATTTTCTTGAGAAAATCCTAGGAAGCGGCCACCAAAATGCCCTATATTTTAAGTTGTCGTAAGGTCTTATCTATTCGAAAAATATTTCACTTTTAAAAAAAGTAAGGGATTAGGGTGTTTAGGACAGCCATGTTTGACATAATCTCTTATGATATATCGAATATATGTATAAATGATTTTCCGAATTTTCTTGAGAAAATCTTAGGAAGCGGCCACCAAAATGCCCTATATTTTAAGTTGTCGTAAGGCCTTATCTATACGAAAAATATTTCACTTTTGAAAAAAGTAGGGGATTAGGATGTTTAGGACAGCCATGTTTGACATAATCCCTTATGATATATCGAATATATGTATAAATGACATTCCGAATTTTCTTGAAAAAATCCTAGAAAGCGGCCACCAAAATGCCCTATATTTTAAGTTGTCGTAAGGCCTTATCTATTTGAAAAATATTTCACTTTTTAAAAAGGTAGGGGATTAGGGTGTTTAGGACAGCCATGTTTGACATAATCCCTTATGATATATCGAATATATGTATAAATGACATTCCGAATTTTCTTGAAAAAATCCTAGGAAGCTACGACCAAAATGCCCTATATTTTAAATTGTCGTAAGGTCTTATCTAATAGAAAAATATTTCACTTTTGAAAAAAGTAGGGGATTAGGGTATTTAGGACAGCCATGTTTGACATAATCTCTTATGATATATCGAATATATGTATAAATGACTTTCCGAATTTTCTTGAGAAAATCCTAGGAAGCGGCCACCAAAATGCCCTATATTTTAAGTTGTCGTAAGGTCTTATCTATTCGAAAAATATTTCACTTTTGCAAAAAGTAGGGGATTAGGGTGTTTAGGACAACCATGTTTGACATAATCTCTTATGATATATCGAATATATGTATAAATGATGGTCCGAATTTTCTTGAAAAAATCCTAGGAAGCGGCCACCAAAATGTCCTACATTTTAAGTTGTCGTAAGGTCTTATCTATTCGAAAAATATTTCACTTTTGGAAAAGTAGGGGATTAGGGTGTTTAGGACAGCCATGTTTGACATAATCCCTTATGATATATCGAATATATGTATAAATGACATTCCGAATTTTCTTGAAAAAATCCTAGGAAGCGGCCACCAAAATGCCCTATATTATAAGTTGTCGTAAGGTCTTATCTATTCGAAAAATATTTCACTTTTGAAAAAAGTAGGGGATTAGGGTGTTTAGCACAACCATGTTTGACATAATCTCTTATGATATATCGAATATATGTATAAATGACATTCCGAATTTTCTTGAGAAAATCCTAGGAAGCAGCTACTAAAATGCCCTATATTTTAAGTTGTCGTAAGGCCTTATCTATACGAAAAATATTTCACTTTTAAAAAAAGTAGGAGATTAGGGTATTTAGGACAGCCATGTTTGACATAATCTCTTATGATATATCGAATATATGTATAAATGATTTTCCGAATTTTCTTGAGAAAATCCTAGGAAGCGGCCACCAAAATGCCCTATATTTTAAGTTGTCGTAAGGCCTTATCTATACGAAAAATATTTCACTTTTGAAAAAGTAGGGGATTAGGGTATTTAGGACAGCCATGTTTGACATAATCTCTTATGATATATCGAATATATGTATAAATGATTTTCCGAATTTTCTTGAGAAAATCCTAGGAAGCGGCCACCAAAATGCCCTATATTTTAAGTTGTCGTAAGGCCTTATCTATACGAAAAATATTTCACTTTTGAAAAAAGTAGGGGATTAGGATGTTTAGGACAGCCATGTTTGACATAATCTTTTATGATATATCGAATATATGTATAAATGATTTTCCGAAATTTCTTGAGAAAATCCTAGGAAGCGGCCACCAAAATGCCCTATATTTTAAGTTGTCGTAAGGCCTT
This sequence comes from Tipula vernalis, assembly GCA_958295665.1. NCBI lineage: Eukaryota > Metazoa > Arthropoda > Insecta > Diptera > Tipulidae > Tipula > Tipula vernalis. The sequence goes on along the minus strand of OY282559.1, from coordinate 254,743,856 downwards.
ATCTATACGAAAAATATTTCACTTTTGAAAAAAGTAGGGGATTAGGATGTTTAGGACAGCCATGTTTGACATAATCTCTTATGATATATCGAATATATGTATAAATGATTTTCCGAAATTTCTTGAGAAAATCCTAGGAAGCGGCCACCAAAATGCCCTAAATTTTAAGTTGTCGTAAGGTCTTGTCTATTCGAAAAATATTTCACTTTTGAAAAAAGTAGGGGATTAGGGTATTTAGGACAACCATGTTTGACATAATCTCTTATGATATATCGAATATATGTATAAATGACTTTCCGAATTTTCTTGAGAAAGTCCTAGGAAGCGGCCACCAAAATGCCCTATATTTTAAGTTGTCGTAAGGCCTTATCTATACGAATAATATTTCACTTTTGAAAAAAGTAGGGGATTAGGATATTTAGGACAGCCATGTTTGACATAATCTCTTATGATATATCGAATATATGTATAAATGATTTTCCGAATTTTCTTGAGAAAATCCTAGGAAGCGGCCACCAAAATGCCCTATATTTTAAGTTGTCGTAAGGTCTTATCTATTCGAAAAATATTTCACATTTAAAAAAGTAGGGGATTAGGGTATTTAGGACAGCCATGTTTGACATAATCTCTTATGATATATCGAATATATGTATAAATTATTTTCCGAATTTTCTTGAGAAAATCCTAGGAAGCGGCCACCAAAATGCCCTATATTTTAAGTTGTCGTAAAGTCTTATCTATTCGAAAAATATTTCACTTTTGAAAAAAGTAGGGGATTAGGGTGTTTAGGACAGCCATGTTTGACATAATCTCTTATGATATATCGAATATATGTATAAATGATTTTCCGAATTTTCTTGAGAAAATCCTAGTAAGCGGCCACCAAAATGCCCTATATTTTAAGTTGTCGTGAGGTCTAATCTATTCGAAAAATATTTCACTTTTGAAAAAATTAGGGGATTAGGGTATTTAGGACAGCCATGTTTGACATAATCTCTTATGCATTTTGGTGGCCGCTTCCCAGGATTTTTACAAGAAAATTCGCAAACAAACACGATTAAACACGGGGTTCTGCCAGTTTCTAAGTTTTTGGAAAATGATCTGATTTTATACATTCACTATCAGAATATTTTGCGACATAGAAAAAATGTAAATTTATTTTGTAATAGTAAATAATCTTAAACATAATTTTTATTACTTCTATATAAATTAAATAAATTCGTAATAACGAAACTTTTACACCAATACATTTATAAAAACTTAGGACACACTTAGGACAACTTTGGACAACTTAAGGCAACTTAGGACAAACTTCACGTACGTTGTATTAGTATGTTAGAGGTGTTTAACTTGTCCCAGTAGAAGGTTGTTATAATGTAGATTGCTGTTGATCAATCTAGGGCATAGTGTTGTTGCTTGCTAATATGGTTTTATAAATGCTCTGGAGGACGTCGGGCATCGAAGATTCTGTGCGAGGGGGTGGGATTGGAATATATTAGGGCAGTGTTTGGAATTTATTCAATGGATTAGAATAAAGTTGGTTACTACTTCAAATAGAACAATTAAAGTAAAAAAAAAACTGGGTTACTACTTCAAATAGAACAATTCAACTTTAAAAACACAAACTGGGTTACTATTTCAAATAGAACAATAATGGCGCATACTCGAAAATACATTTCAGTAACTTTTATGGTAATTTCGCAACAAGCGAACTTGACGGAGATAAACTTTTCTCAATATTTTGGTAATTTTTTTCCCCTCCATACCAACTTATGTATGGAGGGGAAAAAATTACCAAAATATTGAGAAAAGTTTATCTCCGTCAAGTTCGCTTGTTGCGAAATTACCATAAAAGTTACTGAAATGAATTTTCGAGTATGCGCCATAAAAGTTAAAAAAAAATGGGTTACTACTTCAAAGAGAACAACAAAAGCTCAAAAAAAAACCTGGCTTACTACTTCAAATAGAACAATTAAAGTTTAAAAAAAACTGGGTTACTACTTCAAATAGAACAATTAAAGTTAAAAAAAAAAACTGTTTTGCTACTTCAAATAGAACAATTCAAGTTTAAAAAAAAAAAAACTGGGTTACAACTAGAGCTGCTGGCGAAAAAATCGAGCTTTTGGAGCCAATTAAAATCAGCAGCTCTAGTTACTTCTTCAAATAGCACAATTAAAGTTTAACAAAAAAAAATACCTGGGTTACTACTTCAAATAGAAAATTAAAGTAAAATAAAACCTGGGTTACTACTTCAAATAGAACAATTCAAGTAAAAAAAAACTTAGGTTACTACTTCAAATAGAACAATTAAAGTTTAAAAAAAACTGGGCTACTACTTTAAATAGCACAATTAAAGGTTAACAAAAAACCTGTGTTACTACTTCAAATAGAAAAATTTAAGTTTAAAAGAAAAAAAAACTGAGTTATTACTTCAATTAAAACAATTAAAGTTTAAAAATAACTGAGTTACTACTTCAAATAGAAGAATAAAAGTTTAAAAAAACCTGGGTTACTACTTCAAATCGAACAATTAAAGTAAAAAAATCCTTTGGTTACTACTTCAAATAGAACAATAAAAAAAACTGCTGGGTTACTACGACAAATAGAAGAATTTAAGTTTAAAAAAAACCTGGGTTGCTACTTCAAATAGAATAATTAAAGTTTAAAACAAAAACTGGGTTACTACTTCAAATAGAACAATTAAAGTTTAAAAAAAAAACCTGTAGGGTTAACCTTAAAAAATAAAAAATTATTAGTTGAGGTAAGTATGTATACACAATGGTTACCAGGGTAGCGATTTTGGTCGCAATTTGAGGATTGAGTTGAGAATTACCGGAAGGCAATAGTATTGGTAAATTATATTGGCATCCAAAGAATAGAGAAAAACAGAGAATAAACATTTGAAAAATAAAAAAAACAATTCAGTGTTATCTCATGCATACGAAAGGAATGTTGTACATATTTTTATTTCCAGTAATTTTCTGTAAAATTTAAAACTAATAAAATGGTAAACTAAATAATGATTTAAATATAAACAAAAATTAGCTAAAAATGGAAATTAAGTCAGAAAAATATTTATAAACTATAATTTTATTAATAATTTTAAATGATAAAAAGACACATGACGTACATCCATCCTGCCTTCCCATCCCAAAATCACTAATTTACTTTCATATATTTTTCACATTTTATCCCTATTCGATCTTAAACAAAAAACAAAAAAAAATGATAAGCGTTTTTTTTTAGTTTTTTGTTTAACATGATGCAAATAAGAGAGATAAAATGATACGAAAAAGAGGGATATAAAATATAATGTGGAAAATATAAGAAGTAAATTAGTTATTTTGACTTATGTTAAATTCTTTCGGAAAAAAAAACACCCTGAGGGTAAAAAATTTTACTCGAAGGGTAACAATTTGACATTACAAATTCTTTCTGGGAAAATAAAGCACTTTATTTTTTGCTCGAGAGGATTTTGCTTTACTCTAGATTTTTTCATAAATTTGCTTTACTCTTTACAAATACATAGAAATCTGAAATGTCAAAGTGAATTGGAAACAAAAATAAAACTCCATTTTGATATTTCATTTGTTGTTTATTGAATATTAATGCGCTAAAATTAATTGGTTCCATCGTTTGTTATCAAAATAAAAAAAGTTTTACTGATCTGACTGACAGAAAAACATAACCTCACTTTATTTTGCTCTTTTTACACCAAGACAACTACAAAAATATTTTCATATTCTTTAGGAGATAAAAAAGTTACTTTATTTCGAGTAACCCGAAAGAATTTGACATTAGTGTTAATTCAAACGCAAGAGAGGAAGGATGTACGTCGTGTGCTTATTCATCATTTAAAATTATTAATAAAATTGTAGTTTATAATTATTTTTCTGACTTATACATATTTCATTTTTAACCGTTGTGAAGTTAGCACGTAAAGTTAGCACGAAAAATTTCAAAATGTATGCACGGCAATACTTTTAATCAAAGACTTAAACCAGTTTTTTTTTATACGGATAGTTCTAAAAACCGCCTTACAAAATTTAAAAATAAAAAAATGTACAACAACTTATCGTAATAACCTAAATTAAAAAGTTTTACCCAAAAAAAAAAAATTCTTAGCAAAGCGCTGAATCGACTGCAACACGAACAGAAAAACTGAAGTTAGTTCTTCCAATACAATTCCAAAATTATTGCATTATTTTGTTCATTATTTTGTTTTTATTTTCTTGACCGAATGTATAGTATTTTCAATTTCGACAAATAAAAAATAGTATATTGTATAACAAATTAAGAAGCCAAGTCATTGCAATACAAAAGGGAAATTTGCAGCCTGAGCGATAGAGAGGGCTGCAATCAGTTGAGTATTGCAATTATGCGTTTACACACGAGTTACAAACGCTATTTTTTCTACGATACAATAGTCCTGTAATAATTATAAATAATTAGCAACATAAAAAATTAAAAATTTGTAAGAATCAAGAAAATTAATAACTGAAACGTTCAGAATATAATTAAAACATTTGGGTTTTCATCACAAATCGTGTGGCAATTGAGAAATCGTTGTGCAATGAAATTACAACACGATTTGTGCAAAGTATCCTTTTCTTGTATAATTAAATTTCAAAAATCATCAAAAAAAGCTTAGGTTACTTCATTATGGTAGAAAAATATATTTAATTGGCTGATAAAATGAAAATTTGATTGTTTTCATTGGAAAAAATTATTTGGCACAGAAAAAATTAGATCTTTTTCTTCTCAGCCAATTAAATAGGATTTTAAATGAAATAATGGAATATTTTCAGGATTATAGAGAAACAACAGTTTAATTTACAATTAAAGTAGAATCATTAACGAGTTATTTGAGAAAATTTTGTAAATTTTGTATGGTTAGGAAGAGAGTACTAACGGTCCGTGCTGGACCCTTCCTCACATTTGTCGGACATGAATTTAATATTCAATACAAGTAGAATCATTAACGAGTTATTTGAGTAAATTTTGTAAATTTTGTATGGTTAGGAAGAGAGTACTAACGGTCCGTGCTGGACCCTTCCTCACATTTGTCGGATATGAATTTAATTTTCAATTAAAATAGAATCATTAACGAGCTATTTGAGTAAATTTTGTAAATTTTGTATGGTTAGGAAGAGAGTACTAACGATCCGTGCTGGACCCTTCCTCACATTTGTCGGACATGAATTTAATTTTCAATTAAAGTAGAATCATTAACGAGTTATTTGAGTAAATTTTGTAAATTTTGTATGGTTAGGAAGAGAATACTAACGGTCCGTGCTGGACCCTTCCTCACATTTGTCGGACATGAATTTAATATTCAATACAAGTAGAATCATTAACGAGTTATTTGAGTAAATTTTGTAAATTTTGTATGGTTAGGAAGAGAGTACTAACGGTCCGTGCTGGACCCTTCCTCACATTTGTCGGACATGAATTTAATTTTCAATTAAAATAGAATCATTAACGAGCTATTTGAGTAAATTTTGTAAATTTTGTATGGTTAGGAAGAGAGTACTAACGGTCCGTGCTGGACCCTTCCTCACATTTGTCGGACATGAATTTAATTTTCAATTAAAATAGAATCATTAACGAGCTATTTGAGTAAATTTTGTAAATTTTGTATGGTTAGGAAGAGAGTACTAACGATCCGTGCTGAACCCTTCCTCACATTTGTCGGACATGAATTTAATTTTCAATTAAAGTAGAATCATTAACGAGTTATTTGAGTAAATTTTGTAAATTTTGTATGGTTAGGAAGAGAGTACTAACGGTCCGTGCTGGACCCTTCCTCACATTTGTCGGACATGAATTTAATCTTCAATTAAAGTAGAATCATTAACGAGATATTTGAGTAAATTTTGTAAATTTTGTATGGTTAGGAAGAGAGTACTAACGGTCCGTGCTGGACCCTTCCTCACATTTGTCGGACATGAATTTAATTTTCAATTAAAGTAGAATCATTAACGAGTTATTTGAGTAAATTTTGTAAATTTTGTATGGTTAGGAAGAGAGTACTAACGGTCCGTGCTGGACCCTTCCTCACATTTGTCGGACATGAATTTAATTTTCAATTAAAATAGAATCATTAACGAGCTATTTGAGTAAATTTTGTAAATTTTGTATGGTTAGGAAGAGAGTACTAACGATCCGTGCTAGACCCTTCCTCACATTTGTCGGACGTGAATTTAATTTTCAATTAAAGTAGAATCATTAACGAGTTATTTGAGTAAATTTTGTAAATTTTGTATGGTTAGGAAGAGAGTACTAACGGTCCGTGCTGGACTCTTCCTCACATTTGTCGGACATGAATTTAATTTTCAATTAAAGTAGAATCATTAACGATGTATTTGAGTAAATTTTGTAAATTTTGTATGGTTAGGAAGAGAGTACTAACGGTCCGTGCTGGACCCTTCCTCACATTTGTCGGACATGAATTTAATCTTCAATTAAAGTAGAATCATTAACGAGATATTTGAGTAAAATTTGTAAATTTTGTATGGTTAGGAAGAGAGTACTAACGGTCCGTGCTGGACCCTTCCTCACATTTGTCGGACACGAATTTAATTCTCAATTAAAGTAGAATCATTAACGATGTATTTGAGTAAATTTTGTAAATTTTGTATGGTTAGGAAGAGAGTACTAACGGTCCGTGCTGGACCCTTCCTCACATTTGTCGGACATGAATTTAATCTTCAATTAAAGTAGAATCATTAACGAGATATTTGAGTAAATTTTGTAAATTTTGTATGGTTAGGAAGAGAGTACTAACGGTCCGTGCTGGACCCTTCCTCACATTTGTCGGACATGAATTTAATTTTCAATTAAAATAGAATCATTAACGAGCTATTTGAGTAAATTTTGTAAATTTTGTATGGTTAGGAAGAGAGTACTAACGGTCCGTGCTGGACCCTTCCTCACATTTGTCGGACATGAATTTAATTTTCAATTAAAGTAGAATCATTAACGAGTTATTTGAGTAAATTTTGTAAATTTTGTATGGTTAGGAAGAGAGTACTAACGGTCCGTGCTGGACCCTTCCTCACATTTGTCGGACATGAATTTAATTTTCAATTAAAATAGAATCATTAACGAGCTATTTGAGTAAATTTTGTAAATATTGTATGGTTAGGAAGAGAGTACCAACGGTCCGTGCTGGACCCTTCCTCACATTTGTCGGACATGAATTTAATTTTCAATTAAAGTAGAATCATTAACGAGTTATTTGAGTAAATTTTGTAAATTTTGTATGGTTAGGAAGAGAGTACTAACGGTCCGTGCTGGACCCTTCCTCACATTTGTCGGACATGAATTTAATTTTCAATTAAAATAGAATCATTAACAAGTTATTTGAGTAAATTTTGTTTAACCCAACACATCCCCAAAGGCACATACAATACGATGGTACACTAAGATATGCGTAGTAATTTCTACGATTGCGTATCAAAGGCCACCAAACGCACACATTCACCATTTTTTTGAGTAGAGTAATTTTGAAAAATTCATAAAAACCGTTTGACGGGTTGCGCAATTATTTCGTATAACCCAACACATCCCCAAAGGCACATACAATACGATGGTACACTAAGATACGCGTAGTAATTTCTACGATTGCGTATCAAAGGCCACCAAACGCACACATTCACCATTTTTTTGAGTAGAGTAATTTTGAAAAATTCATAAAAACCGTTTGACGAGTCGCGCAATTATTTCGTATAACCCAACACATCCCCAAAGGCACATACAATACGATGGTACACTAAGATATGCGTAGTAATTTCTACGATTGCGTATCAAAGGCCACCAAACGCACACATTCACAATTTTTTTGAGTAGAGTAATTTTGAAAAATTCATAAAAACCGTTTGACGGGTCGCGCAATTATTTCGTATAACCCAACACATCCCCAAAGGCACATACAATACGATGGTACACTAAGATATGCGTAGCCATTTCTACGATTGCGTATCAAAGGCCACCAAACGCACACATTCACCATTTTTTTGAGTAGAGTAATTTTGAAAAATTCATAAAAACCGTTTGACGGGTCGCGCAATTATTTCGTATAACCCAACACATCCCCAAAGGCACAAACAATACGATGGTACACTAAGATACGCGTAGCCATTTCTACGATTGCGTATCAAAGGCCATCAAACGCACACATTCACAATTTTTTTGAGTAGAATAATTTTGAAAAATTCATCAAAATCATTTTTGCTCGCCACTTATATTTTAAATATTTTTTAAGTTATTTTGTAACCAATTGCATTTTACATGCTGTATGGCAAATAATTAAATATGTAAATAATTCCCGCGGCCATTTTTTATCCTAGAGAATCGTAGATCGAGTTAAAATCCGTTTGAATTGAAACAAAACATAATAAAAGAAACAGAAAATAAAAAATTTGTGAAAAAGTATATAAAGGAAATTTTTTCTTATTTCATTTTAATACCTTGTTAGTTATTGTACTGTGAGCATCGTTGTGTGTAAATTTTTAAATAATAATTGTTTTTATATTGACTCTGCATTTTTTGGACATTCTGTTTTACCGTTTCGATTATTGTTTTGCAGCATTTATTTATTTCGTTTTGATTTTAAATAATCTGTTTTGACCCGGCATTTTTTGGACACTCTTTTTACCGTTTCGATTATTGTTTTGCAGCATTTATTTATTTCATTTTGATTTTAAATAATCTGTTTTGACCCGGCATTTTTTGGACACTCTTTTTACCGTTTCGATTATTGTTTTGCAGCATTTATTTATTTCATTTTGATTTTAAATAATCTGTTTTGACCCGGCATTTTTTGGACACTCGTTTTTACCGTTTCGATTATTGTTTTTTAAATTTATTATCTGCAATTTTAGAACCTCTTCAAATAAAAATATTTTAAACATCTACATAAAAGATAATTTTTAAAATGCCGTTCAAAAAGTTTGATTTTGATCAATCTGCTTTAGATTCAATTGTGCGAATCATCGCTGCAAACGTAACTGACCTAGATGAAGTTAGACTTGGAGCATTAAATAAATTTTCTTTGGTTTACAAAATTTGTTCTAGCCTGCATATTAACTGCAGTGAGGCCAATCGATTAAAAATCGTGAATATTTTGAAAAATAAAGATTTACGTAATCATCTTCAAATTGCCATCGCGAATAAAAATTCTGACAATTATTTTGTTCAAAAGTGTTTCAGTGAAAATGACATTATTGAAAACAAAAATGTTATTTGTAACATTGATAATTTGTCATTTGAAAAAAATAATAATAGAGAAACAGCACAGAATAATAATTTATTAGACCCGGAAAGTGATAGTGAAACGGACACTTTTCAATCGAAAAAACCAGCTACCTCAAAGAATTTTAAACATAACCCTATAATTTCTGCTACAAGTAACAGGACATATGCACGAGACAACTTTATCAATTCAGATACTTCTTTTAAAATTTTAAGTAATGAATGGCAAGAGATTTATGATCCTGCCACTGGGAAATTGGATAAATTTAAATACCCTACTATAATATCTAGTTATGCTACTACATTAACGGGCTGTCAGATTAATATTAAAGCAGAAGACTATTCTAAGAACCATATAATTGTTCGAGCATACTGTAGCCATAAATCGATTGATGGGAACCAGAATTGCCGTACGTATAAATTTATATGTAAAAACTTGGCTACTGGTGAATTCAAGGTTCAGCGAAGCACAGGTGACATAATTCATCCATATAAGAAATCTCGTTTCACTTCTCGGTATGCCAGAGATTTTTATAAGGAAATTTTAAGTAAGCAAACAGTAGAATCGGCTGGAGAGCTTTTTATTCAGAATGAAGATACTGCCTTTGTTACTAAGCATAAAACTCAACTTCTTACAAAGCCTTAAGATGTATTAAGGAAAATTCGTTCTGAAATCATTTCAGAAAAGGATAATGCTCAAGACGACGTAGAAAATTTAAAAATAGAAATACAACAGCAGATGAATACTAAAGATCAGTATATTCATAAATTGGGGCTTGTACCATTTTCTGTTATGGCATATAGTAAATTACAAAATAACGTTTTAAAAATAATGCGCAATAAATTAGGTAACGACGAATTAGTGGCATATCTAGACGGTACTGGAGGTGTAGTTAGATCTCCCTATAAAAATTGTGCTCCTATATTCTATTATGCCATTATTGTTCCAACGTACGCCTATATAACTGATCCTTCAATCCCTTTCCCTGTATCTGATTTTATATCATCTAGCCATAATATTGATGCCATAGGTGGGTGGCTTAGATCGTACAAATTATTCACTGAAAATACTGCAAAAAAGTGGCCGATTTTTAACGCGGTTGTCATTGATTTTAGTTTTGCAGAATTAAATTCTTTGTTAGACGCCTTTAACCAGCAAAATATTGTTGAATACCTCAACATGGCTTATGCATTTTTAAATGGTACTAACAAAGAGGCATTTAAAAATAAAATCAAGGTTTATTTGTGCTGCTCTCATCTAATGAAAAATATTACCAATGATATTGATCAAAACTTCGCTAAAAGTTCTAAAAAAAATGCATATTTAAAAGAAATATTTTCAAGTTTCTTTATTTGCAGTGATTTAGAACAAATTAAAAATATTTGGAAATACATGTGTGTTCTAATGAAAAATAAATATGTAAATGAGGAAACAACAACTGCTTTTCAGAATGCTTGTAGTTTAATTTTGACATCTCCTACGAAACTTGAGTTAGATTGCGAAGAAAATGGAATTAATTTTTCGAATTTTGATTTAAACTCAACAATATATACACAAAGTCCATTTTATAAAGATTTTTATGAAATTAGTCAAAATTGTGAGGTTGACGAAAAAACAAAAGGGTGTTTGAATTATTTTTATAATCCGGGATTTTTAAATTTGTTTTTAAAAAAATATTTAACTTATCTTGTTCTATGGAGTGGTTTATTGCATAAAGGTAAACGACATAGCAACTCTCACGTTGAAAATTATTTTGCAATAATAAAACGAAGATGTCGAAACTGTCCATTAATAAAAAAGTTGCCTACTAAAGCACTTCGGTTTATAAAAGAAATTCATTTAAGAAATCAATTAATATTTAAGCAATTAGTTTGTGAAATACCTAAAGCTTCTCTCAAACGTCATTATGAGAAAATTTCGGAAGAGTCACCAAAGCCTAATGATTTCTCCTTAATAGAATCCAAAAAAAGTGAAGAAACTTGGAAAAAAAATTTATCTTTAAATATACAAAAAAATAAATCGAATTTTTATTTTCAAAAAATAAAAGAGCTTGCCCAATCGCGCGACAAACAAATTAAGGAAAGCAAATCAATTTCAATTTTGGGATCAACCCTTCTTCCTTTAAATGAAACGCCATTAAGAAAATCGACACAATTATGTAGCAGAAACTTATCCTCAGCTTGGTCTACCGGTAATACCTGGCCTTTGCTGGAAAACGGGAGCCTCACTAATGATTATTATAAAAATACTTGCGGCTTCGACTCATTTGTTCAAAGTGCCATTAATTCATTCAAAGTTAATGATATGAAACCTTCAAAACTTAGAGATCTATTAATGCATTTAACAGAACGAAACATGTCCCGGGCTTATATTGTCAGGAATGAAATTTTAATTTATATTTATCAATATACAAATTTCTGTGATTGCAATATTTCAAAAATTTCGGATTTTTTTATGAAAAGCAATCCTAGCGAAAAAATAAATTTCATTTGTCAAAAATGTCTCGCAGAAACAACTGAAGAGAGATCATACATTAATATAGATATTTTTGGCCTAGAAAAAACAGGGTTTACAAATTTAAAACGAAATTTTACGGAAATTCATCAAAAGAAATGTAAAGTTTGTGGAATCTACCTGGATGTTTCTAAAAGAATTTCAATGGACGTCATTGCAATCCAAACGGAATTCATAAATAAGCAATCACCTATTCCAATTAATGATATCCAAGAAAGAATTGTGCATCAAAATAAAATATACGAAATTAACTCATTGGTAAGTTACATACCTTCACAAAGCCAACCACATTACGTAAGCTACTGCAGAAGAGGTAATAAATGGGAAAAGTACGATGATTTAAAATCACACGTTCAAGCTATAACTAAACCTGCAGCTGAAAAAGTAATACCTCACTTAATCATTTTTCGTAAGAAAAATCAATAAAAATTGCGAGCAAAATTAATGCTCAAATTTTTTCAAACTATTTCGCAAAGGTCTCCTTAATTATATTTTAATTGAAAATTAAATTCATGTCCGACAAATGTTAGGAAGGGTCTAGCATGGACCGTTAGTACTCTCTTCCTAACCATACAAAATTTACAAAATTTACTCAAATAACTCGTTAATGATTCTACTTTAATTGAAGATTAAATTCATGTCCGACAAATGTGAGGAAGGGTCCAGCACGGACCGTTAGTACTCTCTTCCTAACCATACAAAATTTACAAAATTTTCTCAAATAGCTCGTTAATGATTCTATCTTAATTGAAAATTAAATTCATGTCCGACAAATGTGAGGAAGGGTCCAGCACGGACCGTTAGTACTCTCTTCCTAACCATACAAAATTTACAAAATTTACTCAAATAGCTCGTTAATGATTCTATTTTAATTGAAAATTAAATTCATGTCCGACAAATGTGAGGAAGGGTCCAGCACGGACCGTTAGTACTCTCTTCCTAACCATACAAAATTTACAAAATTTACTCAAATAACTCGTTAATGATTCTACATTAATTGAAGATTAAATTCATGCCCGACAAATGTGAGGAAGGGTCCAGCACGGACCGTTAGTACTCTCTTCCTAACCATACAAAATTTACAAAATCTACTCAAATTACTCGTTAATGATTCTACTTTAATTGAAGATTAAATTCATGTCCGACAAATGTGAGGAAGGGTCCAGCACGGACCGTTAGTACTCTCTTCCTAACCATACAAAATTTACAAAATCTACTCAAATTACTCGTTAATGATTCTACTTTAATTGAAGATTAAATTCATGTCCGACAAATGTGAGGAAGGGTCCAGCACGGACCGTTAGTACTCTCTTCCTAACCATACAAATTTACAAAATTTACTCAAATAACTCGTTAATGATTCTATCTTAATTGAAAATTAAATTCATGTCCGACAAATGTGAGGAAGGGTCCAGCACGGACCGTTAGTACTCTCTTCCTAACCATACAAAATTTACAAAATTTACTCAAATAGCTCGTTAATGATTCTATTTTAATTGAAAATTAAATTCATGTCCGACAAATGTGAGGAAGGGTCCAGCACGGACCGTTAGTACTCTCTTCCTAACCATACAAAATTTACAAAATTTACTCAAATAGCTCGTTAATGATTCTATTTTAATTGAAAATTAAATTCATGTCCGACAAATGTGAGGAAGGGTCCAGCACGGACCGTTAGTACTCTCTTCCTAACCATACAAAATTTACAAAATTTACTCAAATAACTCGTTAATGATTCTACTTTAATTGAAAATTAAATTCATGTCCGACAAATTTGAGGAAGGGTCCAGCACGGACCGTTAGTACTCTCTTCCTAACCATACAAAATTTACAAAATTTACTCAAATAACTCGTTAATGATTCTACATTAATTGAAGATTAAATTCATGCCCGACAAATGTGAGGAAGGGTCCAGCACGGACCGTTAGTACTCTCTTCCTAACCATACAAAATTTACAAAATTTTCTCAAATAGCTCGTTAATGATTCTATTTTAATTGAAAATTAAATTCATGTCCGACAAATGTGAGGAAGGGTCCAGCACGGACCGTTAGTACTCTCTTCCTAACCATACAAAATTTACAAAATTTACTCAAATAGCTCGTTAATGATTCTTTTTTAATTGAAAATTAAATTCATGTCCGACAAATGTGAGGAAGGGTCCAGCACGGACCGTTAGTACTCTCTTCCTAACCATACAAAATTTACAAAATTTACTCAAATAACTCGTTAATGATTCTACTTTAATTGAAAATTAAATTCATGTCCGACAAATGTGAGGAAGGGTCCAGCACGGACCGTTAGTACTCTCTTCCTAACCATACAAAATTTACAAAATTTACTCAAATAACTCGTTAATGATTCTACATTAATTGAAGATTAAATTCATGCCCGACAAATGTGAGGAAGGGTCCAGCACGGACCGTTAGTACTCTCTTCCTAACCATACAAAATTTACAAAATTTACTCAAATAACTCGTTAATGATTCTCCTCTAATTGAAAATTAAATTCATGTCCGACAAATGTGAGGAAGGGTCCAGCACGGATCGTTAGTATTCTCTTCCTAACCATACAAAATTTACAAAATTTGCTCAAATAACTCGTTAATGATTCTACTTTAATTGAAGATTAAATTCATGTCCGACATATGTGAGGAAGGGTCCAGCACGGACCGTTAGTACTCTCTTCCTAACCATACAAAATTTACAAAATTTTCTCAAATAGCTCGTTAATGATTCTATTTTAATTGAAAATTAAATTCATGTCCGACAAATGTGAGGAAGGGTCCAGCACGGACCGTTAGTACTCTCTTCCTAACCATACAAAATTTACAAAATTTACTCAATTAGCTCGTTAATGATTCTATTTTAATTGAAAATTAAATTCATGTCCGACAAATGTGAGGAAGGGTCCAGCACGGACCGTTAGTACTCTCTTCCTAACCATACAAAATTTACAAAATCTACTCAAATTACTCGTTAATGATTCTACTTTAATTGAAGATTAAATTCATGTCCGACAAATGTGAGGAAGGGTCCAGCACGGACCGTTAGTACTCTCTTCCTAACCATACAAATTTACAAAATTTACTCAAATAACTCGTTAATGATTCTACTTTAATTGAAGATTAAATTCATGTCCGACAAATGTGAGGAAGGGTCCAGCACGGACCGTTAGTACTCTCTTCCTAACCATACAAAATTTACAAAATTTTCTCAAATAGCTCGTTAATGATTCTATCTTAATTGAAAATTAAATTCATGTCCGACAAATGTGAGGAAGGGTCCAGCACGGACCGTTAGTACTCTCTTCCTAACCATACAAAATTTACAAAATTTACTCAAATAGCTCGTTAATGATTCTATTTTAATTGAAAATTAAATTCATGTCCGACAAATGTGAGGAAGGGTCCAGCACGGACCGTTAGTACTCTCTTCCTAACCATACAAAATTTACAAAATTTACTCAAATAACTCGTTAATGATTCTACATTAATTGAAGATTAAATTCATGCCCGACAAATGTGAGGAAGGGTCCAGCACGGACCGTTAGTACTCTCTTCCTAACCATACAAAATTTACAAAATCTACTCAAATTACTCGTTAATGATTCTACTTTAATTGAAGATTAAATTCATGTCCGACAAATGTGAGGAAGGGTCCAGCACGGACCGTTAGTACTCTCTTCCTAACCATACAAAATTTACAAAATCTACTCAAATTACTCGTTAATGATTCTACTTTAATTGAAGATTAAATTCATGTCCGACAAATGTGAGGAAGGGTCCAGCACGGACCGTTAGTACTCTCTTCCTAACCATACAAATTTACAAAATTTACTCAAATAACTCGTTAATGATTCTATCTTAATTGAAAATTAAATTCATGTCCGACAAATGTGAGGAAGGGTCCAGCACGGACCGTTAGTACTCTCTTCCTAACCATACAAAATTTACAAAATTTACTCAAATAGCTCGTTAATGATTCTATTTTAATTGAAAATTAAATTCATGTCCGACAAATGTGAGGAAGGGTCCAGCACGGACCGTTAGTACTCTCTTCCTAACCATACAAAATTTACAAAATTTACTCAAATAACTCGTTAATGATTCTACATTAATTGAAGATTAAATTCATGCCCGACAAATGTGAGGAAGGGTCCAGCACGGACCGTTAGTACTCTCTTCCTAACCATACAAAATTTACAAAATCTACTCAAATTACTCGTTAATGATTCTACTTTAATTGAAGATTAAATTCATGTCCGACAAATGTGAGGAAGGGTCCAGCACGGACCGTTAGTACTCTCTTCCTAACCATACAAAATTTACAAAATCTACTCAAATTACTCGTTAATGATTCTACTTTAATTGAAGATTAAATTCATGTCCGACAAATGTGAGGAAGGGTCCAGCACGGACCGTTAGTACTCTCTTCCTAACCATACAAATTTACAAAATTTACTCAAATAACTCGTTAATGATTCTATCTTAATTGAAAATTAAATTCATGTCCGACAAATGTGAGGAAGGGTCCAGCACGGACCGTTAGTACTCTCTTCCTAACCATACAAAATTTACAAAATTTACTCAAATAGCTCGTTAATGATTCTATTTTAATTGAAAATTAAATTCATGTCCGACAAATGTGAGGAAGGGTCCAGCACGGACCGTTAGTACTCTCTTCCTAACCATAGAAAATTTACAAAATTTACTCAAATAACTCGTTAATGATTCTACTTTAATTGAAAATTAAATTCATGTCCGACAAATGTGAGGAAGGGTCCAGCACGGACCGTTAGTACTCTCTTCCTAACCATACAAAATTTACAAAATTTACTCAAATAACTCGTTAATGATTCTACATTAATTGAAGATTAAATTCATGCCCGACAAATGTGAGGAAGGGTCCAGCACGGACCGTTAGTACTCTCTTCCTAACCATACAAAATTTACAAAATCTACTCAAATTACTCGTTAATGATTCTACTTTAATTGAAGATTAAATTCATGTCCGACAAATGTGAGGAAGGGTCCAGCACGGACCGTTAGTACTCTCTTCCTAACCATACAAATTTACAAAATTTACTCAAATAACTCGTTAATGATTCTACTTTAATTGAAGATTAAATTCATGTCCGACAAATGTGAGGAAGGGTCCAGCACGGACCGTTAGTACTCTCTTCCTAACCATACAAAATTTACAAAATTTACTCAAATAGCTCGTTAATGATTCTATTTTAATTGAAAATTAAATTCATGTCCGACAAATGTGAGGAAGGGTCCAGCACGGACCGTTAGTACTCTCTTCCTAACCATACAAAATTTACAAAATTTACTCAAATAACTCGTTAATGATTCTACTTTAATTGAAAATTAAATTCATGTCCGACAAATGTGAGGAAGGGTCCAGCACGGACCGTTAGTACTCTCTTCCTAACCATACAAAATTTACAAAATTTACTCAAATAACTCGTTAATGATTCTACATTAATTGAAGATTAAATTCATGCCCGACAAATGTGAGGAAGGGTCCAGCACGGACCGTTAGTACTCTCTTCCTAACCATACAAAATTTACAAAATTTTCTCAAATAGCTCGTTAATGATTCTATTTTAATTGAAAATTAAATTCATGTCCGACAAATGTGAGGAAGGGTCCAGCACGGACCGTTAGTACTCTCTTCCTAACCATACAAAATTTACTCAAATAGCTCGTTAATGATTCTGTTTTAATTGAAAATTAAATTCATGTCCGACAAATGTGAGGAAGGGTCCAGCACGGACCGTTAGTACTCTCTTCCTAACCATACAAAATTTACAAAATTTACTCAAATAACTCGTTAATGATTCTACTTTAATTGAAAATTAAATTCATGTCCGACAAATGTGAGGAAGGGTCCAGCACGGACCGTTAGTACTCTCTTCCTAACCATACAAAATTTACAAAATTTACTCGAATAACTCGTTAATGATTCTATTTTAATTGAAAATTAAATTCATGTCCGACAAATGTGAGGAAGGGTCCAGCACGGATCGTTAATACTCTCTTCCTAACCATACAAAATTTACAAAATTTACTCAAATAACTCGTTAATGATTCTATTTTAATTGAAAATTAAATTCATGTCCGACAAATGTGAGGAAGGGTCCAGCACGGATCGTTAGTACTCTCTTCCTAACCATACAAAATTTACAAAATTTACTCAAATAACTCGTTAATGATTCTATTTTAATTGAAGAATAAATTCATGTCCGACAAATGTGAGGAAGGGTCCAGCACGGACCGTTAGTATTCTCTTCCTAACCATACAAAATTTACAAAATTTACTCAAATAATTCGTTAATGATTCTACTTTAATTGAAGATTAAATTCATGTCCGACAAATGTGAGGAAGGGTCCAGCACGGACCGTTAGTATTCTCTTCCTAACCATACAAAATTTACAAAATTTGCTCAAATAACTCGTTAATGATTCTACTTTAATTGAAGATTAAATTCATGTCCGACAAATGTGAGGAAGGGTCCAGCACGGATCGTTAGTACTCTCTTCCTAACCATACAAAATTTACAAAATTTACTCAAATATCTCGTTAATGATTCTACTTTAATTGAAGATTAAATTCATGTCCGACAAATGTGAGGAAGGGTCCAGCACGGACCGTTAGTATTCTCTTCCTAACCATACAAAATTTACAAAATTTACTCAAATAACTCGTTAATGATTCTACTTTAATTGAAAATTAAATTCATGTCCGACAAATGTGAGGGAGGGTCCAGCACGGATCGTTAGTACTCTCTTCCTAACCATACAAAATTTACAAAATTTACTCAAATAACTCGTTAATGATTCTATTTTAATTGAAAATTAAATTCATGTCCGACAAATGTGAGGAAGGGTCCAGCAAGGATCGTTAGTACTCTCTTCCTAACCATACAAAATTTACAAAATTTACTCAAATAACTCGTTAATGATTCTATTTTAATTGAAAATTAAATTCATGTCCGACAAATGTGAGGAAGGGTCCAGCACGGATCGTTAGTACTCTCTTCCTAACCATACAAAATTTACAAAATTTACTCAAATAACTCGTTAATGATTCTACTTTAATTGAAGAATAAATTCATGTCCGACAAATGTGAGGAAGGGTCCAGCACGGATCGTTAGTACTCTCTTCCTAACCATACAAAATTTACAAAATTTACTCAAATTACTCGTTAATGATTCTACTTTAATTGAAAATTAAATTCATGTCCGACAAATGTGAGGAAGAGTCCAGCACGGACCGTCAGTATTCTCTTCCTAACCATACAAAATTTACAAAATTTACTCAAATAACTCGTTAATGATTCTACTTTAATTGAAAATTAAATTCATGTCCGACAAATGTGAGGAAGAGTCCAGCACGGACCGTCAGTATTCTCTTCCTAACCATACAAAATTTACAAAATTTACTCAAATAACTCGTTAATGATTCTATTTTAATTGAAAATTAAATTCATGTCCGACAAATGTGAGGAAGGGTCCAGCACGGATCGTTGGTACTCTCTTCCTAACCATACAAAATTTACAAAATTTACTCAAATAACTCGTTAATGATTCTATTTTAATTGAAAATTAAATTCATGTCCGACAAATGTGAGGAAGGGTCCATTAAGGTATTCTAATTATCGGTACAAGAAAACAAAAGAGCTGGTTTCAATATTTTTCGTGTTAACTTTGCTTGATTTCAACTATTTATACACGAGTAAATATGAATATTCCATGTGCAATTTTGTTATTCTTTGATTTTCTCTTTTTTCGTGCTAACTTTATTCCGGGCTATCGAATATTACATTTTTCGTGCTAACTTTTTAGTACAAATGTGTCTTTGATTTGTTTGTACTAAAAGTGTTGCCATTGCGTTTTACGTGCTAACTTTTCGTGCCAGCTTCACAGACATCATTTTTAGCTAATTTTTGTTTGTATTTAAATCATTATTTAATTTACCATTTTATTAATTTTAAATTTTACAGAAAATTACTAGAAATAAAAATATGTTCAATATTCCTTTCGTACGCATGAGATAACACTGAATTGTTTTTTCTTATTTTTCAAATGTTTGTTCTCACATAAAACTCAAAAAAAAAAAAAAAAGTTAAAAATATTATGAATGTGGCCGACGATCGACGAAGAATGTATAAATTAAAAACCATTTATTTATGCTGCTTTTTGTTTTTTATATTGAAGATCACGAGCAATTTTTTTGATTGCGTATATTGTTTTGGATTTTTGTTAACGAAGTAAAATGAATGTCTCGGTTATATCAACAATAAATAGAAAAACATGAATTCCTCATGTTAAAAGATGAGGGAAAAATAACTCAAGGCGAGCGGAAGCAACAAAAAGTTGAACCGATTTCACCCGCTTAGCTTATTTTTGATACTTACCATCATGAGAAAACACACTAATACAATAAAAATATTTGACGGCACACAATAGCAAAATGTATATTATACGCCGTGTACATATACAAAATTCTCAATCCTCAATCCTCGTTTTTGCGACCAAAATCGACGTACAGAAGAAGTTTTGCAACATAATTCGCAGCCGGCGCATTGAACAAGTTTAAGTTTACACTTGGTGCTTGTGGGTCGAGACTTATTTATCAGAGTTTTTAGTTCGTCATCCGTATTGTGTAACTCTGATATTTTGTGTATATTTGGTGTGTATATTTGGAATTTCCGTTATTGAGGCAGCTTATTGGTTCATGGCAAAGTGTTAGCGACCACATTTTGTATGCCAGAAATGTGTCGGATGTCAGTTGTTAATTGGGATATAAAATCCAAGTGGCGGATTTGCCGTGGACTAGGTTCTGTTTTTGATTATATTGCATTAATCAACGATTTATGGTCAGTGTAGATAGTAAACATTCGATCTTCCACGAAATAGCGGAATCGATTTAGAGCTAAGTATATAGCCAACAGCTCTCTGTCGAAGGCGGAATTTTTGCGTAGCATGTTATATTAAAAAGAGTATTTTCAATAGGATGTGCCAGTAATGTTGCATCGGGAAGTGCGCGTTTAACTGTGATAAATGCGTGATTGCATTAATCAGGGCAAAAAATTAGTTGGTAGTTTTTGGTCTTCTTGATAAAGTTACCAAGTGCGCATGAATGGGTTGTAGAAATTCGACTAAATGTGGAATGAAGCGGTGATCGTAATTCACCATTCCGATGAATTTCTGAATGCTTTTTGTTCACGCTCACGGCGATTCCTGCTAAATAAAATAAAACACCACAAAGAATCAAGTTTATCAACAAGTTAAAATTTATACTTATCTGAGGGATTATCTTCCATATTCCAAGTTGTTTTGTCGTCTTCTAAAATACTAAAATAATTATATTTAATCTAAATTTGCATCATATAAACTAATTAAATTTAAAACTTACCATTATCAATTATTGTCTTCTGCATTTGTTTACATAACACTTTGACAGTTCGACATTTTATGACCAAGATAATTTATGTATAGTAGGTATGACTACAAGTTGTACTAAATCAAAGTAAATTACATACAATGTAACTATGTTAATCGAATATAGATGTCACCTGTTTACTACACCAGAAAGAGAAAGTTGTAAGAGTTTTTTATGACAATTTTCTGGAAAAATAAAAAGGTGACATTGCATTCGAAAACGTAGCAGCAAGAACAAGTTAAAATTATAAATTATTGAAAATAAAAACAAAATAAACTATTAAATAAATTAATAAAGTGATACGAATTATAACGTTGAAACTGGAGGTGTTTTACTTATTCGGTTGATGAATCCGCATTCAATTATCCTCATACAGTCCACAACACTTTATATTGTGGGAACTCTGTTATGGCTACCAAGCGCTGCGGCGAAGGTTTTATGCCATCTTTGAAGTTGTGGTGACTGAGGAATTTAAGCTGTGGAACACCGAAAACACATTCGGATGTCTTTATTTTAATATCGTGTCCTCAAGTCTTTGAAAAACTTGGTTAAAATGAAGCAAATATTCCTCTTCAGATGTACTTACCACCGATATATCGTCGATGTAGACAAAAATGAAATCAAGATTTTTTATCGTTCATAAAGCGTTGAATAGTTTAAGCTCCATTCCGAAGACTAAAAGGCATCCGATTCTATTCGAATAACCCAATTGAAGTGATGATTGCCGTTTCAGGCACGTCTTCGGAAGATACGGGTATTATGTGGTACGCCCTGATTAAATCGAGTTTAGTAAAAACTAAAAACAGTACATCCTTGCAGAGGCATCAAAAAATTATGAATATGCGGTATCGGATAGCGATCCGGTACCGTAGTCTCCACATGGACGCCAATCACTACTATCTCTCTTTTGAACCATGTGGAGTGGAGATTAAACATATTGACATATGCCTAATTCGACCATATGTGCAAATTCGTTGTTCATTATAATTTGAGTTTTCGGTTAGGAACGGAAATCTTTCCAATAATTTGCCATAATCATTCTCAACCATTGAGTGTTTTATAGTAGAAGTGTTGACAGACAATGCAATCATTGCGCAGACAGTTAATTTCATGGCCGAACCCAGAATTCGCCTTCCACGAAGATCAACAAGTATACCGAATTTGGCTAAAACATCATCTCCGATAATTGGGCGGTCTACTGATGCCAGCACGAAAGGGTACGTAAACTTGCGTCTGAGCCCAATGTCGACCGACAGTAACTTAGTCCTGAATGTATTGATGGTTGTACTAGTTGGCGCCGAAAGGGATAATACTAGATCGATTATTTTTAAAATTTGGATTGGGATCACTGAAAGATCAGCTCCCGTGTCCACAAGGAAAAGCATATTATTATGTTGATCTTGATGTCGCTTGGATAGCCAAACATAGTCTTTTAAAGTATCTGTTTTTGTAGAGACAATATTTTAGGGTAAAAATTCACATCGTTTAATACACTTTTTAGCTCGGTTCCCGAAAATATGGTGATACCAGCAAAATCTGTAATGTTGTGAAGGTCCGCTGCGACTTTTTGTTCGAAATTGTGTTGATCTTGAAAATTTTGGGCTTTTTAAACGACTACGATTAGCTGTCATGAGGGCAGAAATTGACTTTTGGTGCTGAGAAATTTGTGCTTTTAGCTCTGCGATTTCCGATTTTTCCGACATTGGTTTTTAGTAGATTTTTAGATGTTGAAGAGGCAGAATCTATTTGAGAAATATTTGCTAATTCTGCAGCTTCAAACATTCTGTCGGCTTTTCTGACTAACTCACTCATAGGTTTGTCTTCGAATCCAATTTGAGACATTTGTATAATTTTCGACATCCTTCTCATCCAGAGTCGATTTACGATATCCTCGTTGATATGTTCACCCGCTAACCGCTTCATAGTCTTATGATTTGTTATCGCCGATATATTTTTTATCGTCGAGCTCCTCCGAGCGTTTTTCCTGTGACATCTAGTACCGATCAATTAATGCCTGTTTTAATGTTTTATACTTTTCAGTATCTAGTGGAAATTGTGACAATTTTGGTTGTTCAAAATTGCTACATGGTTGAAGTTTGAAATTTCTGTTTTGCTGTATTTTACCACTGGCCTAATACGCGTGAAATCGAGGTTTACGTGATTTTCTCTTATGCATATTATTTACATGTACCCTATTTATGTTGAATACATTTGATTTAGATATGAGAATTTTGTTGAATGGTAAGAACATTCAATGTTGAACATATTATTATTTGTTTTGTTGTCACCATTAACTGGATGGCCATAAAAATGTAAATTTTTTTTGTTTTTTTTTCAAATGCTATGTACTTGCTGGTCATATATTTTGTTGACTACGTAATTGTTGTTTTATATTATGTACTTCCATAATATAGCGGGTAATCTTTATTACCAAATAATTGCAAGCAATCAAAATCTGCTCCGACGTTCATTCTGTTTTCAAGTATCGAAGCATTTCAGTGTTCATTGTAGTTATAAATTGGAAAAAAATAATAATAAAATAAAAATAATAAAATATTTATGTACATCGAAATTAAATTTCTGTGAGTGAAATATATGTAAAAACAATTAAATTTTTCGTAAGTTTAATTAATTAATTAAAATTAACATTTGGTTAATTTTTTTTTGTGTCACAGTGCGGGATTTTGTTTAATCAAGTTTTTTTATATATACAGTGATTCCTTAAATTCCAAGTCTTAAGAAAAGGAATAGACCGTGATCGTTTTAGCACGGTTTCTTCAACTTTTTCTAGAAAGTTAAACGGTAAAGATACTTTTATACCTGTAATTCTTTAATTCCACCGTTTTGGAATTCAAAGGTAGAACCTTAGTCATAATTACATCGTTTTTTTTGTTGTTTTTACATTCACAGTACAACTGAGCTGTTTTTATCCTACTTAATATTTCTTGGAAACAGAGAGAACCGGCTAAGGAACAATTTAGATACGGAAGACTTAAGAGTACGGTTTCTGTTTCAGAAACTGAGGATTCTGGACTCTTCCTAGGAAATTTTGATTGCGGCATTATTTGGTTCCGCCTATAGAACAAAATTTGAACCAAATGAATTAGCCATGCTTAAGAGGGCCGTTAATCCGTTATGATCTTCTGTTGGTGTTACAGCTAAGTGCAAAACAAACTTTATTATTTAATTATCTAGACTATATGTAAATAATATAAATTATTTCATATAGCGCATAATGCTTATTTATTAACTTATAAATTACTATTTATTCAAATTTATTAATTATTCATATTATTGCCATGAAGAATGTATAAACTTTTATGAATCTTGTAATTTGCTAAAAAATATTAAAGTACATTTTTTTCAGAAAATAATTCAAATTTCTAAATTAGTATATCAATAGAGATATTAGTATTAATATATAATATTATTATTATGGCGTTGAGGTGTTAGGGGGATCGATCCGTTATTGATGTATTAGTTTTCATTATCAAATTATTATTTTTTTATTATTATTAATTCTACGTTTATTATCAATAATTTTGGCATGCATGATTAATTCGTCTAATTAAATTATGATTATTATTAATTTATTTGGCAATAAATGTTCTTAAATTTTAGTAAAATTAATTCTTGAATTTTAGTACCTAATTTCTTTTCGTTGTTGATTTACTTTATTGGTTACGTTCATTAATATTAATATGCATAAGAGGAATGTTCGTATGTCTTCGTTTGTTCAGTGTTGAGAATCTTATTTATTTATTCATCTTTACTTAATTCAATAATGTTCTTTACATTTGTTAGTATTACATCTACTTAGTCAAGGCCGTAATTATGTTATTTTAATATATCCTTAAAAATAATGCGGTGATTTAGTGTTCAATGTAAGGGAGGGAAGTGTCCAATCATATAACACTTCGTTCGGGAGGCGTAGACACTAAGGCCAATCCATCAACGGTCTTGTTTAATATGACTGTAAGCTAAAAGCTGGTATTATACAATAAAACCCTACATTTTGTTTTTTTTTTGGTTTGCATTGTTTTATATATCTACATAGGGTTTATCATACTTTTTGAACCTTAACATCCCATTGCAGCATCTACTAGTCTTTCGTACACTACTACATTTTTTTTAACCCCACCCCACGACTGTCACCTAGTCCAGGAAAAGTGCTGCAGTAGTAGTCCATGCGAAGGAATTTTTTCTTGTTGCGAATCACGCTACCCTTCATACACTATGGTGGGGAGGTGTGCTTCGTAACAAAATCACTAACAATAATACTTATATTTGCTGAATAAAATACAAAATATTTCCAAATTTAAAATTTTAGCCCGGAAAATGTTAGTAGTGTTATATTTTTGCGCAAAGTAGTCAAGTCAGTTCAAGCCGAACAAATTTTTGCAAATTATTCTGGAACCCAAAACCTGAAACTCAAACCTATTGAAATTATTTTTACTGAGGTTCCATCTAACCTTTCATAAAAGAAAGACAGTTAGCAGAGACACATTTTAATAAACTCATTATTTTTTTAGGTGACGTGACCTATTTTTGTTGGAAAAAATTACAACTACAATTTTTGCTCTAAGATTTAACTTTAAAATATAATATAACAAATAAAAATTTTCAATAAAAGTAAATATTTGTTCAAAAATATTTATATTTATTCACGAGAGAGGGTGCTAATTGAATCATTGTTGTATTATTTTGAGTCCAAGATAACTTATTACAGACACATTTATTATTGGGTTCCAGTTCAAAAAAACCGTAAAATCATTCGGGCTTGGTTCATCTGATATTCTTATCTGAGGTAGTACGTACTTTCTTACTAATAAATTAATTGAAAATATTCCATTTTATACAAGTCGCAAAAGGGAAATATAAATTAATTTCATTTTATATAACGCAAATAAACCAAAATTAACAAATATTTTTTTTATTTTTGTGTTAGTACTTAAATATGATGTCTCTTATTCTAGGATCAGCGCAGCTTTTGTTTCGCTGTTGAACCACTTTTTATGTATTGATATACAATTAAAACATTTTAAAATTTATCAATAAAACCATACCAAAAATTATGGGGTATACTCGACGACGTCATAATAAATATTTGTGTGTCTCCATTCTATTTTACCAAACTTTTTCTGCTACTTAATTATTAAACAATACAAAGATTTTATCTGGTTCATATAAATTAATTAATATGTATTTTTATTTTTGAGAAGTCTCGAGAGAAATTAACTTGAGTGAAAAATGGATTTGCTTAAGATGTACAGATATGTGAAATGGTTATTTTTTCCATTTGCAATATTGCTACCGCAAACATAAAACTATTAAACCACAAATGACATACAACAATACTGTAATGTTTACTGGAACAGTAGCGATTGAGGATATCACACTTAGGTAGGAACATAAATAATGATAAAACATTAAACCAAAATGAAAAACAGTTTTGTAGAACAGTGTAATCAAAGCCAAATTATGATGATACATATTACATATCATTTTAATTATGAAAGTGCCGAAAGTAGAACTTGAAAACTCTATTAACATATTGTATTTTGCCTTCACATTTTTTTTGGCTCCACAATGAGTTATTTATAGAAATATCCGACCTATCCAACTTCTCAGAAGTCACTTTTCTCATACATGTGAATTTAAAAAGTCATTATTCAAATTTAAAATGTTTAGCAAGTAACTTTTTTGTTTTTTAAAATGATGATATTATTTTATCACGTTCCAGCAACAACTATTAATCAGTACAGGGCAGCGATAGCTGCGCTATAGCGACGTGTTTTCCTAGCTACTTTCCATCAATGGTCCTGTATAGTGCAATGCAGTTTCAATTTTCAAATATCGCTTTATACTAGGTGATTTTAAAATTTCATATATTCTACTAGTATAAATACACCAATAACTACATTGAAAGCATTCACTCTTCAAAGAATGAATTAAACTAGACGTGCCTTTGTATTTTTTAAAAACGGAAAAAATTGAGAGTTGTGCTGGTTAAATTCCTTGTGCAAAAAGGTTTACAGGCTATTGAAATTTATAAGGAAACAGTAAATGCGTCAGCTGATGCTGCTCCTTCAAAATCAATGGTGTTAATAGGCTTCCGAATTTCAATGAGGCAGGATAAAGATTATCCTGTAAAAAAGTACAAATTAAAAATTAATTTTAAATTTTAAATTTTAAATTTTAAATTTTAAATTTTAAATTTTAAATTTTAAATTTTAAATTTTAAATTTTAAATTTTAAATTTTAAATTTTAAATTTTAAATTTTAAATTTTAAATTTTAAATTTTAAATTTTAAATTTTAAATTTTAAATTTTAAATTTTAAATTTTTTAAATTTTAAATTTTAAATTTTAAATTTTAAATTTTAAATTTTAAATTTTAAATTTTAAATTTTAAATTTTAAATTTTAAATTTTAAATTTTAAATTTTAAATTTTAAATTTTAAATTTTAAATTTTAAATTTTAAATTTTAAATTTTAAATTTTAAATTTTAAATTTTAAATTTTAAATTTTAAATTTTAAATTTTAAATTTTAAATTTTAAATTTTAAATTTTAAATTTTAAATTTTAAATTTTAAATTTTAAATTTTAAATTTTAAATTTTAAATTTTAAATTTTAAATTTTAAATTTTAAATTTTAAATTTTAAATTTTAAATTTTAAATTTTAAATTTTAAATTTTAAATTTTAAATTTTAAATTTTAAATTTTAAATTTTAAATTTTAAATTTTAAATTTTAAATTTTAAATTTTTAATTTTTAATTTTTAATTTTTAATTTTTAATTTTTAATTTTTAATTTTTAATTTTTAATTTTTAATTTTTAATTTTTAATTTTTAATTTTTAATTTTTAATTTTTAATTTTTAATTTTTAATTTTTAATTTTTAATTTTTAATTTTTAATTTTTAATTTTTAATTTTTAATTTTTAATTTTTAATTTTTAATTTTTAATTTTTAATTTTTAATTTTTAATTTTTAATTTTTAATTTTTAATTTTTAATTTTTAATTTTTAATTTTTAATTTTTAATTTTTAATTTTTAATTTTTAATTTTTAATTTTTAATTTTTAATTTTTAATTTTTAATTTTTAATTTTTAATTTTTAATTTTTAATTTTTAATTTTTAATTTTTAATTTTTAATTTTTAATTTTTAATTTTTAATTTTTAATTTTTAATTTTTAATTTTTAATTTTTAATTTTTAATTTTTAATTTTTAATTTTTAATTTTTAATTTTTAATTTTTAATTTTTAATTTTTAATATTTAAATATTTAAAATTTAAAATTTAAAATTTAAAATTTAAAATTTAAAATTTAAAATTTAAAATTTAAAATTTAAAATTTAAAATTTAAAATTTAAAATTTAAAATTTAAAATTTAAAATTTAAAATTTAAAATTTAAAATTTAAAATTTAAAATTTAAAATTTAAAATTTAAAATTTAAAATTTAAAATTTAAAATTTAAAATTTAAAATTTAAAATTTAAAATTTAAAATTTAAAATTTTAAATTTTAAATTTTAAATTTTAAATTTTAAATTTTAAATTTTAAATTTTAAATTTTAAATTTTAAATTTTAAATTTTAAATTTTAAATTTTAAATTTTAAATTTTAAATTTTAAATTTTAAATTTTAAATTTTAAATTTTAAATTTTAAATTTTAAATTTTAAATTTTAAATTTTAAATTTTAAATTTTAAATTTTAAATTTTAAATTTTAAATTTTAAATTTTAAATTTTAAATTTTAAATTTTAAATTTTAAATTTTAAATTTTAAATTTTAAATTTTAAATTTTAAATTTTAAATTTTAAATTTTAAATTTTAAATTTTAAATTTTAAATTTTAAATTTTAAATTTTAAATTTTAAATTTTAAATTTTAAATTTTAAATTTTAAATTTTAAATTTTAAATTTTAAATTTTAAATTTTAAATTTTAAATTTTAAATTTTAAATTTTAAATTTTAAATTTTAAATTTTAAATTTTAAATTTTAAATTTTAAATTTTAAATTTTAAATTTTAAATTTTAAATTTTAAATTTTAAATTTTAAATTTTAAATTTTAAATTTTAAATTTTAAATTTTAAATTTTAAATTTTAAATTTTAAATTTTAAATTTTAAATTTTAAATTTTAAATTTTAAATTTTAAATTTTAAATTTTAAATTTTAAATTTTAAATTTTAAATTTTAAATTTTAAATTTTAAATTTTAAATTTTAAATTTTAAATTTTAAATTTTAAATTTTAAATTTTAAATTTTAAATTTTAAATTTTAAATTTTAAATTTTAAATTTTAAATTTTAAATTTTAACTTTAAGTATAAAGATAAAAGTATAAAGTATAAAGTATAAAGTATAAATTATAAAGTATAAAGTATAAAGTATAAAGTATAAAGTATAAAGTATAAAGTATAAAGTATAAAGTATAAAGTATAAAGTATAAAGTATAAAGTATAAAGTATAAAGTATAAAGTATAAAGTATAAAGTATAAAGTATAAAGTATAAAGTATAAAGTATAAAGTATAAAGTATAAAGTATAAAGTATAAAGTATAAAGTATAAAGTATAAAGTATAAAGTATAAAGTATAAAGTATAAAGTATAAAGTATAAAGTATAAAGTATAAAGTATAAAGTATAAAGTATAAAGTATAAAGTATAAAGTATAAAGTATAAAGTATAAAGTATAAAGTATAAAGTATAAAGTATAAAGTATAAAGTATAAAGTATAAAGTATAAAGTATAAAGTATAAAGTATAAAGTATAAAGTATAAAGTATAAAGTATAAAGTATAAAGTATAAATATGTGAGTTGGGTGATCGGCTTGTGTGTTGATTACGATTGAGTTGTAGATTGTGTTGTAAATAGTGGCGATTGACCTCGGTGCTGAGTTTAAATTCAGCACCAAGTTCTGCTCACCCGAAACCCCTTTTTCACATATTTGTAAAGCAGGATTGATAAAAATGGTATAACTTATGTTGGATATAATTCGTTTTACTATCGTTCCACTCTGTATCTTATCGAATGTACGTTTCAATCTAAAAAACACATCCGTGTACGTGAGACAAATACATGAAGAAAAAAAAATCGTTCCCAATTTTATTGAATTTACTCGATTTTCTTATTTTATAATTTTAATGTTGTCATTGACATTAACATCACTTGTGTATATTTTGAATAAGACTGGCAACAAAAACAACCCCTACATTTCTAGATGTTGTGCTGTGTATATGTAACTTGGAAAATCTCAATTGAAAATAATTCGATTATTGTTGTTATTTTTGTATTTCATTTCGGATTTTGACAATATGTTTTTACTTACCGCATTTTATTCCTTTTCTGTGGTTTCTTGGTTAAAGATAAAAGTTTCACACTGGAGGTGTATTTAAGATGAAAATGAATGAATGAATGATTAAAGATTGAGAGAATATCGTTTTGAAGTTTTGAATTTTGTCATCATTACGCTGCTTGTTTTTCATTTTGTGTGTGAGTATTGAGGAACTGATTTGTCAATTCAATTATTTGATTTGATTTCGTTTTAAGGTTAACAGTTTTTTTTGTTTTTTGTAAGACAGATTATGTAGGTAGCAATTGATTTATGTGAATATTTCTCGTTTATTAACTTGTTGAGAACATTGTTTTATTGTTGATGTACGTTTTAAGCATTGTTGGTCTTTTATTTATTATGTTATTAGTTGAAAATTGATTTTATAGTACATATTTATCGTGGAACATGAATTGAATTAATCATCTCATATTGAGTCCCATAGTAGTCTGGTATTCTATCGAAAAGGCATCAAAGTGAAAAAAGTGATATTTACAACACGTGGGCGCTGGTTCAATTTTCTACTAAAAGATTAACCCTGTAATCATAAATTTGCTCCCTTGCTCTCTTTATTCAAGCTACAATTATTTTGAACTTGAATAACATATGTAGTTGAATTGCATTTTCCTATTTAATTTGAGTGGTAGAGATTAGTAAATTAGATTAAATATTTTAACCTCCACAGCACCCACCTTCAGTTTAAATCTGTATATTTAAATGTTAATTAATCTTTAATAGGTAATGTTTGCTAAGACGTCCTTTCGGTTTGTGTTGACTTTCATGTTTGGGGAGATAATCCCGTGCGTACCTTGTCTACCCTCACACAAAATCACCGTTATCCAGATATTTTGGAACAAATATGTCATTTTGTATGGAGTAACGTATTTTGATAGGTACTAGGTTTTTCAGGTGTGGAATGGAATAATGAACAAACCACTTGATGGCACACTAGATATTGTATTTGACATGCAGCAGAATCAGCATTTGCCAAAACTTTCTGTTGGTGAAGTATTCTACTCTCGACAGGTATGCCATAATATTATTATTATTTATTGACCCAGATCTATTTTTACTTATTCTTATTATTGATAGGTTTAGCTTTGCAACATGGGAATTGTAAATCATAAGAAACAACAAAGTAAAAATGATATCACATTTTATACATGGCTTGAGACGGATGGCCCACGAGGACATAGTTTTATGCCACTGGATCGTGTTTTCGGGCGAGTATAAAATGATTTTCGAAAAAAGGAAACAATAATTTCACCCGATGAATACCGTGAAATACTCCAAGAGCACGGCAAGGTCCTCAATATTGGTAACGACTGGAATGCCTATGACTATAAATCAGAGTTGAAGCGACTCATGAAATACAAAAGGCCGTTTAAAACAACTGCAGCAAGGGTTATATGCTATACGAAGCAAGCGCACAGTGGATGGGTAAATGTTGGTGTCAGTAACACTTATAGCGGATCCACCATTGATGTGCAGCCATTTAAAAGCAATATATCCAATATTACGAATAGTTCAAGTGTGTCAAGCAAAAAGATGAACGATGTAAAGAAGCTTCTGCAATTTTTCTTAGTACCAGAATGTGCTCAAGAATTTTATGCTGAAGTACTTTCTGGAAACGCAAATGGGTCGACGCAAGATATTGAAAACCTTATTATGAACAAGAACTTTTAGTTTAAAAAGATTTTGTTATAAGAAATACAATAATTTTTCAGTTCAAGAATTCAATAGAAATTATTTCAAAACTCAACAAAAGTTTTATTTGTTTTAATTTGAAAAAACTTGGAAATTATGATCATTAAAATAATTGTTTGTTGTTGTTATTTATAAATCTTTTCAAACCTGATTGGGTCTGCTTTGAATTGAATTTAAGACAATTATTTGCTTTTTAGGTCCATTTTCCTTCAAATAAATCACAAAAAACCTTCTCCTGAATAATTTATTTTTTTGCTTTGTTGAGTTTTGGAAAAACGGCTCTCAATTGTACAGTATTGAATCTTCAAATTAATTGACTGCATCGATTTTTAAGAGAGAAGAAATCCTGGAAAATGGAGATTTAATTTTAATATTAGAATGAAAATGTTTATAATAATTGCTTCGCCAATCTTGCACAGATCAAACTGTTTTATCGCTCTTATCGCTTCTTTTGATAACTCTACAAACATGGCGTAACTACAAATGGGCCTACCATGTAAAACGTAAGTAACCTAGAAAATCGGAGAAATATCGAAATTTTGCCATAATCTCGAAAATTTACTAATTATTACTTATTTAGTTTTCAAAGCTAAGCACAGGACATTGCCATTCAAAATTCGAAAAAATTTGAAAATTTTTAACATAATCTCAAATAATCCTAGATATAGTATGTCGGAAAACTTAAGAAATCTAGAATATACCGCGGCACAATGTCGATTACCCCAGAAAAATTCGCATAATCTCTATAATCGCATAACCTCTATAGATCTCGAACAATTTCAATAATACGGAAAAATCTGGATATTAATGAATAATTTCAGAAACCCTGTAAACATTTAGAAAGTCCACGAAAATCTCAAGAAGTTCCGAAAATTCGTGTAAATATAACTTAATGTTACTAATATAAGTAAGCAAAATGCTACTAAGCAACTTAGGGCTAAGCTCAACAAAACCATATTCAATAAGAATGAAACCCTAAAATAGTATCGGATAATCCGTTAAATATAAAACAATCGTTTTCTTCGAATAGGCTTTAAAATTCTTAAGTAACATCGAGCTGTTAAATACACTCGCCAATCTCAATCATACTCGAATAATCTCGAAAATCTTGAATAACCTTCGTTTCGAAATACCGAATTACCGATTAAGGCTCGAACATCACGCATCTCATTTCCATGCTAATCTCCAAGAATCCCGAGAAATTTTAAAAAGGATCAAAAGAAAAAATTAAAGGGATATTATTGTAAATCGGGAAGCGACGGGAATTTCCAAAATCGAGAGAACCACGCCAAAAATAACCGAAAAAATACATTCACTAATTTTAAAATTAATTTGGCATTTGGGGTGGGAAAGAGGGCTTAAGTAATTGGTCTATAAATAGCCCAAATGTCATCCTCACCTGCACGTGGTGCACACTGCTAGATAACTAACGAGGCTCTGGCGACCGAGACACGGCGGTATAACTGACTATTGAGAATTTAGTAAATGATGTTCTCAAACCAGACCCACTACCAACTCGTACTGGTCAGAGTGGTAGATGCTTTATGACCAGTAAAATAAACAATGAATAAAACTAATTCAGGAAATTGGACCCCAGGTGGTAACCCAGCTAATCAGCTGGCAAATCCACCCTCTAACGAGGCTGCCTAAAAGGATTCTGGGGTGAGCCAATCATGGTTTAACAGCCCTTCTGGGCAACCCAACCCATTTTAACAACAATCCAGGGTGGGTAGATCACCATCACCACCACCACTACCACCACCACCACCAATAGCAAACACCTTAGAAAAGGATAACGCCGAACTGCGCAATAAGATTTACGAAATAGAAAAGTTAACTTTAAATCTAAACAAAGATCTCAAAAACTTACAGCGAGAAAACAAGGAGTTAAAAGATGCTCGAAATGCAGTAATGTCTGAAAAAGAAACCACTAAGATAAACAACACCAATGATCATATAGAGGTTATGTATGAAACAGACGAGGAAGAACTCAATAAAGAAACGGGATAGATTCTGAACCGTAACAAAAAAAAATAAGAAACGTAAGATGAGTAAATCACCACAGATTTCACCCGAATTGAAACAATCAGTTGAGCAGCTTCCAACCGGAAGTAGGCACGTGCAACAGGAGGATAAAGCTCAGGTTCCGCCGGAACAGAAACGATCAAGTAATGAACTCCCAACCGGAAGTAAGAATGTACAACTGGAGAAAAAAGTGTCACGGCCACCTCCAGTAATAATATCTAATTGCAATAATTATCAGAGTATTAGAAACATCATGGACAACAATCATATAAAATTTCAAGCTACAGCCTTAAATAGTGGTGATATCAAAATAAATGTCACAGACGGTGATAACTATAGAAAGTTAACAGGAGCTCTTAATGAAGAAAATACAACATGGTATTCCTACGAATATAAGCAGACAAGGCAAACCAAAGTCATTGCTATGAAGCTACACGCTTCATGCAAACCAGAAGAGATAAAAGAGTATCTGTTGGAGAAAAAATACAAAATTAAAGAAGTTACACAGCTAATAAAAAGAGGTGACAAAGCACCTCTTCCATTATATATGTTGTCTTTTGAAAGAACAGAAGACATTAAAAATATTTTTGCAATCAGCGAAATACTCCATATGAAAGTGCAAATAGAAGCAGTTAAAAAATCTAAACTGATCCCCCAGTGCAAAAAGTGCCAAGTGTACGGACACACGCAAAACTTTTGTAATAAGGAGCCCAGATACGTGAAATGTGTAGGAAAACACCATACGGCTGAATGTACGAAACCAAAAGACACCCCACCAAAATGTGTCAACTGTGGAGAGGCACACCCAGCCAACTACAGAGGTTGCGTTGTTATAAAAGAGCTGCAAAAAATTCGCAACAAAACAAGGGAAACTTCAATAAGTTCCAGGCCAGAAATTAACTCAGCCTCAACAAGAATATCTACAAATTTAAGGCCACACCAAACATTTAACCAGCTATCAAGAACTAATCCAAATGTAACATTTTCTGATGTACTATCTATTGGAAGTTCGAGAAAACCACATAGTCCTCTTTTAGTTAATGATTCAAATAATAACCAAACTAATAAAATACTACAAGATATTCTTGACAGACTTAGTTCACAAGAAAAAAAGCAAGAAAAAGCACTTAAATCAATCCTGCAAAGGCTCACCCTACTCGAAAAACATGGCAAATAATTTAAAAATTCTTGCATGGAACTGCAATGGTATATTGCAACGACAAAATGAAATACAACTATTTCTTGATTTAGAAAAAATAGATATGTATATGTTTATTATCTGAAATACACCTTACTAATCAAAGTCATATAAAAATCCGCGGCTACGAAGTTCACTCAGCAGTTCATCCTAATAATAATGCACGAGGGGGCAGTGCCGATATTATAAAAAAAGATATTAAATACCATCTGCAACAAAAACTTGAAAGTGATGAAATACAAGCAATTAGCGTTAGCATTAATACCCGCAACCACAAGTTAGTGGTATCCGCAATATATTGCCCACCTAGATATAACATCAAAGAGAATGCTTATACTCAGATCTTCAAGCAGCTCGGTGAAAAATTCTTAATCGGGGGTGACTTCAACGCTAAACATACTGACTGGGGATCAAGACTAACCACAACTACGCAATAATTAAATACAACTGCAACTGGCATTCTACTGGAAAACGAACTTATTGGCCCAGTGATCAAAATAAAACACCAGACTTAATTGACTTCCTTATAACAAGAAAAATCCCGGTTGATTATATACAAGTGCAGGAAGGATTCGACTCCACATCTGACCACTCCTCTATTTTAATGATAATAACTGATACAATAATTACTAATGATAAACAGCCACTGTTAACAAATAAATATACTGATTGGAAAAAGTTCAGGAATGAACTAAACAATAGCATCATTTTAAACGCACAACTTTCATTAGAATAAACATTAGAACAGGAGGTGGAGAAGCTCGTCAAGGACACACAGCTAGCGGCGTGGGAAAGTACTAATACAACAAATAAAAAAATAGCTGGTAAATGCTATCCAATGGAAATTAAATCACTAGTTATAGAGAAGAGGGAATCACAACGTACACGAGACCCAACCGTCAAAAATAGATTAAATAATTTAACACAACGAATACGTAGAGAAATACGGGAATTCAAAAATTAATCAATAAATGCAAACCTACAATCTCTCACCTATGATAAAGGTATGTAACGAATCCCCCAAAAGGGATTACGTTAACAGACATGAGAATAGCGGTCTGATGCGGTATAGTAGCTGGCTAGAGCTCACGGTGCGACGTGGGGATTCTCAGACATATTTCTCATGCTTGAATAACCGCATGAAGAACAAAATTAGAGGGGCAAATGGAAATTAAAAATTACACTGCCACGGCCTCAGCGGCAAAAGGAAATAATAAGCCGGGAGTGATCGTTTCGGAGTGACCGTCTCAATCCCAGGCGACTACCGCCGTGACTGCCACACGGGCCTCCCCTCATCGGCCCGCCTACTGGGATGCTGTTTCCCAGTCGCGACGGCTACCGATGCCATTTATGAAGGAGGGACGCCCGCATGACAATCCCAGCGACAATCCCCCGGAACGAGACCGTCACCCCGACGCGATCAACTCATGTGGCGTGCCGCCCTCCAGCACAGCCTGTCCTGGAGGAACGAACGGCACGCACGGAAAAGGGTGGAAAAGGCCGACCCTTCGCATGACCCCACCTCACATCACCCGATCAATTATTTATTTACGCGCACATGGTGTGGCTTAGCACACGACAGTTAGAAATTCAAAGAAAAAAAATTTTGTTACGGTAAAAGTGAAAAAATTGAAAATTAGGCAAGTTAAATTACGTTAAAACTGATTCTACGTTATGTTAAAATTTTACTTTCACTGATCACTGTTAAAATCAAGAAAATAACACAAAAGTACCTGAAAAGAAAATGAACCGCTATGTGGTCGAACCACACCCAAAGCGGACAACCAACCGAAGCGAAGCAAAAAGAAAAATCGCGAAAACTCCAAACGCAATCACTCAAACAACGGAGAAAAGAAGAAATCGGCGTGATACTTGCTCTGTGTGGGGTTTCCACCACATCGGTGTACCACCACGAATCGCGAGTATGACCACAACCAAATATATAATATATATAGTAAAAATAAGAGGGGGAAAAACAACTGTTACAATTCAAAATTCACAGATGGTTTTCCCTTAATAGAGTACCTTTTTTTTTGTTTTTATGGCCCGTCCGACCACACCGCCAACAGCGCCGACGCAGGATCCCCCTCAATATAGAACACTGCTCCAAGTATATGATAATACTACGATCGTAAGATTTATTTTATTTACCACACCGCTATAACTGCATAAATATTGACGTAGCGATGTCACAACGATTGTATGATGTTTTATTTTTTTATTTCTTTAGATTTTATCACACCGATATAACGGCCCAAATAATGTTGTACCAGAAAACTGTTTCAATAGCGATTCACTCCACAAAAGTAAGAAACACAAGACCTTTCACAAATAAGGCTTTTATTATGCAAAGAAGATTTAACAATATTGTTCAGGTTAACAAATCAAATGTTCTTTAGTTCACTTAAATAAATACAATGTATGTTTTATATGCTTATTTAATGAAACAAATCAAAATATGGCTACCACAATTTTTGTTTTATTTATTGCTCTCACAAGCCAACACCAACAAAAACTATATATACTATTTACATATAGATATAAGTATCCAAATACAAATTTTATTTAAACATACACAATTCTATTTTTATTGTTTATAATTGAATTAATTTATAATTTATTAAAACTTATTAAATTAGTTTAATAAAAATTTATTTCGCAACCATCACATTAATTAACTTTTTAATTTATCCAAATTTATTAATTTTTCAACAAATTCCAAAATAGACTTTATTTTTTTTTTACTTTTATCATACAAAAAAAAAAAAAATTCTGACTTATAGTCATCAATGCGCAAAAACTAGCCTTTATTAAAAGGAATACAAAACTAGACTAAAAAATCAAAAAAAAATATTTTACATCAATTACAAAAAAAATCAGAAAATTTTTCCCCCTCCTATTTTTTTCTTCGCATCGTTGTTTTTTTCCGCTCGCTGTACCTGTGCACACATACAATCAGTTTTATATTTTTTTTTTTTTATTATTGTAAAATCTTTATTCATGTTTATGTTCTCTTTTTTTTTTTTTATATGTGCACAAATACAACGAATGAAACCACCAACGACGACGAACATATATATACCCAGTTGTATTTTGCATGATCGACCGAAGTTTTTTGTATGAGATGGCATATAAAAAACATGAGACGGATGTATAAAATTAATAAATAAAATATTCGGTTTTTTTAAATGTGTGAGGATGAATATAAATGGTTAGGCACCTGATGTCAACTAGCGGAACTAATGATCGATCTACTTATTTCATTTTTTGTTTTCCAAGTATTTTATCATTCTAGATTTTACTTTGATGTGAAGTGTATGTACGTAAGCACATGAAAATTTTTAAAGTGCAGTGTAATAGAAAAATAATTCATTAAATAACTATTAATTAATATATTAAATATTAAATCCAAATTATGTAAGTACCTATTTTAGTCTTAGATATTTTAAATATTTTGAATTATTCTTTAACTTGAATTAAATTAATTTTATTTTATTTATAGTGGAATTTATTAAAAAAGTTGTACGATTGAGTGCTTCAACAGCGCTAATTTAGCGATCACCGTGATCGCTCAATTTGACGTCACCGTGAGCATCACTTTACACCATATCTACCTTACCGACATAACAGCACCATCTATCAAACAATTTCTTAAACAAACCGTTTACAAATACTACTGCACCATATATTCCGTCGGTATTCGTTCTTTTTTAGACGAAATATGGTGTAAAGTGATGCTCACGGTGAGGTCAAATTGAGCGATCACGGTGATCGCTAAATTTGCGCTGTTGGAGCACTCAATCGTACAACTGGGTATACTCAGTTGTACGGTCGCTTCGGCTTCATGTCTAATCAGCCAATCGGTTTTCTTCCCCACACAGAGCAAATATCACGCGTCAATTCAAGCCAATGACACCAAAAAGAAAAATGGAATATTCGAGATTGAACATTTTAGTATCGTAAACATTCCATCTCACACTACACAATACATGTACACACACCACCTCGCAAGAAATATGTATGCTTGTCAAAACCTGCTAAAATTCTCTTTAGAAAGCCTGATGGTTTTGCTGATACGCAGACACATACTTATACATATCAACCTTTAGCCGTAGTAGTCACTACGAAAAACCATATAAAAAAAATTCAAATTTTTTTGTTTCTTACCACTACTAATTCCAGTTGATATCACACACTACTTAATATCAACTAACAATTGAGCATTTTACTCTCTGTTTTTTGCTCTTCTACAACAAAACTTAATTTTACGAAATGTCAAAATCAAAACCATAACCTGCTAAAATTCAGGAGGTTATGATCAAAACTCAGAAATCGTGAAGTTAAACCCCATTAATTAATTAATTACAAGAAATTAAAGTAAGTTTAAATGATTTTTAAAGTAATTTATATTAGTTTACGTGATTTAAAATTTTATATGTGCTGTTATAGTTTCCTTTTTTAATTTTGAAGAAAATACAAAGAAATGCATACACGA
Source organism: Tipula vernalis (assembly GCA_958295665.1). Classification (NCBI taxonomy): domain Eukaryota; kingdom Metazoa; phylum Arthropoda; class Insecta; order Diptera; family Tipulidae; genus Tipula; species Tipula vernalis. The sequence goes on along the minus strand of OY282559.1, from coordinate 254,703,874 downwards.
TGCTAACCATTGAAATGTATGTTATGCGGTGAATCATTTCTCGAGGAATCAATTATTAAATCTCATATACGTATCGTGCACGCAAACGAATTAACTCAACATTCGTGCCGCCTTTATGGTAAATTGTGTCGCGATAGTCGAACCCTATCGAAACATTTATGGGAACATTTCAGCGAAAAAAATCATTCCTGTTCGGCATATGGTTTCGCATCGAAATAAAACTGTTACGTGTAATATGTGCGGAGAAGAATTTCCCGATGGACGCTCCCTCATAAATCATCGTCATTCGCATACGAATGTTACAGGACGAAAATTCCCTTGTCGCGAGTGTGGCAAAATATTTGGTTCGCGTAGTTCACAACAAATTCATATACGTGTTCATACGGGTGAAAAACCTTACGGGTGCCGTTATTGTTGGAAAGCTTTTGTTGATGGTGGGACATTACGAAAATATGAAAGGATTTATACAGGTGAAAAACCTTACGTTTGTTCAGTGTGCCCTCGAGCCTTTAATCTGCGAGTTGTATTGCGAGAACATTACGATCACATCATTCGAGCCCTGACACCAAAAGGGGAAATTCCCATACACCTTATTACTGCCAAGTTTGTCAAGAGTTATTTGTAATGTCACTAGATTTAATTCAACATTTGATTCAACACAGTGACATGAATACGGCCGTGAAGAGACAATCGATTGTAAGTACTCCATTTACTCCATTTACTACTACGGTGGAGAATTAATTATAATATTTGTCATGTCAATGTGTATTCTATTTTATATTTATAGACGGAGCCACGAAAATATAAACGGAGAAGGAAATTAAAATCGCACGAGTTGGAAATATTACGTGCCGAAAAAATGGCAAATTATTTTCGGTTTTTATTTTGAGCATAATTTGCATTTTAATTTCTATACCAATTAATATTCCAGTTACCAAAGTAAGACGGCTATAAAATAATATGAGAATAATAAAAAAAATCGTTACAGAAAAATTTAAAAGAAAAATTCTTTCTGTATACATTGTTTATAGTTTAAAAATTAAATAATTGTCAAAAATAGTTTCTAAGATTTTTTAATTACAAAAATAGTTTTTTAATGCCTCAGAAGTTGACCAACAAGTCGAAATATAAGGTTAAAAACTGTTAAGTTTTTTTAAATTAAATATTGGGTTTTCTTTAAAGTAAGCTGAAATTAAAATATTTAAATAAAATGACTGTTGCACATGATTCGTTTTTATTGGTTTAGATTTTACTCTCTTTTAGTTTCGTAGTATGCGAATGTTTATGTTTTCTACACTGTATTCACAACCGTATCTATACACGATGACGTTTCACTAATACAATCAGTGGTTTAGATAATTTTACAGCAATAGTATACAATACATTCGGCTTTCTAAAGAGAATTTTAGCAGGTTTTGATGCTTGTACATGACAATATAGAAAACAAGTAAATGCAGGGGAAAAAAAAAAATAAAATATTTTTACATAACAATCGGTGAGAATATTAATTTGAATTTTGGGAAAGCATAAATTAGAGCGTATGTATATACAACACTATGGTGGTCATGGTATAAAAAAAAAATTCAAACTATTTGAGCGTTTGGAATTTTCGCAATAAAAATTATTTTCTTTTTTCTTTTTCCTGTATGAAGTGGAGACATATGCCCGTCGAAACAGGTAGTGATTATTCATTGTGGAAAGCAACCAAATATTTGAAAAGGCCAGTTATGCATATACCACCAATAAGAACAAATAATGGTCACCTGGCTAAAAGCAAAGAAATAAAAGCAGAAAAATTCGCGGATCATCTCGAGCGTACCTTTCAGCCAAATTTAACAACACTTAACCAACAGGATATACTGTTCGAAAACAAACTAATATCCTGAGACAGGAAATTCCATTAACTAATGCTAAAGAAGTTAAACAAGAAATAAAGAACCATGTAGTACTTAAAAAATCACCAGGATATGACCTGATAACTGGAGAGATTTTAAAACAGCTACCTAATAAAGCTATTAAAAAAATATCGAACATAATTAATGCTTCCTTCAGACTCCGTTATGTCCCTCTATCTTGGAAATTTGCGGAAGTGATAATGATACCTAAGCCAGGTAAGCCACCAAGTGAACTGGCCTCGTACAGGCCAATATCACTTCTTCCAACTATGTCAAAACTATTTGAGAGATTGTTATTTAAACGAAATAAACCAGAAATTGTAAAATCAGGAGCTGTTCCGTCCCATCAGTTTGAGTTTAGAGAGGAACACTCCACAATCGACCAAGTCCATAACAACAGATATAATAGAAATATCCTTAGAAAAAAAGCCATATTTCTTGACATAGCGCATTTGACAAAGTCTGGCTAGATGGTTTAATATTTAAATTGGAGAAAACTCTGCCATTTGAGTATTGCGAACTGCTAAAGTCATACCTGAAAAGGAGATATTTTAGAGTTAAACAGGAAGGAGTTTACTCCAGTATTAAAGAAGCTAAAGCAGGAGTCCCGCAGGGGAGTGTCTTAGGGCCTTTCCTTTTCGTACTGTTTACTAGCGACATACCGCAGACGAGCAATACAACTATCGCCACGTTTGCAGATGACACTGCAATTCTAGCTGTTGGTGACACAATCGGTAAAGTCACATTCAAACTACAAATAGCCGTAAATAATATACAAGATTGGCTAGCTAAGTGGAGAATTAAAGTGAATGAGTCGAAGTCTACTCACATTAACTTCACTAATAGATCAATAGAACTACTACCTGTGACTCTCAAAAATATCTTTGTACCACATGCCAATCAAGCAAAATAGCTTGTTATGAACCTTGATGCAAAGTTAAAGTGGAAAGTACATGTGAAAAAGAAAGCAGAAGAGCTTCAGTTAAAATATAGAAAAATGTACCGGTTAATTGGAAGAAACTCTCTTGAGAAGGCTAACAATATAATAATTAAAAATAAAACTGCAATATTGCAACCCTGATGGCACACCGCTTTTCAAATTACGTACATATTCGAACTTCGCTTTGGTTGTTGTTCCTTCAAGATTACCGTTCATTGTCACTTACACGTCTCGCTATTTCAGGCTCTGGATATATACATAAGTTAATATGTGCAGGCATTAATGTATATAACGATGACGGTTCGTATTATATCGTAGCGACATCACCATTGAATCTGTAGTGGCAGCAACCTACCATTACGCACAATTAGCAAGTTTTAAATTTATTTAGATCAATATTTGAATCAATTTAAAATAATTTTTAAGGAAAAGTATAAAAATAAAAGCAACTAACTGAATCGAAAGTCAAAGCCTGATGGTATGAATAGTAACAATTTTTTAAATGTAATTTTAATTCGTTGTATACCTTTGGAGGCCTCCGCTCCAAACCACCGCTTTTCCAGACATTTTAAAATGAAAAATTTATTTTTATTCAAATGTACAACCTTTTTTACGTGAAAATACCTTAGTATACAATTTTTTTTCGAAAAATTGTATGGCTTTTTTAAAAAAGAATTTGTGATTGCCACAGTTTTTGGTTGTATGTACGACGAAAAATTTTTTAATAAAAAAATTTATTTTGCTTTTGAGAACGAATCCGAATAGGATTCGAAAGCTAAAGCTATAAATAAATTTAAATAAAGAGCCCAAAACCAATAAGAATTTTTTGTTAATTTGTTAATTTTAGTTATTTTACTAAACAAAAACAAACTGACCAAACGGCGCAGTGGTTAACTGATAGGGACTGGATGCAAAAGAGATTTTTCATCATCTGCAACTTTCATATCAGCACTTATAGGCTGGCATGGAGCCATGTAATGTACAGGTGGTTTAAACGAAAGCAGGTCTTTAACCGTACATCTTCGATTTGGCTACACGGCATAAAGTAGGACGGTAAAATGAACTGCGAAAGAGTTGGAAGTGCCTTGAGCCCCAGAAAAGATTGCATAGATGAAAAAAAAACTACCAAGGGAAACGTAAGAACGAGAAAGTAAAAGAAAATCTGAAAATTATCAAAAGAGAGACAAACATTTTATACTTTTGCGATTATGTGTACTCGATTCTTCTTATTCTATTCTCATCTTGCAAATGGATTCTGAAGTATACAGTGTTAATTGTAGGAAATATTTTACGATAATTGTTATAAAGTTGAGTATTTTGTTAGGTACGAATTTATTTTTATTTTTTTAATATTTAGAAATTTATTTAGAAATTTTTTAATATTCTGAATTTGAATATGCTAATTTATCTGAAAGCAGAAGTAACGATAGCTATGTAGAATCGGGCTTCGAAGAAATAACTAACAGCTGGCAACAAATAAGTACAAATGTCTTGAATCCGACTCCACAACATTTCCAATTTTTGCATGTTCCCATCGCCAATTATTTCTTGATAATGACATAGTACATTTATTGGTCTCCGTATCTAACCGTTATATAGGACAACAGGCCAGAAGATCTTCCGATGTTTTGTCATCAATAATAATAATTGAAATGGAAATTTTTTATGTATGTATCAATATTATGAAAGGAATAATTGGAAACCAGAAAATGAAATGTTTTGGACAAAGAAAGAAGCCGATATTTCCAAAACTAATGACCTTACGTCGGTATTTACACACAAAGAAAAAAGTGAAAACACTTTTCTGACAATGAAACATATGATCTTCAAATTCGGCCAAATCTTAAATTCAATTAGATCTGGCAGATTTATGAAAATTATAAATTAATTTTTTTCTTTCGAATTATACATATAGTATGTTATGTAATAATAAATTGCTTAGCAATATTTTGTATTTAGGGCAAAATTTAATTAACAAAATTTGTAGTACTAAAATAAAATAAAATAAAGTAGTAAAGCCGAGTTGTACCAAAAATACGATTAAAAAATAAAAAGTCAGTCAGTCAGTGATCGACATTCGGCGAAGATCAAAAGCCCAACAACTAAAAGTAATAACATGGAAGACGCCATTACCAATTGCTAAACTAAAAGCATAATTAAAATAAACAAATAATAATAAATCATTTAATAATTATCTAAATGTTAAAATAAATATAAGTATAATTAATTGAATTATTCAAATAAATCTAATATCTTAGTCTGTCTTATGTTATTTAATTCCGTTGGAATACAACGTACGTACTCTTTCAGTCATATAATAATCGAAGTCATAAATTCGAAATTATATTCATCAACGATTCATCAAGCGATACTTTACGGAGCAGTATTCCTCAATTTAATTATATTCACGGATTTACACAGCTGAACAGTTATTATTTCGCTGTGAGTAATGTATTATATTGATCATACCATTATAACTCGAGATTTTTTGAGCTCAACTTATTTTTTGTTGTTAATTTATTGCATTATCATACGAATATTAAACTCAAGTATATACAATCAATACATATACATTGTTAAATTACAATATAATCGGGAAATCTTAACCGTTTATCTGTATCAAAGTGTCAGTTAAATTTTATTAAGTCGTGTATAATATTTTTTTAATAGTAAAGAAGCCGTATGGTGTCTAGCACTGAATGTTACAATTTACGCCATCGAACGGTTGTAAAACGAAGTAACCCAAAACGGAAGAGACTTTTCTCACAGCTCTTAAAGCATAAATTAAATTCTAACATTTTTAATAAACAAATATCACATTTTACCAACAAAATAGGTGACGATTTAGATATAAATCTCGCACTTTAACTCATACCCGAATTCAACGGTAACTCTAAGCAATTGCATCGGTTTTTAGCATGCTGTGACATGTTAGCAAATTCACTAAAAAAAAAATAGAAATTCCCCAATTCCTAAAAGTTTTAAATACCAAGCTAATCGATAGGGCATATGATGATATTAAATTTGGTTCTTTTCAAGATTGGAATTCGCTTAAAGCAGAATTAAAATCGCGGTTTGCTGAGACCCGTACATTCGAACAAATTGAATCCGTCAGATGTTTTGCAGATCGCATTGAAAATTTAGTATCGAGCCTAAATGATGTTTGTATAGATACACTAGGTACGAACTCTAAAGAGTTTGTTATAAAACTAAATTCAAAACTTGCTCTCAGAGCTTTCCAAGAAGGGCTTATGGATCCCGTTCGCTTATATGTAAAAGCCTGTCAGTTTACAGATCTGAAAAAAGTCATTGCTAAGGCATGTGAAGAAGAATTGCTCATATCGCGTGCTAATTCCCAATTTGCAAACCAATCATCAAATAAAAATATCGATAAATGCCAAATATGTAAAAAGCTAGGGCACACATCCGAAAAATGTTATCACAGCTATTCAAATTTAAATTCAAATCGTAGTCATCCAAATATGCCTAACAGGAATTTTAACGTTGCACTATCCACTCAAGTTTGCGCTTATTGCAAAAAGCAAGACCACCACATTAGAGAATGTTTCAAAAAGAAAAATGCTGACGCAAGAAGGCAAAATTTCGAAGATCGTAAGGAAGTGAACAATCCGTAATGGTAATCCCAGGTGAATAAAATATAACTGGGATGGTGGTAAGCTTCAGGTAGGTATTCTATATACTTTATTATTTCAAACAAACAATATTGATAACTATTTTGTAATTTTAGGTTAATTGTTTTTATTAATTGTTACTCGTTTGATGCACAGTACAGAAGTAATTATTTTAAGTAGTAAAAGATTATTGACTGAAAATTACAATTATACAAAAAAATATTATGTTTAATGCCATCTGCATGTGGACATTCTAACTACTTATTTGCCATAATAATTTAGTACAACTTTGTTCATAATTATGATTATCTTTCTATTACAATTTTTGTTTCATAATTATTGTATCAGCAAAACGTCAAAATAATTGTGTAAACAAATAAAAATTTAGGTAAGATACAATTTAAATTAATTGAATTTAACAATAATTGAAATATACGCTTTTAGATTTATGCCGTCGATAAAGATTGCTCATCGTACAGGTTAATGGGTTGCTCATCAGCTGCTGTGCGTTCAGATAAGTACAAAAATTCGGTGTCATTTATTTGGATGATTCTTTGTGATTTCCTTTCTTTTCAGATTCCTGCTTCAACACTGATGATGTTCCGGAAAACGTTTGCGATTCCCAACATGTCGCCCCCGTTGACGAATTGGATGAGTCAATCGATGGAAGCAAGCAAATTTTTGTGATGGGTCGCTCGTATATAGCCTTTGATGTCTTAATCGTGACCACACGGACAAAACCATCTTTACCTGGGTGAACATTGATAATTCGTCCCAATGCCCATTGCCCTGGTGGAATGTTGTCGTCTTTTAAAATAACCAAGTCGCCGATTTTGACGTTGTTATGCCTCAATCGCCACTTTGACAGGCGATTCAAACTGGTGAGATATTCTGCTTGCCACCTTCTTGAGAAATGCTGGAACATTTGTTGTGTCATCTGCCAGCGGGATAGACGGTTTATTTTCAGGTGTGTGATGTCCGGTTCTGGAATTAATGTAATTGGTTGTCCGATGATGAAATGCGCCGGTGTTAGCGCTTGGATGTGTTCCTCTTGTGACTCACATAAAGGTCGGGAATTCAGGAGGCCCTCGATTTGTATTAAAAGCGTGTTTAATTCCTCATAACGTAATATCGTTTGACCAAGCACACGTCGCAAATGAAATTTTACAGATTTAACAGCGGCTTCACAAAGCCCGTTGAAATGTGGTGCTGCCGGTGGTACGAAGTGCCATTTTGTGTTGTTCAATGTGGCCCAGTTAATAATTTGGGTTTCCTCTTTAGACAACAGCTCACGAAGACGTTTTAAATCGTTTGCGGCGCCTACGAAATTCGTCCCATTGTCACTGTAAATATCGGTGGGAATTCCCCGACGGTTCTGGAATCGTTTGAATGCTCCGAGGAACGTTTCAGTTGTCATATCTGATGCTAATTCAAGGTGCACGCCCTTGGTGGCCATACATGTGAATATGACCAGGTATGCCTTATAGGTGATTGCTTTCCTTTGTCGACTATTCTTAATCACATATGGACCAGCGTAGTCTACGCTCGTCTGCAAAAATGAACGGATTAGGTTAACCCGTGGTGGTGGTAATTGTCCCATGAGCTGCTCCTGGGTTATTTTCTTCTGTCGGAAACATTTGATGCAGTCATGTATTACGCTTCGAACCAAATCCTTGCCGCGGATTATGGTATATTGTTGTTTTATGATGGACATCAATAATGTCGGACCGGCATGCAAATTGTTCTCGTGAGTTTCTCGTACTAATTTCCGTGCTATTGGGTGACTTTCCTGCTTGAGGTCGTATTGCTCCTTTGCGTGTTCCAGACGACCACCAACTCGTAAAATGCCAGCTTTATCTAAGAACGGGAATAGAATAGAAATATTAGACTTCTTCAAGGGCGAATTGTTACGTAAACTGTTTATCTCTTCTGCAAAACTTGTATGTTGCGCTTCACGAAACATTGTTTTATACGACTCGTACAATTCGGCTACTGTGATACGGCCGATGACTCGGGTTTTGAAATTTCGAAAATTGTACCCTGCACGTTTGAGCCAAGCAAGAATTCGAATTGCCTTGGTGATACTTGAGAACTTCTCGATGATTTCAGCAACGATTATTGAACTGCTTGTTGCTCTCTCTGGTTCTTCTCTAGCGAGATTGGTTAGTGCGACAATCTTTTCCTTTTTTTGTTCTTTCGGTGGTTCTGGAGGTTGAAGTGGTTCGCAACGTAGCCATTCCGGTCCTTGCCACCACATTAAGTTTGTGATAAGTTCATTGGGAAGAATGCCACGTGAGGCTATATCTGCCGGGTTTTGCTTCGACGGGACGTATGACCACTGCTGAACATTTGTCGAACTTAATATCTCGGTAACCCTGTTGATCACGAATACATTTCCCTTCCTAGGTGGATTTGCCAGCCAAGCAAGGACGGTAGTCGAATCAGACCATAATGAGATCTGTGGAGTTGTTGTAAGTGCCAATGACTTAATCACTAGCCCGAGCAACCGGGTCAATAACAGAGCTGCACACAACTCCAATGTAGCTGTGGTAGTATACTTGATCGGTGCAACCTTGGTTTTCGCGGAAATGATGTTCGTCTGTACTTCTCCATTCGAACTTATGGTGCGAGCATATATGACGGCAGCGAACGCTGTATTTGACGCGTCCGCAAATCCACATAGCTGCAATGCTGCATCCGAATTTAGCCATCTCGATAATTTGACTTCTTCTAATAGTTTCAGTTTGCTTCTGACATTTGACCATTGTTCTTTGACATCTGCAGGGAGTAGGTCATCCCAATCGAGTTTTCGCAGCCACAGACTCTGAAATAGGATCTTTATTCCTATTGTGACGGGTGACAGCCAGCCCATTGGGTCGAAAACTCGTGATGCCTCGGACAGCATATTTCTTTTGGTGAATTCTGTTGTGATTGGCAGCGATACCTTAAACGAAAAACAATCGGTTTGTGGGTCAAATTTGATTCCTAGAACAGAAATTAACTTTGTTCCTTCGGTAATTTCGCGAATTGAAATTTTTTGGTCATCTGCTGGTATGTTCTCCAAGAGTTTTACATTATTGGCTGCCCATTTGCGGAGGTGATACCCGCCTAGTTTTAAAAGGGATATCAGCTCGCTTTGCATGCTTCTGGCTTCGTCGACAGTACTCGCTCCCGACATAAGGTCGTCCATGTAAAAATCTCTCTGCAATATTTTCGCTGCAAACGGGTGACTTTCGATATGTAGGTGCGATAATTTATTGAGAGCTTGGGTTGCGAGAAACGAAGCTGACGCCGTACCGTAGGTGTTTGTTAGAAGCCGGTAGTGTCTCACTGGTAAATCTGGTGAGGTACGCCAAATGATGCGTTGGTAATCTGTGTCCGGGTTTTCGATCCACAGTTGACGGAACATTTTTTCAATGTCTGCCGTGATGATGTAACGATGTTTTCTGAATCTTATTAAGATTTCTATGAGAGATTGTTGAACAGTCGGTCCGACCATCAACAAATCATTCAACGATACTCCCGTAGTGGTCTTCGCTGATGCGTCAAATACGACACGTAGTTTGGTGGTTAAACTACTTTCCTTGATTACGGGATGGTGTGGAAGGTAGTACATTTTTTCTTGTGGTCGATCGATTTGATCTGGTGGTATCAGCTCCATGTGACCGAGCTCTTCATATTCTTCCATGAACTTGGAGTAGGTTTGGTGGAGTTCGGGGTTTTTCATCAGCTTTTGTTCCAGTGAGCTGAATCGCTTGACTGCTTGGTGTAGTGAGTTTCCCAATGCAGGTTTATTGGGCTTGAAAGGCAGTGGAATCCTGAATTTACCTGAACTTTCAATCTTCAAATGTTTGTCGAAGTGTTCCATGCATAGCTTTTCTTCTCCGGTGTACTGCTCGACAGCTGGTAGTTCTTCTGTCTCCCAGAATCTCCTCAATGATTGGTCGATGCTGATTTCTTCTTGAACAGATAGACAGGTGATGGTTTGGTGTGGTACGCCATTCGATTCATAATTTCCCCCTACGATCCACCCTAGATTGGTTTTCTGTGCAACAGGCTGGTCTGCGCCCTTTCTTATCTGACCGTCAGATAAAAGCATTAGGAATTTGTCACACCCAATCAAAAGATCTATGGGACCCGGCGAGTCAAATTCGGGATCGGCTAATGACAATTCGTTTAGGTACGTGAATTGCTCGCGGTTTACAGGTTTAGAAGGTAGGTTCGACGTTATTTTTGGTATTATGTATGCTGTGAGTTCGACGCTAAATTGGGTGTCGATTCTGGATCTCAACAAAAGTGAAGATACACCTCTCGAACTGCCAGCTCTTCCGCCATTCAGAGTGTTGATTTTGAATCTCGCATTTGACCGTAAAACGTTCAATCTATTTGCGCAGTGCTCTGTGATGTATGATTTTGTTGAAGCGGAGTCTAGGAGAGCGCGACACATTTGCCAATTCCCATATCTGTCGCGTATTTCAACTTTTGCGGTTGGTAATAGTGCATCGGCACCTATGCCTTGGTGGGATGAATGTAAGCTCTGAACGGGGTGATTAGGACTCTTGCACACGGCCAACAATGTTGTAGTATCTGGCTTCGTAGATGGTTTCGGCTCGAAAGAAACACTTGGTGAAATCTGGTCAGCATGCACAAGTGAATGGTGCCTTTTCTTACATTGGTGGCATCGTCCTTTCGATCTACACTGAAATGCACTATGCCCTTCTGCTAGACAATTGAAGCACCTAGCACTATTATTCAGGTATAACCTGCGATCTTCTAACTTCATATGGATGAATTTGGGGCAGTCGCATAACCGATGTTGTTGGTTGGTACACAGTGAACAGCTTGGTAGTGGTTTCGCTTCAACGTGAAAATTTTGTGTAGGTGTGCTTGGTCTGGTTTGGTATTTGTTGGGTTGATATTTAAGACCTTCAAGTGCATTCATTCGGTTACTCAGGAATTTAAGAAAGTCTTCAAATGTCGGAAACTCTTGTTCCGATGACTCCTGTCGCCATAGTTGCAGTGTGATGTCATCCAGTTTCTTTTCTGCAAGGTACACTAACCAACAGTCTCTAGATTCAGCACTTGATCCCAGCGCCTTTAGACCGCGGATAACTTCGTCGTATGTGTCGTACATTTGCCCAATTGTTTCCACTGAAGGTTTATTAATTTGCGGCTGCTTCATATATGTTTCGATGAATTCATTTACTATTATGCGTTTTCTATCGTAGCGTTTAACTAATTTTTTGAAAGCCTCTATGTAGCTAGCATCATCCACCCGGAAATGTCGTATTAACTTTTCAGCCGGACCTCGCAATTGCCCCACCAAATACTGGAATTTTTGCGCCGGTGATAGGTTTGTGTTCTCATGGACGGTACTTTTAAACAGATCATAAAATGACTGCCATTCTCGAGCCTTGCCGCTAAAGGTAGGTAGCGTCAAACGTGGTAGCTTGAAATCTGCTGGTGGGCTTGAAAACGATGCATTTAGAGTAGTGTCATTCATACTACTAGATGGTGTTTGAATCTTCGTCCTCATCAATCTTTGTAAAGTGGCTACGCATAAATAATAGTTGTCATCTACCGCCTCAATGTCCGAGTGGGCATCTGCATTGATGGAAAATATTTCGTTCTCGACGCTCACAAAACTATTATAATGCTCTTTCATTTTATCTAACCTTATTTGCATCTCATCAAAGGGCGTGGTATCCTTGCATGCTTTCGCATAAGTAACTAATTTGGTAATTTGGCCTTTAATGACCGATCGTCGCTTGATTAAACTGTCCATATTCACTTTGAGTCAATGTGATGAGGTTTCTAGGTTATCACGAATTTCACAAATTAATTTCACTTCACGACAATGTTAATACGAAACACCCGGTAAATAAAATTATGCGTTTGCAAATTTTATATTTATATATTCTTATATATTGCAGTCGTATTTGCAAATTCTTTATTGAAATTAGATTATTGTTTATTTAATATAAATTACTTGGGTTTTATTTTAATAAAGTAAATAAATTATACTCAAGGTTTTTGGTTTCCAATAAACATCCAGTAACTTCTCCAAAATGGCCGTCCACGCGGCAATGATGTGGTGTACAATCTCCCACGCGGTCCAATTTGGCAATAAGTAAACCGGATCCGGCTCGAAGGACCAGCTGATGGTAATCCCAGGTGAATAAAATATAACTGGGATGGTGGTAAGCTTCAGGTAGGTATTCTATATACTTTATTATTTCAAACAAACAATATTGATAACTATTTTGTAATTTTAGGTTAATTGTTTTTATTAATTGTTACTCGTTTGATGCACAGTACAGAAGTAATTATTTTAAGTAGTAAAAGATTATTGACTGAAAATTACAATTATACAAAAAAATATTATGTTTAATGCCATCTGCATGTGGACATTCTAACTACTTATTTGCCATAATAATTTAGTACAACTTTGTTCATAATTATGATTATCTTTCTATTACAATTTTTGTTTCATAATTATTGTATCAGCAAAACGTCAAAATAATTGTGTAAACAAATAAAAATTTAGGTAAGATACAATTTAAATTAATTGAATTTAACAATAATTGAAATATACGCTTTTAGATTTATGCCGTCGATAAAGATTGCTCATCGTACAGGTTAATGGGTTGCTCATCAGCTGCTGTGCGTTCAGATAAGTACAAAAATTCGGTGTCATTTATTTGGATGATTCTTTGTGATTTCCTTTCTTTTCAGATTCCTGCTTCAACACTGATGATGTTCCGGAAAACGTTTGCGATTCCCAACAATCCGGGAAACTCCATTCAACCGGCGCAGACGAACACTCCTGCGCGGGTACAAAATTTGAAGTAGAGTATTCCAAAGTCAACGAAACTGCATCTTCCATCATACTGTCGTCATCATTATCTAATCCTGAAGAAGAATTAAATCGAAAGTATGTTTATTTAAATATCGGAATACTACAAGACACTGGCCAATGTTTAATAGTAGATACCGGAGCTGATATCAGTCTATTAAAGAAAAACTTCATTAAAATGGATACTTGTTGTTACCCTGAGATCACGTATTCCATTCAAGGAATCTCTGAGTCAGCGATATCTACTCTAGCCGCAGTTGAAGCAACATTATCATTTGGTATAGAAAAACTCAATCATACTTTTCACATTGTCAATAACAATTTTCCAATTTTATGTGCTGGGATATTAGGAAAGGATTTCCTTACTAAACATAAGTGTAAACTTGATTTCTCAACCAATAAAATATCAATTTTAATTAATAATCAATCAATATGTCTTGGTTGACATCTTACCATTTAATCACGTAGAAATCCCACCACGAAATCCCACCTCTTGTTTGATTAACACGAATGAGAATTCAGTGAATATGTCAAATTTCATACCCAAAATTGACACAATTGAGAATTATGATATTTTGAACCTAAATTTAAAAATTAATTCAAGTGACACGAATCGAATATCAATTTTAGAAAATGAGTTGAGCTTAATCTTGAAACATTAAATAATGAAGAGAGAAATTCCATTGTTTCTATATGTCGCAATTACAACGATATATTCTATTTACCCGGCGACACTTTATCATCCACTAATTCTACAAGTCACAAAATACCCATTTTACCAGGGACAAATCCAATTTACATCAAACCTTATCGCCTTCCAGAATCACCGAAAGCGGAAATTAACAATTAGGTTTCCGATATGTTAAAAAACAACATTATTGAAAATTCCAAGAGTCCTTGGAACTTTCCTTTGCTAATCGTTGCTAAAAAATCACCAGATCCTGAGAAAAAATGGCGTGTGGTGGTAGATTTCAGGAGACTGAATGAGGTCATTGTTGGAGACGTGTTTCCTTTGCCTAACATCACAGAGATCCTGGAACAGCTGGGCAGATCAATGTATTTTACTACAATAGATCTAGCCACTGGTTATCACCAGGTCCTCATGGATGAGGCCGACAAAGAAAAAACATCGTTTAGTACCAACCCTGGTCACTACTAATTCACCAGGATGCCATTTGGTCTCAAAGGCGCACCGGTGACTTTCCAACGCCTAATGAATAATATTTTGATTGGATTGAACCACATAAAGTGTTTCGTCTATCTTGATGACGTGGTAATATATGCACATAATTTAAAAGAGCACAGTGAACGCCTCCAAAAGGTTTTCGATTGTTTTCGTCAGCACAATTTGAAATTAAATGCAAAAAAGTGCCGGTTCCTCCTAAAGGAAGTCATCTATGTATTTAGGTCATGAGCAACACGGAATTAAACCAGATTCGAATAAAGTAAACGCCGTTAATAATTACCCTAGGCCAAATAATACAACCGAAATTAAATCATTCTTGGGCCTATGCGGTTATTATCGCTCTTTTATTCCCAATTTTGCAGGAATTGCTAAACCGTTGACCATGCTTTTAAAGAAAAATTCAAAATATTTATGGAATGATCTATGCGACAAAGCTTTCAGTAAACTTAAAAACATTTTAGTAAATGAACCAATATTAAAATATCCTAATTTCGAAAAAAACATTTAAATTAACGTGCGATGCAAGCGATGTTGCAATTGGGTCAGTGTTGTCACAAAATTTTGATGGAGATGATTTGCCAGTAGCATACGCCAGTAAAACACTAAGGAAACCGGAATTGAATTATTCCACTATTCAAAAGGAACTTCTTTTCGTAGTTTGGTCGATTCAAAATTCTCGCCCATCGTTGTTGTTACTGATCATGAGCCATTAAAATTCTTACGAAGTATATCCAATCCGTCATCCAAATTAATTCGGTGGCGACTGGTACTCGAAGAGTATAATTTTATAGTAAAACATAAACCTGGAAAAGCAAACAAAAATGCTGATTCATTAAGACGAATATGTCTAGAAAATTCAGAAAGCCAAAGTAGTGAACCGGAAGTCTGTGATATTTTTGTAACCACTAGATCACAAAGTAAAATTGATTCCAGTGGTAACAGTTCATCTTTAACTGATCCTCACACATTCATATTTAAAAATCAGTTAAATTATTCGATCGAAAATCAATCAACTATATAACAAATTCTAATTTTCTTCAACCAGTTACAGTTTTAGATAATGAAACTGATATTAATAGAGCGATCTCAGAATATCATTCGAGTCCCCTTGGTGGACATCAAGGAATACAGAAAATCTATAAAAGATTAAAGCAATTCATTTATTTTCCAAATATGCTAGCTAAAATAAAAAAATACATAAAACTTTGTCCATCTTGCCAAAAAAATAAATCATCTAAATCTTTGAAAATGCCTATGGTCATCACAACAACTTCTGAAGCTACATTTGATAAAATATTTTTAGATATAGTAGGGTCTTTTCTCCCTACACACTTAGGTAATAAATACCTTTTGACAATGCAAGATGATTTATCTAAATATTGTTTAGCAGTTCCTATCATAGATCAAAAGGCCGATACTTTAGCAGAAGCTTTTGTCAAAAAATTAATTTGTGTTTTCGGTTGCCCAAAATCTATACTTACCGACCAAGGTGCAACCTTCATGGGAGATGTATTTACTAACCGAGCAAACGGCGCAGTGGTTAAAGCTTCGGCGTTTGGATCGGGAGGTACCGGGTTCAAATCCCGATAGGGGCGGGATGAACACAACTATGACCCCCTGTTGAGAGTGCAGAATCCATGGGCCGACCCACCTTTCAAGTCAACACTATAGGTTGGCATGAAGCAATGCAATGTGCAGCTTTTTTATACAAAGCGGGTCTATAGCCGTACGTCCTCGATTTGGCTACTACTGCGTAAAGTAGGACGGTAAAATTAACTGCGAAAGAGTTGAGAGTGTTTTGAGCCCCAGAATAAAGGCCGATTGGGATGAGTACGGTACATATGTACCTCTAAAACGGTCACATTTTGGAATAAAAATGTATGTGCTCTGCGAGTCAACAACAGGGAATTAATATTTATTTATCATGTACACCGGAAAGGTAATTATGGTGCCCTACTGTGTCCATGTTAGCCCAACCTATGTGCTGTTTCTATTTTAAGGTAGGGTACTCTTCAAGTATTTGTATTTCTTAATTTGGGAATTTATTCCATTACACAATAAATTCTATAAAATGGGGAATTATTTCTTTTATGGTTTGGGTAGTAATTTCCTGTCAATCAAAACAGTTACTTTTTGGTTGATGGTCTAAAACAACGGTTCACTATGATAAAAACAGATCTGAGCTTCACCATCGATTTAAAAATATAACGACTAAAATCTAACATGATTGGTTAATTAAAAACGTTATAAAAACATTAAAAGGGTTGAAATAAATGATCTTAAATCTCTTTATTTCTTCTAAAAGATAAACGATGAGAGGAAAGCCAAAATTTCAATTTTCTTTTGTCTTCGGAATCATTTCTATATACATAATTATCAAAAAAAAAAAACTTATTCTTTTGTGACTTTGGGGGAAAATTGCTGTGAGTTTATTAGATATTTTCAATTTTTAGCGACTAAATTGTTATCTGTTTTGTGAATAGGATATCCTACTATTATTAATAATTTTATTGTTATTCAATAAAGAGATGGTTATTCTAAACGAGGGTGCTCACGAAAGACTAATAGTTATCGCAATTAATATTTTTGTTTCATTTGGAAAATTATTTTAATTGAATCAACTTAATCTAAAGGTTCTAAAGGATTTCCCATTTGTATTCCTTTGTAAAAAGATTGGAATACAACAAAGCATGTAAACCATCAGCAAAATTTAATCTACCGCACATTTAAAATTCATTTTAATTGATAATTTGGTTTGGATGCCAATTATTGTAAATAAAAATACTCGCATTAAATCAATTATGCACCGTTACAAAATGGAAAAAAACTAATTAAATTTTATTTATTAATTACGTGTTTTTTTTGCTTCTCTATTCTCCAAAAGCTGTTACAAATTGAAATTATATTATCATTAACATAGAACATGCACATAATCTTTGTCATTCCATAAATGGCACACACGTTTTAATACTTTTTTAAATGTGTATACGGGTAGTGGTGTAGAGCTAACCTGTCTACTGTTTATGTGAAACCGAAAGCATAAAAACAAAAAAAAAATTATGTTTCAAAGATAAAAAAATAGGAAATTTGTATTTATACATTTTGTGAGATGCTTTCAAAATAGAAATTACCCCGCCTACAATTTTAATATTTATTGATATAAAGAAATTCTAAAAAAAAAATCGTTCTTTATTCTTGTCTCTTGTCAAACTGTCGGCGCACAGATTAAATTAATTACTAAAAAATATTAAATTGTCTAAGATATGCCTTTGTCTACTTTAATTTTGAGTAAAATAATGATTTATTAATATTTAAAAATAATAATAACAATCTATACGCCTTTACAATCGCCCACCACCCTCTATAAGTAGATGTAGGGTGTTAACCAGCTTCCAAGGAAAATGAAAAATTTACGGTTTGATCTCATATAGAGAACATGAAATAACACAAATACGACTTCCAATTTATTATTAGTTGCTGAAACTGCCATTCGAATTCAATAGTTGTTCATGAACAGAATAACCACCGACAGTGGCTCGTTTGTTAAGAAACCGGGCATAATTCGTATCGGACAATTTCGTCTGTCTCTTTGAATATCTTAATTAAGCTAAATCTGTCACTTCGAATTGTATTTTGTCTAAATCATGTTGTTTATATAAACTGTCAAAACGCTTTCGTGCTTACTCGGGATACATGGTACCATTATTTTACTAGGCCGATTACCAGATTTCAGTATTTGTGGTCAATATTGTATTTTGAAGTGATTATGTCTTAAACCTCAGAGCAACAATAAGCATTACCTCTAATTTAAATATATGGTTGCATAGGTTGATCCCTTAATTTGTTAGTTTAATACCTCACGCATAATATTATCGAAATGACTTCTTCAGATGGCGAGAAAAGCCGAGCCGCAAACTTCTGATTTTGAGCAATTTATAATGCTTGAACCACTGTGGCGAAAGAACGGATTATCCGAACAAAGAAACAGTAGCGATAAGTTCATTTTACAAAATAGCGATTTACATTGCTTGAGTACACTGTAGCGGGAGAACGACTGAGTAGACTGCGTTTCCAACACACTAACCTCGACGACTTTGGAAAATTTGGATATCAGTGGTCAATATTGTCCTGGGAGCTTCATATCGTACTTCTCATACTATCGCCCAGTACCTAATCATTTGCCAATCGCTGTATTCTTTTTCTATAAATTTATTTTAACACAAGCATACAGCGTGACATTTCTTTCACCCTTTATAAACGTTATCACGCAAAACACCTACGACCGTGTAGCCACCACAATCCACCCCGAATTTTTTTATATAATACAAACAAGTACTTGTATGCAAAATATAGCGTCCTAGTTGACAAAAAAAATTGGATGATGGCGGAGACAACTTAAATTAATTATAAATTAAATTACTGAAAAATGTGACATTTTTATTTGAGGACGACCAATCATTTTTTTTTCAAACCATTCGTAATCCAAAACTGTTTTCGTTTTCCTAGATGCTGGCTTATGATGAAAGGAATTAATTTATAGTAACATGTCTTGATGATGCGCTATCGATGATTCAGATATTTCTCGCTTGTAAGAAAGATTTTTGTTATCAGTTACAAAGTGATCAATAATGGTTTTCACAGTTGACATGCGGGTCGCATGATCTACGTACAGTAAAACCCATCGAATTTAGGATTTTTTTTATAATGAATAACATCCCTTCCAAATCCCTTATAACGAATAACATTCCAGTCAGTCTTCCGTTTTGATTTTATTCTTACGATTTGTTTACCCAGCTTTACTACATCAAGGCTAAATAAAACTGGAGTGTGCCTGGTATCCAGAGTCCGCATACTTGTCCAGATTGATTAAAGTGTCAGCCATTCATCCATCGCCATATACTGTTCCACCTTAGATTAGGAAATGTTGTCAAAGTTTCTGCATTAGAGTCTTACTTTAATCTGTCCCAAATGGCCAAGAATGTGTCGAATGGCCAAAAATGGGCCAAATGGCCTCAGTTACCCCTTGCACAATTGTAGACATCACGCAGCTGCCTAATACATAACCAGAACAGCTCACGAGATGCGCATCCTACTGGAAGGTTACATAGCTGGTAGATTAATCTACTCAACTTTGGTCCCCCCTTCAGGACCCACACCATGAACCAAATAAAAAAAAACACTTTTCCAAAAATATTATTGTGGTTATTTAGCATTATTTTTCATATATGTATGTATGTATGTTTTTACGGAAATCGAAAATATTCTCCTTCCCCAATTTTAGTTATACTTATCTTCCGAAGACAGACACGGTGCAGTCGCTACCGAGAAATATATTCATTCATTCCGAATTATGCTTATTCAGATAGCGAAAATTAGTATTTGACGTTAACCTTAATTTTTTGTATTATTTGTATAAATGGGGAAACCGTCAAAGGATGTTTATTTATAGGATGACTAGGAAAGAGGAAGCTTTTGTTGGATACGTGTTTAGTACGATTATATTTTGGTTCTTATCTCTTGTATTTTTTTTTTTATTTACTGATTATGTGTATGTATGTTTATATTTTTCTTTTATAAATATGTAGAAAATTTATGGGTTCACAATGAGAACAATAAAACACGACGATAAAAAGGAAAGAATAATAGAAAATTATTTGTTATATTTTCCTCCATGTTATTCATGATATGCTGTCATAATTATGACGATAAAAAAAGGAAAATTTATAAATAAAAATGTGTATAGAAATAAAATACAATAAAACAAAAAGGTATGAAAACAATTTTTTCTAGTCTTATCGACTATATAGGAGTATTATTTATATTCACTTTAATATTATTGATCGTTGAATTATCAAGTATTGCTTTAGAAATGGTTTTAATTTCGTCTTTCTCTATAGGTACCTTGTAATACAGGAAAACTTTAACTCACAAAAAGTTTGTGCAGACCATAAACTTTGGTTTTAGGTTCAATATAGGCCAAAGTTACATATTGTCACATATTGAGAACAAAAAACAACTTATTCAAATGTTAATGAAAACATATACTGATAATAACCTCACAGTCGATCAAGATTGTAATGATGCCACTCTAAAGATTTCACAACAACAATAGTTGGGCAAGATGTTGATCTGTTCGTTCTTCTAATAGTATTAGCTCCAATAATATAACACACAATATACAATAATATAAAAAAGTTGTTACTTTTAACTCATGCGACAAGCAGCTGCGATACAACGATCGCTCAGTACAATAAAGGGAAAAAAGGAACAATAAAACTGTTTGCAAAATGCTTTTTACTAGCGAAAATTCTTGTTTAAATTAAGTAAAAGAGTCAGGAGGGAGAATTTATTTGAGTCTGTATTGATGTTAAAAAATTATAACACTAGACGACAACAGATTTCATATGTTTCAGCAATCACTTTAAAAAAACTGCTCATTTGGAATCATTGCCTCCAATTCATTTGGAGATTGTAGTTGATAGAGTTAAATTTCTTAAGTACTTACACGCATATATCTTGGGCCGAACATTTTAAAACCATTTGTAGTAAAATGGCTCCGTTAGTAGGATTGATATGGAAACTATTTTATTGTGTGCCGAGCTTTGTACTGATTAATTACTATATTAAAAATATTTTGGGATGTTGAAACATTTTCCAAATTTGGCACAAATGATCGCATTACTTCGGTCTAAAAAGACCAAAGTATTGAAATCCTATCAAAAATGAGCAAAAATTTGGCTGGTCCAAAACCACTTTTCTCGACGTTTTGAAACCCCCCCCCCACCTCCCGAGTCCGAAAAAACAACACAAAAAAATTTGCGGTCCGTCTGTCTGGATGCTTGGGGGTTGGATTAGGATATAATGAGCAGTTGACCATTATTTTATATATGCTGGCTGAGGATTGAGTTGAGCGTTGAGTTGGCGGTTAAGATGAAGTGTAACGTATTTAGAAGTCTCAGTCAACAACTAATTGAAGAAAAGGAAAACCAGTCAGTTAACAGGCCATGGGGGAGGGGTCAGGGGGAAAGGGTCGGGGGGAGGGGGGAGAGATGCGGGAAACAATCAAGTCAGACATGGCCAATGCTTAATAAACCGTATATAATGGAGCCATACATATACACAATGGATTTGATCTGGACAGGCAATTGAGATAAAATTTAGAAGGGTAAGAACGCGCGACGCGAGTGCACTCCCGAAACGTGGCCAGCACAGAGCCTTGAGTGAGCCCTATCGAATGTGCTACCCACCCTTCAAGTTTCCAGCTTCCCCGGAGAAAGGGCTCTTACTAAAATTGTGTCCCGTATGTAGAGATAGCGCCGTGGGCACACCTGAGAGGCTACCCATCCCTCGGACGTAATCACCATTTCCACGTCCAGCCTACACTGCCACCTGCTGCTGGATGTCAGGAGCAGTACGCAGAGTCACCTCCGCAGCATTGCCAACCTACCGCCCTGATAAGTATTGCCCGGAGCGAGAAAACACCTGACCAAACAGGGATACCCAAAACTAAAATAAACACAACACTGAAACTAAGAATAAAAAAACCGAAACACACGTACAATTTGATTTATTTTTATCACGCGCATATATGGATTCCTAGAAACTCATCCATCACACAGGTAATCCCCAAATGTACGAACCCATAATGGTGAGTTCATCAGTAACTATATATGTATAGAATCGTTCTTTGTTCCACTTGCAATAACGAGCCAACAACAAAGAAAACAAAACACAACCAAAAAAAAATTACTTTAGTTAAGTTAATTTAATTTCGGTTAGGGGGGAAATACGATAGTGCATCTAGTGAGACATAAATGAAAATAATACTTCGCCTGGATTATTTACATACGGGTGTATATTTCTTCTCCACTTTGGATACGTTATTTATACCGTTTAGTAAGAAGCTCCGAAAGCTACCGCCATTTCCTTGAGGAGCGATGGCAGCTGCAGGATTATGGTTTTAGCCTTTTCTTAGGGCTCCTCTAATCACTGGGATATATCTAATTGACACTTAGCCTCTTCTAGGGTTCCAGAACAAAATGTACTTATCGCTAGTATCTTCTGGTGCTCCGGGAACACTGATCCAGACTATTGTCTGTACGAAATTTGTTTATTGACTGTATGTAGTTACACTGGAACTCTTGACCCACACAGAAGAACCACTAATAACCAGCGATGGTGAGGCCGACAATGACATGCCAATTATTCATTGTCGACGTCTCGATTTAAAACAACAAAATGTCATCAATGTCGAATATGTCAACAATGTCAATAATAAATAATTTTTCGATATTGAAATGTTTTCGATATTCAAACGGTTACGACATCGGTCAGACAGTTAAGATTGTTATCTTGTTAAGATTGTTTTCTCATCATATTTGTCGTGCTGTCTGATACAGTGGCTTTTTCAATCATCAATTCAACTGTTGAAGAGGACAGTCGGTAAAATTGTATAATACAAATAATACAAATTGTTTATTCCGTATATTTCGTTGCTGTTTGTCTGAAAGTGCTTATAACTACAAATCATTTCAAAGTAAATCCATTATTTTGAAGGTAAAATGTGCTTGTATAGTGAAATGTATTAAAATTTGCAGTTATTTATGGTGTTTCAATTAATAACAAAAGTTTTTTGTGAAATCAGAAAAATAAATTCAAAATAAAGTAATAAGAACTATGGCGTCGTGCAAAAAGTGTTCAAATAGAATAAATCGGGCAGATTTAAGAGTTACTTGTAGTGACTGTAATTCAATTATGCATGCATTATGTGTGAATGTGTCGGCAAATCAAATTGAAGCCCTAAAAAATGAGAGAAAATCATGGACCTGCTTAGAATGTGTAAATAACATAAAACCAACCGGTTCCACTATTGTTACAGAAAATATTGTAATGATTAATGAAAGTGAAAATTTTGATAATCTGGATTTCAGTAACACCGCTGAATCATTAAAACTAATTTCTAAGTTGATAAGTGACAAATTCGCTCGATTCAATAAAAGGTTTGATGGTATTGATAATTATTTAAAGGTTATTGATAATCTCAAAAATGAAAATAACAGACTAATAAATAAAATTGCATCACTTGAATTGCAAGTAGAAAAACTGAATCAGCTTTATAGAAATGATTCGATTGAAATAACTGGTTTAAAGACACCTGATAATGTTAACAAAACAACGGTATCATTTTTTACTGATGTTCTGAAAGTCAACGTACTTGAAAGTGACATTTCTGCGGCTTATTGTGTTAAAAACAAGTTCGATTCTGCTAAAACAGCTAAAATTATCGTAAAATTCCAAAATAGAGATCGGCGCTTTCAGATTCTTGCGTCCAGAAGAAAATTAAAAAATATTTCATCTGATTTTCGGGGAATATCTAATAACTCATCAGTGTACATAAAGGAAAGTCTTACCACATTTAAGAAGCAGCTGTTTTGGAAGGCCCGCCAAGTTAAAAAGGATAATAATTATAAATATTTATGGACGCGAAATGGAACAATTATGTTGAGAAAAGTTGACGGTGGTGAAATCAAAGTCATTAATACTTTTTCGGATCTAAATTCTGTAGTGTGATCTTATTTTAATATGTTAATTTGATTTTAGTTTTAATTATTAATGTTAAATTTTGATGATCTGGATCAGGATAGTATTGATGACGTTGATTTCAACATTTTAGTAGATGAGTTTAATAATCAATTAAATGTAAAAAATTTTTCTTTATTTCATGTTAACATTAGAAGTTTGCGGTCGAATTTTAACTTGCTTCTAGTGAATTTGGCAACCTTGAGTGTACTACCTGAGTTAATTTTGGTGTCTGAAATATGGATCAACTCTAACGAAACTAACCTATATCAAATAGATGGATATCATTTTTTTGTTTTATGCAATGATCAAGAAAGAGCAGGAGGAGTTGCTATTTATGTTAAAGAATCAATTTCGGCAGAAGCTACTTATCATCATCTGGCTACAGCGGATTGCTTAGGTATAAAATTCACTTATGAAGGGAGCGAGTACCAATGTCTTGGTTTATATAGATACCATAAATTTAGTATAGACCAGTTTGTACATGAATTTGAAATATTACTTCAGTCATACAATAAGGCTAAAAAATTTTATAATTCTAGGTGATTTCAACATTAATACTCTAAGTAGCAATTCTCAAATTGACAAATATGTTTGTACGATGGCCTCTTTTGGCTTAATACTTTAGTTGCTTCACCAACACGAACATTAAATGGAAGTTCAACTTGCATTGATCATGCATTCTCGCGCTCCATTGATAGTATCATTAATTGCCAAGTTTGTAACATGTCGATTACTGACCATAATCCTCTTTTGGTAAATGTGTCGCAATTTGGTAGTTCAAACTCCAAACGCATTAAAAATACGTTTTCTCAGAAAAAATTCATAAATTACGATAAATTAATATCCAAACTAGATGCACAATCGTGGGTAAATGTTCTCTCAAACACTGCTTTAAAAAACTTTTTACAAATATTTCATGAGTGCATAAAAGGTTCGGAATATTTCGTCAAAAGTACAAAAAAACACACAAAATTGAAACCTTGGATTTCAAATTCTTTGTGTGCCTTAATTAAATGTAAAAATCGGCTTAGTAGGAAAGCTAAGAAGCATCCTAATAACATCAAACTATGCGTAAGGTACAGCAAGTTAAAAGAGACAGTTCAAAAGCGAGTCGAATTCGAGAAAAATGCCTATTTCAATAATTTGTTAAATGCTACAGCCGGTAATTTAAAAAAACAATGGAATGTAATAAATTCTTTTCTGGGTAATTTTAAAAAACAGTCGATTGTGAATAAAATCACAAGCTCTGATGGTTCAATAGTCACAAATTTATTCGAAATTTGTAATGTTTTCAACAACCATTTTACGACTATTGCTAGTAGCTCTAGTACATGTAATTTGAGTAACCTGCCGTTTTTTCGATCAACGCAAAATTCCTTTTGCTTCAAAGATATTTCTGAAGATGAATTGTTGCAAAGTATATTTTCTGTTAAAAACAAAAAAACTGTGGGAACCGATGGGTTGAATAGTGAAATAATTAAAAAAACCGCGGCTAACGTTGAGCATGTAATGCCCATATTTTTAACATCAGTATGAAATCGGGAGTTTTCCCGGAGGTGTTAAAAACTGCTTACGTAATGCCGTTATTTAAAAGTGGATCTCATACACTGGCTACCAATTATCGTCCCATTAGCTTCCTATCTGTACTGTCGAAGATTTTTGAAAAAATTATTAAGACACGCATAATTAATTACATAGATAACCTAAATTATCTAAGTGATGCTCAATTTGGTTTTCGGAGGAAAAGAAGTACGGAAGATGCTTTACTCTCTTTTCTCACCCCAATTTATTCTTCCCTAAATGCAAATAAGATAACAGGTGCATTGTTTATAGATATAGCCAAGGCATTCGATACTGTCTCTCATGAGATTTTGTTAGATAAACTTTGGGCATTGGGTATGCGGGGCTTTGTTTTTAATTGGCTGAAGTCCTTCGTAGAAAATCGCACTCAATTGGTTAGACTAGGTGCTACTTATAGTCATGCCATGAAAATTTCTGCTGGTGTTCCTCAAGGGTCAGTACTGGGTCCACTGCTATTTTTAATTTACATAAATTCAATTTTTGAGTTAAATTTTTATGGCAAAATGGTTGGTTTTGCAGATGACATTGCTTTTAGTTACAGTACTAATAGTCACGATGAGCTACAATTTCAAATGAATTTTGATCTGCAGTTGTTACGAGATTGGTTTAATAATCATAGGATGACCCTTAGTAGGAAAACTAAAGGCATGATATTTAATATTGGAGGTGATACACCACACAACATGAACGTCACTTATCACAAGTTAGGATGTTCCTTTTCAGTTTTTTGCCATTCAGATTGTGTTAATATAGAGTTTGTTGAAGAATATAAATACTTGGGAATGCTCATCGATAACAAATTAAATTTTAAAAAGCACCAGTTCTGTGAAATCACATTTATATGGTACATTGCGAAAACTATTTCTGTTAAGAAAATTTTGTCCCAAGCCAATTTTGGAAAGAATTTACTATGGTCTTTTCAATTCCAAGCTAGAATATAGGTTGATATTATATGGCGGTGTTTATTTTTCTAATATCAAAAGCCTCATCACGGCACAAAAAATGGCTGTGAGAATTATTCATAATAAGAAACGTTTGATTCATAGTTGGCCGCTTTTCAAATCTAGCCATATATTGCCGTTCCGCTACCTATATGTATACAGAGTTTTGAAAGTGTTTTTTATAAGGGGCGGGTACAGAGTGGTTAAAAATGCAACTTATGTATTGCGCTGTGGTCAGACTTGTGCAGTACCGTTCACACGTAAAGAGTATGTTAAGCGCTTTTTTGATTATATAGCCCCTGCTCTTTTCAATTTTTTGCCCGCGTTTTTAAAAAATGAGTTATCGCTTCAAAAATTTACGAAAAACCTCAAGAATTGGCTCTTCACAGAAGACAATATTGAACGATTTTTTTAATTTGATCATTATATTATAATTTTTTATTTTGTTATTTTTAGTACTATTTTTATTATTTTTTTTATTAAAAAACTTTGTATTTTTTTTTTTTTTTGGTAATTTAAGTTGACATATTTTTTGAAACATGATAACTGCTTCCTCTTCATATAAGTTTAAGTTAAATTGTTTTAGTTTAAGTGAAGGGGTTACTCTACAGGCTTTGCCTCCGTAACTTCCTACTATATTCAATATAATTTGTTTTATATAACATTTTTAAAATTTTCAATGCTAAATTTAGGAATAATAAGTTTATATTATATTGCTAAGTTATATTGGCATTGTTCAAACACTTTTATATTTTGAATATATGTATTTAAAATTACAAAAAAAAAAAAATAAATATAAGTTTTATACATTTCAAGAGCTAGTTCAGTTGATTCCAATACAACGTCGGCCAACGCTTCTCCTGTTTCAGACTCTGTTGTGAACTCCCACGCATTTAAGAAAGCCTTTTCACCGGTTGTGTTATGGATCATCGTTACAATGGTTTTTGAATTATTGGCCGTATTTTTCCATCCGTCAATAACCAGAACCGAATCTTTACTACAATTTGCGGATATATTAGGTACACATTTCTCATATAATTGATTTAGCATTTTTGATGAAAGTGATTTTCGGCCAGGTATTTATGGGCGTAGCTCAACTGTAATGCTCTGATAAAATTTTTGAAGTGCTCTGAATCTACCACGCTAAATGGAATATTACATCCGAAGAATTTAGCCAGTAATTCATTTACCTTTTCTTCCTCGTCTTTAGTAAAGCAGTCAACAAATCCGTTCATCTGTTTTCGAGAATTTATAGTTTTCCGTGATTTCGTCAGAGTTTGGCTTGTTAATTTATTTAGCGTAGCATTGGCAAATAAGTAATTATTTCTCGATGAAATTTCTAGTTTACTAGATGCCGAAAAAAATTGAGATTCTGAGGTTGTGCCACTGGATACCTCAATAATTTGTTTCGGAACATTGAGAAACGATCGGATTTACGTCTGAGTCTGACTCAAGATATACGCCACTTGTTAATTTTGTTGTATTACCACTAGTTGTATTAGAAAGTGGAAAAGAAAGCATTGAAGACTGAGAAACTCAGCAATTTGTAATATGTTCTGTATGATAGTTACCATATGTATGATTATGATGAAAATGAGATAGATAGTAAAAAATTAAAAATAAAATAAAAATCCTAACGATTTTTGTTTTGTTTTTTATTGTCGACGAATTGTTGACGTTGTCGAGGAATTGACGACTTTGTCGACATAGATGACGCTGAAATCTTATTGTCGATAGTTGACGCGTCATCAAACATCCCTGCTAATAACCAAAACAAATTTTTTCACTTGGAATTCACGTTATTAATTCGGATTATTAATTTTACCACGAATACATAATAAAACATGGAAACTTTATTTGTCTCAATAGATTTATTTTTATTTTTGGTAAATTATTAACAAATTCTAGTTTTCTCATTACTTATATCTCTAGTTCAATCGTTTACAAACTGGGGCATTTATTTTGGAGTACGAATATCAAAATCTAGTTTTATTTGTTTTTTTTTCATTTTTTATAGCGGTTATTGAGGTGGAACTATTGGAAGGATTTAACGCATAACTACATATATATAATTATCACATGTTGCTACTACGGACAATATCCCGTTCTCCCTGATAAGTGGCCGTATTGGTATATTTTATAACCTTTTTTTTTTTAATTTGTTGGATTTACTATATGGAACTGTAACACCGAGTTTCATTTATCAGTCGCACTGCACTGAATAAAACTGATTATCACCGTTTAAAGAACAGTCTAGAACCCCCTTCTCCACGAATTTATCGTCCCGACCCAAAACCTCAAAACGCTTGAATACTTGGTTATTCTAATTCTGTGTCAGCCGGAATTTCATCTGAACTAGGATCGTTACATAAGGTTACGTTGGGCTCCATTTGAGGGTTGAATTGAGGCTGAGTTGGAGTCAAGTTTGGGTTGGATTAGGGTTTAGTGAGCAGTTGAGATATGAACGATATTTAATCAAATCCACACGTGAAGTGGATGGTAATGGTATAATAGTGTAACAGTAGAATCGTATAAGTATAATGGTATAATAGTAATGGTATAATGGTAATGGTATAATGGTAATAGTTTAATGGTAATGGTATAATGGTAGCGATTTAATGACAATTGTATAATGGTAATGGTATAATGGTAATGGTGTAATGTCGTAATAGTACAATAATATAATGGAGTAATGGTATAATAGTATAATAGTATAAGTATAATGGTATTACAAAATTAAACCATTACAGGTTTAATGTTGTAATAGTAAAATGGTATATTGGTATGATGGTTCTGCGGTATACTGGCATGATGGTACAGTGGAATGATGGTATGATCGAATAGTGATATAATGTAATAATGGAATAATGGTACACCGGTTTTTCGATCCGCGTTGATTTGTGGAATGGGTTTGACGTTGATTTTTGGGTTTAATTGACTCATTGCTCCTCAGAACATCTGCCGTAACTGAAATTTATAGCTATTTGTACCAAACCTCCAAATGCGGTCTTCTAAGCGCGGCTAAAGCTCAGGGCTGGGGTGGGTGATCTTGGAGGAGGCACAAACCTGGTTAAACCGCATAAAAAAAAAAAAAAAAAAATAGATGGATGAACAAGGAAAAGTGGATAGTTCGACGAGAATAACAATACCATCGAAACAATATGAATGAAGGCGGGAAAGCAGCTAGAGAATACTCACCTAACATAAAAAAAATTAATCGACCATACTAACCTCACATCCTCACAACACAACAGCGAAATTACTGCATTTCAGAAAAATTTTTACAAACTAAGAATTTAACGATTTATATTTCGAGAGAAAAAAAATGAACTTGTTTACATTATAACAATTTGAGAAAATATTTTCACTCGAATTTTAACAAAAAACCAAAGTGAATAACTAAACCCTAGCTAACTAACCCTATTCTAAATAAACTAAATGATTTAATTAAGGTAGATAAATTCAAAATAAAAGATAGCCAAAAAGAAAAAATTTAAAAAAAAATTAATACCTAAATACTTGTTGTTTTTAAATGATGAACCGCGTTGTTGAAAGATGACCCGCCATATTGATTGCAGAAATATGATTTTATCTTTGCTAAGCCGTTTCACTCATTTTACGACAATTTTTCAACGGCTTAACTTTTAGTAGCAGTGGGTGATGTCACGCACTAAAATCACGCACTGTTTGGTTTATACGTTTTGCGTATTACCATTTAATTTTATATTTTTTGTTCATTTGACTTCACTTACACAGATTATGACTTTCGCGGAAAATATTTAGGAGCAAGCTTAACAGCATAGTGTTCAGATGCTTTACTCTGCGTAAAATTCCTAACATAAACTTCCTGACCAACAGCCAACGAACTTTGTCTTGGCCTAAAGTTAATAGAAGTGTTGTACTTCCTAGATGCTTTTTCACGGATTCGTGTACTTTACGGTATGTGTCGCATCGGTCATCTAAACTAGAATTATTCCCCGTGAATTGAAATATATCTTTGAGAATTTTAAAAGTTGACCCATGAAGAATAGCATGCTGTCCAAAAACCACATAATGTGGCGAGTATCCAATGGTATCATGAACGCAGTTTCGAAGAGCCATGGTAACCGCATTTAATTTTTTATCCCACAGTCGATGATCCTCTGTAATATAACTGCGTAGAGCTGCCAATAGTGTCCGATTCACACGTTCCGAAGCATTGCTCTGTGGCGAATACTTCGGGGTGAATATATGCTAGACACCATATTTATTACAAACGTCCTGTACCATTCGAGACTTGAACTGTCGTCCATTGTCGATCACAATTACTTCTGGCACACCAAACACCAGGAAGATCTGGAATTCAAGGAACCTAGCGACGACATTACCGGTGGTTTGACGAAGTGGTATCGTCAGGGCAAATTTAGAAAAGTGATCGATGGCTATAAGGATGGAGGTGTTACAGTCACGAGTGCGAGGACAGGGTCCGAGGAAGTCCAAATACACCCTCTGCCAGGGACGAAAAGTAACCGAGAATGAACTAAGAAGAGGGCGGCTGGAAGTGTTCATAGCCTTATTGCGCTTGCAATTATCACAACCCTTGACAAAATTTTCCACATATGATGTTAATGAAGGCCAATAATAATATCTCTACAATATATCAGTGGTTTCGCGTATTCCCAAATGCGCGGCGGAAGGTGCGCAATGGGCTGACTCGATTAATGATGCCCGTAATGTCTCAGGGACAATTAACTTCCAGACCCAGTCACCCAACATCGAGGAGTCCGCATGAGGTTTTACATTTAAGTAAGCTTTGCCTTCCGTGAGTTTGACATTGGAAGTTTTTCGGCAAGTTCCAATGAGTTTCGTCATTTCGATGTACTCAGGAGTTCCAAAAGCCGTAGGGTTCAGGTCAATCTTCATCGGAGTTGGCTGATGATCTATAGCATCCATATTTATACGCGACAGAGCGCCGGGTACAGCATTAAGAGATCCTTTCCGATACTCTATGTCGAAGTCAAACCCTTGTAACTTCAGGCTCCATCTGGCCAGGCGACCTGTTTTGTCTTTTGAGGACATTAGCCAGGTGAGGCTAGCATGGTCAGTTATTATCGTATATGGTAGACCTTCGACATAGGATCGGAACTTCTTAATAGCTTGTACCGCAGCAAGACATTCGAGTTCTGTCACGCTGTAATTTCTTTGTGCACCGTTCAGTTTCCGCGACATTGGTCAGTCATTGGTCATTGGTCAACTTTTGCACTTCTTCAGTCCACTGGAATCGCTTGCCCTTTTTCAGAAGATTCGTAAGGGGAGCCGAAAGCACAGAAAACCCAATCACAAACCGATGATACCATCCCGCGACGCCCAAAAACCGTCTTACCTGCCGCACTGTTTTCGGAGTTGGGAACTCGGCAATGCCCTTCACCTTGTCCATATTGGGCCGCAATCCTCCTTCGCCAACCACATAACCAAGGTATTCGATTTCCTCGAGTACGAACCTGCTCTTCTCCACATTGATCGTGAGACCCGCTTTACACAATCTCTCTGAGACATAAGCCAACAGAGAGATGCTCATTAAGGGTAGCTGTGGTGATAAGTAGGTCGTCCATGTAGACAAACAGTCGGTCATGTAGCTGGTGAGGGATAACTTTATGCATCAATCTGCACAAGGTTTGTGGCGCATTACAGAGTCTGAAAGGCATCACTTTAAACTGGTAAAGGGGACGGCTCGGGATGGTAAACGCAGTTTTCTCACGCTAGTCTGGATCCAGCGGGATCTGCCAAAAGGCATCTTTTAGATCCAGAGCAGATGTAAATCGGGTTTGGTCTAACCTACTGAGGAGCCGTTTAACGCGATCATCCGATCAAGTTCGCGGTACAAATCACGCTGTACTGCAGGTGAAACCGCGTAATATCAATGCTTGATTGGCGCCGCGTTGTATACTTCAATTTTATGGCTAAGCAAGCTTATTCCACCAAATCCGCGTTTTTCAAAGCTGTTTTTCAAAGCTGGGCAAAGATTCGATTATGGCCTGGAGCTGGGCGCGTTGATTGACGGTCAACTGGTGTTCTTTTGACTCAGAGGCACGAGGGGTTTAAGTAGCACTATCACAAGCGGATATTTCTGACATGATTATGGGCTTTAAACCAAAACTTGTCCAAAAGTAACATCCCAAATATAGTTGTCGTTGTAATGAAGGAACCACTGGAATGTCTAGGACGGCCGATTTTATGCTATATTTTATTTTAGCTTTTACATATCCCAAAACTTTCTGAGATGTGCCATCCGCTGTTTGAACACAAGTGAATAGGGGATGTAAAAATAGATTATGATCTTTAATAAAATTTTCGGCTCCATTGCCCAATGCACTCACACTTGCTCCGCTGTCAAGGAGTCCTTTAATATCAATTCCCCCTAGATTGACGGTAGCACAAGGTCTTTGGTCATGCACTGTGGTAACTTCATCGTTTAGTTTAGTTTTAGCAATGCGATTGAAAAGGTTTCGTTTTCCACGGAGATATTTTATTGACCTAAGCTTTCGAGACGATAATGATTGAATTGATGATTAGCATGATCTAATCTGCTGCTTGTGATCTCTGTTCGAGACTTGCAACAGCTTCATTCGGGTTGGGTCTGGGTAGCGGAACGGTCCGAGACTGGAAATGTTGAGACCCAGTGGCTCTCATTTCCATTGGCCGGTTTTCCGATCTACGATTACAACGTAGACAATGTGGTAGTTTAACCTCAGGCTCACCACACCCATAACAAAACGTTTTTGTTGGTAAATCGCAGTGAGTGTAATAATGCCCCGGCTGATTACAGTTCCAACAAAGTGGAATCTTTGTCCCATTATTGTCGTTCCTAGGAGGCCTGGGCATACGATTGGGTTGCTGGTAATTCAAGGTGCTAACCGAATTGTATTGTTCCTCTGGACAGAACATTGGAGAGGGTATAATAGAAGGTGCGAAATGGACTTCATGAATTTGAAAATTCCTCTGGGGCATATTAAGTTCAGGGGTATAATTTATATTTTTCCAGGCGTCTTCGGTGGCAATGCACGTGCTTACAAGCGTGGAAACGGACGAAAAGGTTTATCCTGCCAAATGCGCTTTGAGGCCTGCTCTCATGTTTTTCCGCAAAACTTCGATTACCTCTCTTTCAGAAAGGGAAACTTTAAGAGGAACCGTCAAACTGAGGATTTCGTAATAGAAATCCATGAATGGCTCTCGAGGCTTTTGCCTTCGGTTATCTAGAAGTTGTCGAATATCACTATCCGTCCGCCTATCCTGAAACCGATGCAAGAATAAATTTCGAAGCTCAACCCATGTGCAACGGGGATTCCGTTCCAAGGACAACCAATAATGTTCCTTGACAGTGCCGCCGAGAAGAAAGCTAACATCATTCATAACATCTGATTGGTTTTAGCCAAAACTTCTACACGAAATATAAACTTTTCCAACGGCATTCCACAGGGTGATCCATCAAATATTAAGTTCCACTTATGGATTGGAGTTCCACTGAGTAAACCACTAGGCCTTCGGGATGGTTCACTATTGGGCTGCAGGGGACCTGATTTCAAATTTGTGATTAAATTTGGTTCATTTGTTGGAAGTGAGGTGATAGTGGATGGTCCAGGAAAGGCCACATTCCCAGAAACTTGAAAATTTGGATATGTAGATCCCGGGGGATCCGTGGGTGCTAATGCGTTATGTCCCATAGGATTGGATGCTAAATATGAAGGTAGAGACTGCGAAAATAAAACGTTTTTCGTGGGTAAGACAGGCATTTTCGTGGCACCAATCGTTTCACTCGGTGGAATTACTTGGGCTGCTTCCTGAGAACGTATGGGCTCGGTAGCACTCGATTGGTCACGACCTGAATGTTGTGATTGAAGGCTCTTAGAAGTAGACACTTGGTCCGAAAAATGGCCTGGTTTGTCTAAAAATTCGGTTAAAAGTAAATTATCATCGCAGTCCTTTCAATTTCCACGCCGTTAAGCTCAACTAAAGACTCGTTTAAAGAATCAGGATTACCTAGAACATTCTAACATATTTTACATAGTTGTTCTGAAGCTACCATCAGTTTTTGGGGAGCACGTTTATCTTCACCAATAAGTGCAACTCGGCCTAATCTTAGTTTTATATGTACTAGGCGTGATATTAAAATTTCAAATTCATCTGATTCTATCGTTGCTGCTTGAGAAGTTTCATCTACTTCATTTGGATTGCGGTTATTTGCATCGCACAAATGGACACTTCGCTATTCGGAAATTTGGAAGCATGAAAATGTGTTTTTGTTGGAACTATATCAGGAATTGGCTGTTCTTCCTCTAATTTAGCGTTTAATTACTTAAATTGAGATCCCAAGGACCCAGTTATTTGACGAATTTCGCATTCTACTCGGAATTCGTCCGCTTCCAAATTGACCAAATGGACAACGAGTGTTTCAGAATAAACGAGGCAGACGAGTGTTTCAGAATAAATATAAAATAAATATAAAATAAAAATTTAAAAAAAATATCAATAATAAATCAGCAGTTCCAAATATCGAGTACTAAAGGGTAAGAAAAAAAAATATGTGAAACGTAAAATGTTATCCGATTATAATAGTTGTTGTTCTGTCATAATTTGAAAGAAAAAAAAAATTCAAAATAAATAAAAACTTATATCAATAGGTGTCATAATAATGTGTGAAGTCAGCACGGTCCACGCTTTTCATAACGGTACTTAGTGTTATTCTAATAACCGGTGTAGTATTCTCCAACCACAGTTAAGGAAGGGAAAGGTTTATAATCCTTTTACAAAACAGAAATTTCTCCCCGCAAAATTAATCAACAGTTCTACTAACTGGGATCTTTTGCAGACATGAGAAATCGTTTTAGGATTACGAACAAGTTAGACTCAAATTCATACAACCAAGTATTTCAGCGGCAAACAAAAAAAAATCACCGGAACTCGCGCGATAGAATCTAACTCACAACAGGAACTAGAAGAATTTTATAGTTTTAAACCCAGCTCAAACCGGACACTGGAATCAACACGTAAAAACGCAGAACACAACGCGATAGCTTTGATAAAACCATAAATTAGGAAGAAACAAAAAATTGGTATATTAAAATCTAATAAATGACTCCATCCATGCATTAATCGGACATTGAGTTTATGCTTTCATTCATAAATTTGTAAATTATTATTTGGGATTATATTCTTTTCCGTTCTCCTTATCACAGAACAATCAACCCGCAAAATAAATAAACTGTCCGATTCAAAAATCACTTCACAATAGGATTTATAATAATTAACTGACCGACTTAACTTTTCGACTTAAAATTACAAAACAAAACGACTTAATCTGACTGACCAAAAATCACTCAATACCGACTTAATACTAAATGGTATGTTAACTCTAATAAACCAAAAAAAAATACTGACCACGAGCAGCCGAAATTTGCCGCTTTTATACCTTGACGTCTCCCCCAACTCTCCTAACCGGAATCAGCGTATTGAAAAACACCAAAAAAAAAGTATTACCACCGCCCAAATTGCAAAACTGATGCGCTAAACGCAACGGTCGCATTGATATACGACATTTGAGATAAATGAATGCGCTGGAGCATTTAGCGCAACAGTAGGTTAGACGTTCAGTTAGGATTGAGTTGAGTACATAGACACAAGCGGTTTTCAGACCGTGTTAGTTTAGGGATTAAGTTTTGTTGAGTCGAGTGTTTAAAATTGGGAGTTGAATTGGAATTGAGTTCTGGGGTTAGATTGAATTGATTTTAGTCGAGTTTATACTAGATAGTTGAGATTAGATTTTAGTTTATATTTAGTTAGATTTTAGTTGAGGTTTGGTTCAAGCTAAGTTCAGATGAAGTTGAGTTAAGGTTTAATTAGCTTATTTTGGGGTTAAGTAAGAGGTTCGATTGGGGAATTATTTAGGGGTTGAAGTGGCGTTAAGTTAAGAGTTGATTTGAAAGTCGATTTGAAGTTGATTTCGTGATGTAGTTTAGGGTTGGGTTGACGGCTAATTTGGTGATTGCGTTTAGGATTCCGTTGCGATTGAGTTGGAGGTTGTTGTA
Organism: Tipula vernalis; assembly: GCA_958295665.1. Lineage (NCBI taxonomy): Eukaryota > Metazoa > Arthropoda > Insecta > Diptera > Tipulidae > Tipula > Tipula vernalis. Next base: position 254,667,200 of record OY282559.1, on the reverse strand, counting down.
CAATTAAGAGAGAAGTTGAGCTGAAGATTGAGTTAAGAGTTTCAGTTAGGGAATTGATTTGGGAGTTGAGTTAATTTTCAGGACCATCTAAGTTCTGATCACCTCATGAGGTTTCAGCCCATACTGTGGTGATGGACGCGCTGTAGGAGAAGTGAGGATTTCCAATGGCTACTAATATGACTTGTTAAGTCCTTACGACGAATAAAAAAAACTTTTAAATTTAAATGATTTTTTTTTGTCTTTCAAATTAAAAATTGAAAACCATATCAATAGAAATATAAAGACAACGCTCTAGGATGGCGTTGGCTTAAACACAATCTACTATCTAACTAAAACATGGGTGTAAAATTTTCAAAGTGTAAAACTTTCAGAATTAAAAGACTTCCTGAAGCTTCTTATTAAATTTTTGATATATGTATGTAAGTTAAATTACAATCAAACCCTTCCTACAAATTTATACAATTTATGTCATTTCTAAGTACATAACATATTATTTGTGTATACCTTATCGGAAGAACATAATTTATCACTGTCATTATAACTTCGCGCTAATTTATTTGCATATGGAAAAAAAGTACCATTATCGTCAGCGTCACGATTAAACAAACATGGAGCAAACTGTTATCATCATCTCTACCGCCAAGTGATGACATTAAATATCATCATATGTACATGACATATTGAATAAATCTAAAACACATGAATTATGTACATTTATATACATACATATATAAACATCACCGTATATTTTATTTATTTATTTATTTTTTTGTACATATATTTATGTTCTCTAAAAATTTTCTGTATTGTTGTTATTGTAGAGTTGATAAAACTGAAAACAACATAAAATTTTCACCGATAAGATTTTTTTTTTTTTTTTTTTTTGAATCTGTCTCGATGTTATCACAAAAAATCCTTTTTTTCTCTGTGCTGATTGTTTAACACATATGAAAAGCTAAAAGCTAAAAATAGGATTTAAAATTAAATTTTCGTATCCCTATATGCTTACTGCGTTCGCAATACTCTAAGCGAGGTATGCGTACAGGAGGATCGGGGGAGCAAATCATAATCATAATAATAGAAAGGGTTTTGGTTTAAATTTAAATTTTTTTTTTTATTGTTATTTACATATAAATTTAGATATACAAACATAAGTACACACAGCGACACAGGTATGGGTATACGTTTAGATAACTTAGGAAATATGGTGATGAAATGTTTTGATGCAGGGTTGTTAAGAGGCGTTGTATAGTGTGTATTTGTTTGCCAGAATGTGATGGTTGTTCATGTTCATTTTATTTTACTAATGTAGTAAATGCTACCAGATACAGTTTGAATACCTTGCGTCTCATTTAGCAATCATTATTCCATATTAATATGCAATAATGATTAATAAATGAGACGCGAGGTATTCAATTGCATCTTAATAACACTATAATGTAAAAAACAATATACTTGAGCTAATAATGCAATTCTAACATCAGACCCTCTTTTCAATTGGGCGAAAAGTAGATTCGAGTCCAACCAAGTAAATTCTTCCATTATTTCTTTAAAACAGGTTCTCTGCAGCACCACAAGTACCGAAAATTTCATTGGGGCATGTTAAAAGTAATGAAATACTCTGGTAGCTCTAAACCTGTAAGTATTGTATGTTTTTTGGAAATTTAAAATAATTAAAGACGAGAAAAACAACTGTTTGCGTATTTTATTGTGGCTACACAAAAACCATAGGAAAAGAACAACGTCGTACCATTCTGCTAAATTTGCTAGTTTAAATATAAATTCAGCTAAAACTGTTTTTTTAATTATTGAATGCGAATGTTGTGACCCGAAACGTCAAAGTAAATTATTTCCTTGACGATTCATAAAAAAAAAATACCGAAGTAATTGGAGCTCCACAAAACACTGGGAATTTTGAGGTTATTAACGAATCCTGAGTAATATTTGGAACTTTGAAAACGTTTCAAACGTTTGAAAAGTTTCACGTTATGGATTTAAAGGCTTTTTTGAGGTTAGGTTAATGAGTTCTTGTGCTTATTAGGTTCAGGGGCAATGGAGCTTAATAGTCCAAGTCGAGCGGCATTTTGCTTAATTTACAGAATTTATATAGGAATTTTTTAGGTCAGGTTGAGCGATGTAACTTATATGAAGAGGCTACTTGTTTCAAAACCTTTAGTCAATTGAGGTAAGGAATTTGAAAGCTTAAGTTATGGAATTACATTGATTTTTGAGGTTTGGTTGAGGGGTTCTGTGACTATGAAGCTCAGGTTCAGGCTATGATTCTTATTAGCTTATGTTAAGGGGATATTAAATTGCGTAAGTTTTGTTATATGGGCCTTACAGTTTTAAAGCTTTTGTTAGAGAGTGTCTTAGGGTTTTTCGAGGTAAGGTCAGTGGGCTATGTGCTTTGAAAGCATAAGTTAAAGGAGTGTGGGTAAAGAAGCATATATGACTTTGAATTAATAATCGGCGACCTTAAAAACAAAGACCAGTCGATATTCGAAAGTGTTATGCTTATATACGAGCAATTTAAACCCAGAACGAATTTTTTATGCTGTGTCAATTTTTGGACAGAGGGGTGGTCCAGTTGACGTGAAACGTATGTATATATATATATATATATATATATATATATATATATATATATATATATATATATATATATATATATATATATATATATATATATATATATAATATAAATATATATATATATATATATATATATATATATATATATATATATATATATATATATATATATATATACATATATATATATATATATATATATATATATATATATATATATATATATATATATATATATATATATATATATATATATATATATATATAAATATATATGGTGAAAAATACGTGAAATCACAAATTCACTATATGGAGCCATAAGTCATGTTTTAATTTTATTGTTTTTATGTCTTAAATGTGTAGCCTTGATTAAAACAAAAATTTTGAAATACTTTGTTTTTGTTGTTGTTGTTGTTGAAGATACAGGGTGTCAAATTTTTGAGAAAAATGATAATCATGATGTTGTATTTATGGCAATAAAAAGAAAACTAATTATCCGATAATTATAATTTTAGGCTTATTTTAAAGGTAAGTTAATAGTGATTAATAAAAAAATATAAAAATAGTATTTTGTTTAATTTCTTCTTTAAATTTCCCGCCAAAATGTTCTTTTTCAATATTCTCAAAACGCATTTTTTTTTTTTATTTTTTTTTATTTTAAAGAATTCGACAATTAATATTTCACAACATATCAAAAAACTGGAACTCCGTTATTTTTTGTATTCTTGCAAAATACGTTTTAGTAAGAGCAGTATTTCATTTTTATATGGGAAAACTATATTTGAATAGATATTTCTCAGTGTTTTGGAATTGTTTACAAAAACAACAGTTCAGTTAAATTTTTAGTATTTATTATTCAAATTTCAAATTAAAAATGACAATTTTAATTTAAGATAATCGTCAGAATTAGAATATTTTTTACACTTCAAAAAGCCATCTTCTGTTGGAATGACTGCGTGAAAACCGTGAGTTCCTTTTACTGTTTTTAAATTTTTAAACCTAGTTGCAAGTTTGATTTGCTTGGATTTATGTTCTCCGTCTGCACAAAATCCAAAATTGATATCTGTCTTCATCGTTTTAGCCCATTTAAATAATTCATCTGCATTGGTTATTATACTGCCGTATTCCATTGTGAGACTAGCTCTGGATGCCATTCTTTTGATGGTACTCCCTACTCCATCACATGAACCTTTTCCATGAGCTGTTGCAAGAAAATGCCATTCATAGTCAACTCTAAAATCGTCTTTGTGTTTTATGATGTTCTTAAAATTTTTCTTATTTTTATAATGCGTGACTGCACCATCGGTAATATAATAAATTTTAGATAAACTGGATATTTTAGATTTCAAGAAGTGCATCAATTTTTCAATGAAAAAGTGAACCGTTACAGTATCGTGGTGAAGACAATCCGATATTATAACGAACGTGTTGTGATGTAATTTGCCTTCTAAATTTTGGTAAATTTCAAATGGATGAATAGTCGCTTGTTTATTATTCCAATGAAATCCTTGTGCGGCATTTTGCATTATAAATGCATAATTTTCTGCAAAATCACATAAAACTATCACCTCCGTAGGCTTCAGCGCCAGTTTTTTATTTTTTAAGAAGCTGGACTGCTGTAGTGAAATGAAGCAATGAGGCAACAGATTCTTCATCTTATTTATGAAATAATTCAGAAATACATCTAACGGTTGTAAGAAAGTTTCCAAATTGCATCTGTCGGTAGAAACCCACTGACTAAACGTTAACTCATCATCCTCCCAGCCATGTTCCAGATATGCATTTTTCAAATATTCTTTAAAGTTATCTAGTCCTGGTCAGCTTTCGCATTCTAGAAAGTAACATGTTGGTGTAGGCTCAGCACATAATATAGATGAAATACAATCCCGGTAGTGTGCTATCTTTCCGTGGGTAATAGTTTCCATTTTTGTGCCATAAATAATTAATTTTACATTTTGATGTATGGTACACACGCAGACTGTTTGGTCCGTACGAGGCTCCAGGTGCCACGAACAAATAATATTAAGCCTAGCACAGACTTAAAGGTGCAATAAAAAATTGGTAGGTATCCGTTTTGGTATAATATTAATAAATTTAATTTTCCTTTTTTTTTTTTGATGTTGACGGTTTTGGTTGTCGATTCAAGAAAAAGTTGTTATTTTTTTTATTGTACAAAAGTACAAAAATATTGTAACACATATACATACATACTTAAATAAATAATACATAAATTTGCTCGTAGATGGCTAACATATGATTTAAAACAATTTCACTTTTGAAATAGACTTTAGTTGCAGCTGTGATCATTATGTCAATTGTAAACAAATGATCTGTGAATTTTAGTATTGTTTGAATAGAAATTAATTAAAGTTTTTAACAATAGAATAAATTTGATTAATAGTGAATTAATTATAAGATAAGTATTTAGTAATGATAAGAATGTAACTATTTACTACTTTTACAATATATGTTTACATTATTTTTAGGTTAATTTTGAGTTGAGCCATCAACAATAACAAATTAAGATACGTATAAATAATTGATTGGATGTGAAACTAAATACAATAACTAAATTAATGTTTCTTTTATTTTTAGGTGCTTATAATCCTTGAATGTTTACGACACAGACTGTATGCGTTCCACTACTACCTGGTTGTACACAGTATTTAGGATGAAGTAGTGAAAATTTGGAAAATCCAACTTTTTTTGACTCGGCCCCCTGGTGCAACGACTTATATCCCTCGTAGCACTCTTTCAGTGTACACATCATCAGCCGCTTTTGAGCTTTAGCTTGATCGATAGTTAAACAATCGTTTTTACCTGGCATTATCCGACTAACATCATCATCAGTATAATAAGATAATACTGCTTGCTTCAGCTCATCACTTATTCGCTTTCCTACTTTAGCTGCTGGACAACTTAGTGGACCGCTCTTGTCCCGTAGATCTTTAGCTGTTCGCACCATATGTTGCGTTGTGTTGAACTCGCCCTGAATTTCTTGAACAGGTACGCCTGTCAAGTAAAAAAATCAACCCCCAATTAAAAAGGGAAAAACCACATTTTATTTACTCTTTTATAAAATAACCTAAGAAATAAAAGGGATTTATGGTACCATGACTAACTAATTTTTAAACGATATAAACCAGGGGGTGGCACCTTCTAATTCGGTGACTCATATTTAAATGCATCACAAAATTATATATTTAATAATAAACAAAACAAAATAATTAACTAAACTATCTTTTCTGTAAACAATTCCAAAACACTGAGAAATATCTATTCAAATATAGTTTTTCCATATAAAAATGAAAAACTGCTCTTACTAAAGCGTATGTTGCAAGAATACAAAAAATAACGGAGTTCCAGTTTTTTGATATGTTGTAAAATATTAATTGTCGAATTCTTTAAAATAAAAAAATAAAAATAAAATGTGTTTTTGAGAAAATTGAAAAAGAACATTTTGGCGGGAAATTTAAAGAAGAAGAAATTAAACAAAATACTATTTTTATATTTTTTTATTAATCACTATTAACTTACCTTTAAAAAAGCCCAAAATTATAATTATCGGATAATTAGTTGTCTTTTTATTGCCATAAATACAACATCATGATTATCATTTTTCTCAAAATTTGACACCCTGTGAAATTAAATACAATTACTTTATACAAAATAAAGTGAAAATTTATAAAGAATAATAATATTCAAGTAATAATAAAACATATAATAATAATAAACTAATAAATAGTCATTCGAAATTCAAAACTTATTTAAAAACAAAATTGCAAAGAGTGTAAAAATGGAAGAAATTCAAGCAGCAATAAGACAGTTGACGGGAGCACTCAACACCCAAATCGAATTAAATAAAAAATTGTAAAGAAGAATTGGCCAGTTAGAAAATCAAGTGGAAAACAACACACCAAACAATACAACACTCGTGGTACCCAGAACAGAACAGGATCTTAAAGACATCGGAAAACTACCAGATTGCGTCAAAGAACTACAGGTCTTTGACGGAAATCCATCACATTATGTGTCATGGATATACAGTGTTGAAAGTATCCTAAAAGACTACGAGATAGTGAAGGATAAACCTGTATATAGGGCCATATTACAAAGTATAAGACAGAAAATAAGAGGAACGGCGGACGCAGCTCTCTTATCATATAACATTTTCGACGAAAATTGGAGTGCAATAAAAGAATGTTTATCGTTACATTATGCCGACAAAAGAGAAATGAGGACAATCGAATATCAATTGGGCAGCCTAGCACAGGGAAAGAAAAGTATCGACGAATTTTATGCAACTGTAAACCATCAACTATCCCTCATTATCAACAAAGTTAAAACTGAAAACTACAATACAGACACCATGACAGTGCTGATAGACACATACAGGAATCGGGCATTGGATGTCTTCGTTAGAGGTTTAACTGGTGATATATCAAGAATGCTAACTATTGAGAGACCGACGAATATCTCAGAGGCGTATTCATAATGTCTGGAGATACAAAATCTCAATTTTCGGAATATGCCAATACACAATAGGAATTTTAACAATTCAATCACGATTCCCGTAAACCAAATCAAGGAGAATAGAGTTCAACAATACATGAAGCCGATACCGCTACCAAGAATATCGCTGCAACAGAGAAATATGGGGTACAGTATGCAGTATCAACAACTATACCAGCAACAACCATATCAACAACAACCATACCAACAACAGCAATATCAACAGCCATACCAGCAACAACAAAATTACTTTGTACCACCACCAGCAAGGCCGCAATATCCAAAAGCACCAACACCGATGGAGGTGGACGAATCTATAAAAACCAGGAAGGTCGATTACATGACCCGACCAAATAATTATCCGAACGCAACCTTCAAGAGAGCACAAAAGTCGGATATCAATGAAAAAGCTCAGAAACAACAAAGAGTATTTCACCTGGAACAGGAAAACGACGAAGACCCGTAAGAAGAATATATGTATTAGAAATTACGACGACAACGAGGAAAAAGACTCAGATGTAAATGATGAAATAAATTTTATAGAGGAGGCCTCTCTAGTCTACCTTATACATAGAATACCAGTGCCGCAATAATAAAATAATTAAGTTCCTCATAGACACGGGCGCAAATAAAAACATTGTAAAAAAGGCACTCGCTAAGGGTGCTCAGCCCGTAAATAAACCGTTTACCGTTAAATCAGCGGGAGGTGATATACAAATAAAACAGAAAATAACCGCACCTATATTCAAAAAATTTGGAAATAATATGCAAGTAGACTTCTTTATACTATCGAACCTAACTTCATTCGACGGTATAATTGGGGATGATACCTTAAAAAAAGTAGAGGCGATGATAGACAGGAGACAAAATATCTTAACCATCTCGCCAGGCATCGACATCCCATTGAAAGAGAAAATTTCAACCCAAGTCAACAACATTGAAATGAGAAACAACCATTTGGGCGAAGAAACAAAGCTAAAATTAAAAACCATAATCAATAAATATCTACCACTCTTCGGAGCCATTGGAGACCAATCGACTATTGAAACGAACGTTAGGGCGGAGATCAAAACTACTACCAATGACCCGATCTACACAAAATCGTATCCATACCCGATCAACATGAGGGCCGAAGTGGACCAACAAATAAAACAACTACTCAATGACGGCATTATAAGACCATCGAAAAGTTCGTATAATTCACCCATTTGGATTGAAGAGAAGAAAATAGATGCATCGGGAGTAAAAAAGTATCGAATGGTCACAGATTATAAAAGATTAAACACAGTTACCGTCTCGGACACCAATCCAATATCAGACATATCTAATACCATCGCAAATCTGGGAAACTCCAAATTCTTCACAACGATAGACCTTACATCCGGATTCCACAACATTAAGATGATGGAAAAGGATATACCTAAGATGGCATTCTCGACAATGAACGGGAAATGCGAATTCACGAGACTACCGTTTGGACTGAAAAAGGCGCCAGCGATTTTTCAGAGGATAATCGACGACGTCTTAAAGGAATACATCGGTAAAATATGTTATGTATACATCGATGATATTATCTTATTTGGAGGAGAAAACCAAGAGGAACATCTGAAAAATGTCAACAAAATTCTAGACAGACTATGGAAAGCCAATCTACGAATCACTTTAGAAATGACCAAATTTTTAAAAGAGGAAACCGAATTCCTAGGATATATAATAACGAACAAAGGAATAAGAATGGATCCAAAAAAAGTAATGGCTGTGCAGAAACTAAAACCACTTGAAAATCTTAATGAATTGAAAAGTTTCTTTGGATTAACATCATACTATAGGCGATTCATCAAAGACTTCGCAAAAGTAGCAAAACCTTTGACGAATCTTACAAGAGGGGAGAATGCGAAAATAAAAGCTAGCCAGTCAAAAAAAGTAGACATTAATTAAACAGACGTCGAATTGAAAGCATTCGAACATCTAAAATCACTACTGTCATCGGCGGACCTATTGATATTTCCGGACTTCGATAAACCGTTTATACTAACAACGGACGCGTCGAACCACAGCACCGGGGCCGTACTCTCGCAAGGAGATATTGGCAAGGACAAACCTATAACGTATATATATAGATCACTCAATAAAACCGAGGAGAACTACGCTACGAACGAGAAAGAAATGTTGGCGATCGTTTGGGCTCTAGATAACCTAAGGAATTACCTTTATGGAGCGAAGTAAATCAAGATTCTTACTGACCATCAGCCACTGACCTTCGCTCTCAGCAATAGCAAGAGCAACAGCAAGGTGGAAAGATGGAAAGCCAAGCTAGAGGAGTACAACTACGAGATTGTCTACAAACCCGGAATTACAAATAAAATAGCGGACGCACTATCAAGACTGAAGTTGAAGGCCAACACACTTTTGTCATCAAGCGAAGAGACCGTACATAGTGCTGAAGAAGATGGCACACAACTAATTCCGCATTGCGAAGCCCCAATAAACGTCCTTAAAAATCAATTTATAATATCCTAGAGAAACGGAATTTACGCTTATGAGGAACCACACCAGAACTATCATAGACATTACATCTCCCTGTCAGAAGATCAGGCAAAGGAAAAACTCATCAAACATCTGAAAGAAAGATTACACCCAACATCTGTAAATGGGATCAAAATTCCGGAAGGATATCTCCAGCACTTCAGGAAATTTACGCAGAACATCTGCACAATTACAAATTATGGATAACACAGAGGATAGTAGAGGATATCCGCAATGAAGATAATAAATACCGCATTATACAAGAAGAACGCAGGAGAGCGCATCGAAATGCAAGGGAAAATAAGGAACAAATGCTAGAAAAGTATTATTTCCCTCAGATGACCAGTTTAATAAAAAAATATACGCAGAACTGCGACATATGCAATTAAAATAAATACGACCGTCACCCTAATAAACCGCAACTCCAGGAAACACCAATACCAACGTATCCTGCAGAAATTCTACACATCGACCTAATCGACATTAAAGGCGAGAAGTTTATAACATGCATTGATAAATTTTTGAAATTCGTCAAACTATTTCGCGTCAAGGAAGAACATCAGTACATATGAGAGACAAAATTATCAAAATCCTGCATTATTTCACAACACCCAGAATAATGGTTATGGACACGAAGCAAGCTTCATCAGCCCCATCATTGCCGATGGTCGATCCTTCAGCAAGATTACGAAATACATTCAATTAAAGACTCGTGAACAATCATGAAGTAGTCATAGAAAAGAGTGATATTGAAACAACAAATGTGGAAAATTTCCAGGAGGAACAAGATCCATACTCGGAAAATTTTCAAACGGTTCAAGACTCAGACACGGAAGATTAAATTTTCTCCCGTATCTAATCTGCCAAAACAAAATATCAAACAAAAAAATAAAATTACTTATAGACACAGGGGCGAATAAAAACATCATAAAGCCTAACATAATACCAATCAGTCTTCTAGAGACAAAAATACCTCAATTAGGAATATACTGGGAACACAAACTGTATCAAAAGTGGGAAAATTTAATTTTCTTGGTCATGATTTACCAAGATTATACTATTATGAATTCGATTTCCATAAATTTTTCGACGGTATATTAGGGTCGGAATCTATGGCGGAAATTAACGCTAAAATAGATTATGACAATAGCACAATACGTTTAAACGATAAAGAAATTAAATTCTATCGGTATTATCCAACGGATAGCTTTTACCATCACGTAATAACATTTGAAACAAAAACAGATGGAGACTGGGCAGTGTTCGAGTACAAAAAATTAAACGAAGAAATCACTCTGAGCTCAGGAATCTATAAAGCTGAAAACAATAGGTCAACAGTGAATATACTAACAAGTAGTCCTGAACCACCCATTCAATTACCTAAATTAGCTCTGATAATAAATAATTTCGAATCAATACAACCAATTCCGGTTAAATTGAATTCAACAATCAACAAAAGCACCATAGAAAACCTAATTAGAATAGATCATTTAAATAAAACAGAGAAAGACCAATTAATTGACACCATTTACAACAATCAAAAAGTACTGTTGCGAGAAGATGAGAAACTGTCCTCCACAACAGTAATTAAGCCTAAAATAGTAACCACAGATAACAGCCCACTATACACAAAAACATATAGATATCCATACCACTATAAAAAGGATGTGACCGATCATATCAAAGAATTGTTGGATAATGGGATTATACGCCATTCTAAAAGCCCATATTCATCTCCAATTTGGGTAGTGCCAAAAAACCTGACGCATCACGAACCCGGAAGGTGAGAGTGGTGATAGACTATCGGAAGATAAATGAGAAAACTATAAATGATAAATTTCCGATTCCACAAATCGAGGAAATCCTTGATAGGCTCGGGAAATCCGTATACTTCTCAACGCTAGATCTGAAATCAGGATTCCACCAAATCCAAATGGACGAGAAGTACCAATGTGGCGATGAATCATGTATTGAACGGCCTAGTAGGGGATGTATGCTACGTATATTTAGACGATATAATAATAGTAGGGTACAATTTGGACAACCATATAAAGAATCTCAGAAAAGTCTTAAAACGATTAGAACAATTTAATCTCAAAATTCAACTAGACAAATGCGAATTCCTGAAAAGAGAGACAGAGTTTCTAGGCCACATAATCACTCAAAACGGAGTCAAACCAAATCCGGATAAGATAAAAAAGATCCTGGATTGGCCTTTACCTAAAAGCCCGAAAGAAATTAAACAATTTCTAGGACTCTCAGGATATTATAGGCGTTTCATAAGAGATTATTCTAAACTTGCAAAACCAATATCGAAATACTTAAAAAAAGACCAAGTGATCGATATGAAAGATCCAGCTTACGTGGATGCATTCAACACTCTAAAAAGAATTCTTACCACAGACCAAATCCTAGCATACCCGGACTTTTCAAAAAATTTTATATTGACAACGGACGCATCAGATTTCGCGCTGGGTGCCGTATTGTCACAAGTGCAGGAAGGAGTAGAGAGACCCATAGCGTTTGCTTCACGAACGCTTAATTCAACGGAATGCAGATACGCAACTAATGAAAAAGAAGCATTAGCGATTATCTGGGCAGTAAAAAAATACCAAGCTTACCTATACGGTAATAAATTCACTTTGATCACCGATCACAAACCTTTAACCTTTATTAAGACATCAGAAAAAAATTCAAAAATACTGCGTTGGCGATTGGAACTAGAAAATTTCGACTACGAGGTAATATACAAGGAAGGAAAAACCAACGTCGTGGCTGATGCCCTAAGTAGAATACCTGCAGTTGAGGGGACCTCAGAGATTAATTTTAATGAAGAAGCCAGTACTACTTCACGTGAATCTGGCAGAACGACAGATAGTTAGAATAAAAACGATTTTCAAAACTCACCACAAAACCAAGGTACCACAGGTGATAGTGATACTGTGCACTCGGCAAATACCTCCGATGAATACTTTATTCATATATACGAGCACCCCGTGAATTATTACAGGAATCAGATTATGTTCAAAATAGCAAACATCGACACAACTATCACAGAGAAGATATTCCCAAAATATAATCGCACAATAATTGCAAAACCCACATTTAACAAAGAAGATATTACACACATTCTGAAAAATTATCATAGTGGGAAACAATCGGCTATCTTAGCCCCAGGAAACCTACACGGTATAATACAAGAATCATTTAGAGAAAACTTTTCAATAAAAGGTCACTTTGTATTTGTAACAAAAATAGTAGAAGATGTAACAAGCGAAGCTAGGCAAGATTCAATAATAATAAGAGAACACGAAAGGGCTCACAGAGGTACACAAGAAGTAGAAAAACAAATCAGAAAGTCATATTTTTTCCCAAATATCGTAAAAAAAATAAAAAGCTATACAAATTCCTGTAAGGTATGTAATAGGCACAAATACGATAGAAAACCATATAATATAAAAATTTCCCCAAGACCGAATACACACAAACCATTGGAGAGAATACACGTAGATATTTTTTCTATTAATAAGAGTAGCTTTTTGTCGATAATCGACTCATTTTCGAAACACCTACAGATGATAGAAATCAAATCGAAAAACCTAGTAGATGTACAAAACGTAATAACCAAATACTTTACTTTATTCGGCATACCAAATACAATAATTACTGATCATGAAACAACTTTTCAATCTATCCAATTCAGGAAGTATTTAAGTAAACTAAACGTTAAAATTGACTATGCCTCATCGTCCGAATCAAACGGACAAATAGAGAAGACGCATTCCACCATTATAGAAATGTATAATACAAATAAGAATAAACTCCCCAACGGAAGATATAAAAATATCATAGAATTAGCGGTAGCCCTCTATAATAACTCCATTCACTCTTCCACTGGTTTCACTCCAAATGAAGTTATCTTCAATCAGGACAATACAACCGACCCTAGAGCCATTACGGACAAAGCCAAAATCATTTTCTCCGAAATTAGCAGGAATTTAGAGAAAACAAGAAATACAATTATTGAGAAAAATGTACATAAAGAGAACCCTCCTAATCTTCCAGAAGACCAACTGGTATACCTGAAACCGATTGTGAGAACAAAGACACAACCAAGAGGTATAGAAATGATAGCTAAAAATATACAAAACAAAACTTTCAAAACAAACAGAAATATCAAAAGAAATATAAATAAAATAAAAAGGATAAAAAGGAATAACTAAATTTTTTCTCCATTTCAGAAAAATGTTTTTAAAATTATTAATGTTAATAGTAATAATTAAATTTGGCAGAACACAAAAGTTAGAGATAAGGAATTTGTATGAAGACCCAATTGTAATAATAAAAACAAATGAATGTAAATTACAAATGGGAAATATTAAATTAGTACATCCAATAAATTTAAAAAACCTAGAAAATACAATAGAATCAATAAATAAGTTTGTTAATAGTAAAGTAGACGATAAGTTAGAAATAAAGAAAATAGTAGAACAAAAATTAAAAAAATTGTATGATAACTTTTATCAAATTAAACCCACACACATTACAAGGCATAAAAGATGGGATACTTTGGGCTCAGCATGGAAGTGGATAGCCGGAACTCCAGACGCGCAGGATTTAAGAATTATCAACAGTTCAATGGATGATCTAATAAATCAGAACAATCAACAATTCCAAATAAATGAAAAAATTAATAAACGAATACAGTTAATTACGGATACTGTAAACAAGGCGCTAGCAAACACTACGATGGCTAACAAGATAATATTGAACGAAATCGAGTCAATCACAACAATAATAAACATCGATACGGTTAACAGCGTCCTAGAAGACATTCAAGAAGCAATAATTAGAACAGAATCGGAACTACCAAGCAACAAAATCCTTTCTCTAAAAGAGATCATCTTGATAAAGGATTTAATGACCAACCAAGGTGTGAACATCTCCCTACCCGATGAAGCTCTGCAGTATATTACTCCTAAAATAGCAAAGAATGATGAAATCCTTCTTTACATCCTACATATTCCAAAACTAGAGGACGAAACCTCAACAGCACTAATGATAATGCCATTAATCATCAACAACACGATCATCAGTAAATACCCACAACATCTCATCAAAGCAGACAAGAAATTGTTTACAACGACGAACTATCACAACTTTGTGCAGAAACACTCCGACATTCAGGAATTTAAAGATAGCTGTATCAAACCTTTAGTAATGGGCACAAAAAGTCATTGCAATGTAAGACTAGAAACAGAAACAACAATGCAATTTGTGACTGAAAACAAACTGGTAATAAGTAATGCTAAAAATGAAACTCTATCGTCAGATTGTGGTCCCGACAACAGAACGTTGGAAGGAAATTTTTTAATATCATTTCAGAATTGTACAATAACGTTCGGCAACAAAAGATTCCAATCGTTCGAGATAAAAAGTGAAACTATGGAGATTCAAGGCGCATTCCACAATCTTGAGGCTACGCGCCAACTCATCACAGAGCTAAATGTTGATGAAATCGCTCAGGAAAACATTGAAAATAGGAAGCGGTTACAAAAAGTACACCTTAGACAAATGGATCACCAAACGTGGATATGGTCACTATCAGGAGGAGTGTCATTCTCATCATTCTGCATAATAGCTTCAATCTTCTACATTTGTATTCACAAGCAGACAACTACATTAAAAGTGGACACCGCAAATCAATCATGGTCAGAAGAATTAAGTAAATCATATTCAGACCTACTTAAAGACGCAGGAAATAGAACAAAGGACGCGGACGCCCTTTCTCCACCCCCCGGGAGGAGTTATAATAACATAATATGCTGAATACATAGTTTAACCGGATGCTATATCGCCACGCGCATATCATTTAAATAGATCACGCCATGCCAATGACCAGACATCAATGTAATGTGAGGATAAATAAACTCTTTTTTAGATAAAATAAGTAGCATAAGCACATTTTCCAAATTACAATAAATAATAATACTTCATATACTTTTTATATTAAATATGTAGAATAAGCATTTTCAAAATCATTATAAATAGATAAAATAAGAAAAAGTAGTTAGTTATAATTATGATTTAAAAACGTTTCGGTTCTTGCAACGTTCGATATTTGCAAATTTTGATTTTAGCGACAAAAATATTAAATAAACACATGGTTGATTTTAGCATCATCTTTTGATTTACTTTCGATAATTGCAACAGTTGTGAAAGTAAATTAAACTTTCTGTTTCATTTCTCTAATTTTTCACTGTTTATCTCTTTCAACCTTCAAACTTATATAGATTAGAGGCATAAAATTGTGTTAATATTTTTATCTAGTTGTTTCATAAAACATTCGCAACTTTTTTTCTTTCACTTTTTCGTTTCTTGATAAGCCGACTGTATATAGACATTTCATATTTTTACCGTTTTGAAACGAACAAAATATATAATTACATAACAAGGATAAAACAATGTCTCGCGCTAAAATTAGAAAACATACCATAATGTCATAATAGAATTTAAGTGAAGTTCAGTGTAAAAAGTAATCTGTGTTAATCTTTATTAAACAAAATGCCTTCTAAAATACAACGAACATCGTTGTCAATTAAACAAAAGCATGACATTTTGAATCAATTACAAAGTAGAATGTCTGCAAATAAATTAGCGAGACAATATTCAGTGCATCGTTCGACAATTACCCGCATTAAACATAACCACAAAAATATTAAGGAATTTGTTTGTGAAACGGAAGTAGGTCCAGGCAACCGAAAATCATTAAAAGCTGCGGAATTTCCAAAAATGGAGAAAGTTCTTTACAAATGGTTTTGTAACCAGCGGGCTCAGAATGTGACAATTTCATCATCGATTTTGTGTGAAAAAGCAAAAAAAAATTATGAAAAAATAAAATAAAACGGGAATTCTAAATTTTGTGCCAGCAGCGGGTGGCTAAAGAACTTTAAAAAACGGCATGGCATACGATTTTTACAAATTGTCGGTGAAAAGCTGTCCAATGATCGACCAGCAGTTGATCCATTTGTGTTAAAATTTCAAAATAGAGTAAACAGTATGGGTCTTATCGCTGATCAAATATACAACGCCGATGAGAGTGGGCTATTTTGGAAGCTCTTGCCAGATAAAACATTAGTACGTGTCACTGAAAAGACGGCACCTGGCCGTAAAGTCAGCAAGGAAAGAATTACTTTTCTTGCATGCACTAATAGCTCAGGTACACATAAAGTGAAATTATTTATAATTGGCAAGGCTAAGAAACCGCGAGCCTTCCGAAATTGCAATTTGTCTAAAATCGTATACAGGGGGAACAAAACTGCTTGGATGACTTCAATGCTTTTTCAAACCTGGCTTGAAACCACATTTGCTCCTGAGGTATAGTATTTAACATACATATTCTTGTTTCAATTGTATGTATAATACACTAATTTTGATTGTAGGTAAAAAAATTTTTAGCTTCTCGAGGGCTTGCTTCTAAAACACTGTTATTACTGGATAACGCTCCGTGTCATCCTTGTGATTCTCAAATTAACATTGATGGGCTAGATATAATCATAATGTGTTTTCCGCCAAATTGTACGGCGTTATTACAGCCGATGGATCAAAATATTATTAATCTGACAAAAGCCAATTATAAAAAAAGTTTATTGGCCCATCTCGTAGCTACTTGTGGCAATAATAAGGATTTGGCGATTAAAGCTTTAAATTTAAAACATGCTGTCAGTTTTTTGGCTAATGCATGGGACAGTATTACCGAAACCTCTGTAAAAAATTGCTGGAAAATTTTAATCCAACCAAGATTTGATGGTTGGGATTCCGACGATGATTTGCCTTTGTCAGCAATACGCGACGAAATGCAAAATCATAGAACAGAAATGGAAAACATGCAAACTTTGCTGTTGGAGTTTTCACCTACGGAACAAATTTCAACAACAGAAATAGTCGATTGGATCGGTGAAACAAATTTAGGTGGATCCAATCCAATTTCATCAAGCGAGGAGAGCACCGATACCGACGACTTTGTTCTTGAGTCTGTAATTAAACCATCTATAAAATTGGATGATGTAATTAAAAGTTTTACGATTTGTTTGGACTGGGCACAGGAAAGTAATGCATCATTGAACGAATTGATGACTCTTCAAAAATTACGTGAAAATGTAGTTTTACGTCGAAATGTTTGTCTAAAACAAACATCCCTCAAAGATTTTTTCAAAGCCAATTAATTATTCCAGATTGTAATTTGTAATGTGAAATTTTCAAGGGATTTATAATTACATATGTATGTAGAGTACATATTTTGAATTTTGACTGTGATTTAATTTTTAGTTTTAATTTTGTACCTTTTTCTGCAATATATGAAATTTTTTGTAACTGAATATTTTCTGTTCTAATGTTTATTATTATGAAAACCAGGCGTAATAAACTAAATGTTCGATAAATGCTATATATATATATATATATATATATATATATATATATATATATATATATATATATATATATATATATATATATATTATATATGAGCTAGTGTTTTACATCTGTAAAAAATATTGTTGACGTTTTTAAAAATAGTAAGCTGAAAATGACATCAAAATGACAATACTAGTTGTTGGTATTAGTAAAATTTGTAATCGAGCAAACATTTTGCTCGACGGATTGCTTTTTCTTGACGAATCGAACAAAAAATCACTCTTTTGGCTACGGATTGCTTTTTTTGGGTGTATCGAAAACAAAATTAGATCCGCTATATTTTGAAATTTTTGATATTGGCAAAAATACAAGTTTTAACCTACTTTATTTTCTCAACAAGCAATCGCACTTTCTGGATGATTGCAAAAAAAAAAAAATGATTTACGCTTTATTATGAGGAAATGTTACGAACTCAGGCGCCATATGTTTAAATTTGAGTTTAAATTTAGTTAGAAATAATTTTGAAATCTAATTTAAATAAAAAATTATTTTTTATATTAATAAAAGTGCTTCTAATGGAGTTTGCATGCGTTGTTCTGGTCACGCTGCATATTTTAAATTATAACACGTGCTTTACCTTCGCATGTTTAAATCATTTATCAAAAATCATTTATCAAAACTTCATGGTATCTTGCCGTTTCAGCGTATTCTCTTCCTAATTTAAATTATTTGCGATATAATTAAAAGATGTAATTTGTTGTCTTAAGTAGCTAGATTTTAAGCAGATTTCAATATAAATAACTCGAGTAAATGAACTGGTTGTTTTGAACCATTTTGACCAATTCGCCAACATTCAACCAACCATAGTTTGTTATTTAATTTTCTTTCGTACCACCTCTTTTTATAGCTGAAGCAAACTTTGAAGAAATGAAATTGAAGAATTGAATTATAAGCTCACAACATAACTGTAACTGAAAATCTGCAAGTATTTTTAGTAATATTCGGTGCAATTTGTCACCTGTTAAACTGTAACTCTAAAAGTTAGTGCATCAATCATTTCAATCTAAGTGGCTTGGAATTTGATGATTAATTGAATGAAATACCTTCAAAGGGACTAATAAAGTATTTCGTTGTTTTTCAGCAGTATCAGAGATACAGGAAAGAAATAAACAGATTTTTATAACGATTGGAGAATAGATGAAAACTGCATATAAGGAAAATCAGATTTCAAACATCCTCTTTTTGATATTAAAGGAAGAAAGAATTTCTGAACATATCAGTACTGGCAAAACCTAACAGGAATTTTTCTTGAGAAATACAGGATTGAAACTTTGGGATAAATCGTGATTTGTCTCCACTCTTTACCTTGTCCCAATTTAGAACTGTAATGAGATTTTGCTCTAAAATCAACATTAATTAAAAGATGAAGTTAGAGAGCTATCAAGCTGTGAGGACAAGCGATATCTGGATGCAATCAAATTCGCAAGGAGATTCAAAAGATGCAGAGTTAAACGAACTTGAGAATACTACGGCTTCAGTAGAGGTTGATTAAATGATTTTTAGTTGCTTCAAGCTTACGTGCATAATACACGCACAAAGGTATTCAAATTAAATTTCTTTTTCGATTAAAAGTCACATGCTCGACTAATTAGTTCATTCCATAACCAATCTTAGACATTCTTCACGCCACATATAGTGTTCCACTTCGATTATAATTGTATTCATTTGTAAATAAGGAATTTGAACAGTAGTTCTTTTAACGATCGTTTCAACAATGGAGTTTATTCCACTATTGCTGTTTGTATTTGTTGGCGTTTTTTGTTTAATATCTGACGTGGCAAATGGTTGGACAGTAAAGGGAGTTGTCGACGAACTATATGAAGTGAGTTTAGTTTTATCAATGTTTGTTTTAAATTTTATCGTGATTTGCTTTTTATCTTTAAAGGCCAGAACTGAATGTGCCAACGAAGTGACAATAGCAGACCAATTGGGATGTTGGACTTCCATCGGGTACAAAAAATTACTATAATTAGTTAAAGCATAAACATCATCTATAATGACAGTTAATAAACCAAATAACAGATTGTAAAATAATAATTTTTGTCTTCTAAATTATTGTTTGTTATTAGATATATCAACGGCTTTAGGTGAAACAGTCTCCAATATTCTTGTGCAGTTCTCAGAATCAATTATACATCTTTGATTGAGCAAACAAGAATGTTGGTTTAATCATTTCATTTCCGCAACATTTTTCGACAATCAGAATGGAGCCAAAAAGAAAATTGTGGTTCTAGTTATTTACAATAGTTAGAGGAAATATTCAGCGCTTTTTGATCTAATCCTGATCAAATGTTTCATGAAATGATACTGAAATATTTTCAAGCTAGCTTCGTGCCGGTCGTCCTGAAGAGCTATTCGCGACATAAATTTTCCGAAATGTATGTACTTGGTGTTGAGCTGTAGAGATTTACATTTGTAAAAAACAATTGAGTTACACCATGCGTAGAAATATTTTTTAGTTTTATCAATTAAATTGGACGATCGGTGTGAGCGTTGGTGTTGAAAAATTGACATCATATCCGTTATTTCAATCAGTTTATAGACTGACAAATTCAAATTATTCAAAAAAATCAAAAAAGAAAATACAAAATTAATTAGTTTAGCTCCTGATATAGGTCTGATTCATGAAGTATTCTTCAAGTGTTTCTTCTTCGTGTCAACTGACTTTTCAATCTTGATCATCCTTTATATATTCGGTTGTAATGAGTCCTCTTGATTTTTCTTGTCTATTCCTCTTGGTCAAACAGCGAATGTTTTTGTTCAGTTTCGATTCGATGTTTTCATTGTTGATTCGGAGTATTGTACACATCAAACGACATGAAAGAGAATTTTACGTCTGAATCTAATGTTTGCATTATTTTTACTAAATGTATTGAGAAATCTCTGCGTTTTAGCTTTTTGTATTTCTTATTAGACGTTCAATATAAGAATGACAACCAAACCCTCTACTCGCCTTTTTTGGCAGCTGACTTCCAAGGAATACAGTTGATTCTGTAAGTAAGTAAATGATTAAAAATATAGTACTTGTACTAAAAATGGTACATCTCTACTCGTCCATCCTGAAATTTAAGGCAGCTTGACTTCACATTCATTCTGGAACTCACTTGCATTTCGGAAATCTCTAGCGCTACTATTTGTCTCCTCAGCGCCACCATTTTATTCATCTTCACTATCTGTTTCGAAAGTGCATAGTTTTAAAAACCTAAGAATCTAGGGTCTAGGAATCATCACTGTAATCTATAGATGATCTCATAAGAAAAATAAAATGTTTGTTTCAACTTTGCTCGATTTTCGAACTGCTCTTTCTTGGTCACATCTGTTTTACCAAAACGGTAATAGTAATCTTTAGTATAATAATATATAATGCGGGTCACTTTAAGTTGGTGCGGTTGATCTTCCATAAAATCTCCTACAACCATCAATTTCCTCGATGACTTGCAGGTATTCTTAGAAAAATTTGATAATCGAATAATTTCACGAAAAACAGATATTAATTAACCTCCTATGAGATATCTTGAATAGTAAGTTTTATGTTAATTAACGATGCTTAGAAAACAGTATAATCGATCATACCGGGCATAATCGAGCATAAGTAAAAATGACAGTGGAAACTTTGGTAAAATAATGCTGACTCAGGTCATTAATCAGACATTGTTATCCATTATCAACCGCAACATTTCTTTTTTAACTTTATCGGAAGAATTCCAATGGTTTACATATTTTGTTAAGAATTTAAAATGTAACCTAAAATTAGAACACACTTCAATAAAGTACTGAAATATTACATGTAAATTAAACATGCCAAAAGGCATTCTTCAAAATTCGTTACGAGAAAAGTATTCTTTAAAGCATTCCATCTTATCGTATTTTTCAATTTCTGGTACGTCTTGACCCAAATAAAAATATTTTATTAGTTGGATAATCTAATTTTCTTGCTCGTACTATTACACTTCGGGAAATTTCGAGAACGGATTCGAAGAACCATAGTTCTATTGGATAAAAAAGTCATTATCAGTAAAGTCATCATCGAAATGGAGGAGATTAGATTAGATTTAAGTCTTAATATCTCAAAAGATGAGTTTTATAAAAATTGCAAGTGGAGCTTTCTAGGTGTTCCGGTTAATAATATGGATTTTGTAATTTAAAAAAAACATAATAATTTCAAGAGAAACTTTAAAGTATTCAAAGTAATGTCCATCGCTAGCTAGTCATTTCTTCCATCTTTCAGGTAATTTGTATCTACTGTCCCAATAGAACTTTTTTGTTTTGAGGCAAAACATTTAGAGACCCTTTCCCCCCGGAAAATGTTTCTACAATCGATCGAAACAAGTTCTTCACCACATTTTGGAGGGTGGGTTAATATTTCTCAAGCCAGATACTTTAATGTATCTTTAACTGATTTTGAAGTGTGTGATGGCTTATTATCCTGAAGCAAAATTACTTTACCATGTCTTCTGGCCCATTCTAGTTGTTCCGGATTATCATGATTATTTACATTATATTCATAATTTACAAATTTTTATGAAAATTACTTTGTGAATTGAAGTACGAATTCGAGAATATTGTTCGAGACATTTATTGACTAATTTTGAAGGGTTTCTGATGGAGAAGGGAAGAAGAAGTTATATTAAAGGTCAGACTAACAGAATCGAAAATTTTCTAAAAACTGTTAAGGACGACACAAATTTAGATGAGTTGACAGTGTGATTAATTACAATTTTATAATTATGTAAAGATTTTGTAGAAGTGGAATATCAAATGTATTAAAAAATTATTTTTTTTATTTTTTGCTTGAGCTTTCGGACTCAATTCAAGTCCATTTTCAAAAGCCTTGTTTTTTGCAAATCAAATGTATGAACTCTCAGATGTGATTCAAACTGATAAAGTGGCCACTGATGTGCAATATTACTCGATTGTACCGCCATCGGTAAATTTAGACCAAATGCTCAATACGACCCAAGTATCAAGTATCGAATTTCGATTAACTCGGACTACCATTCTTCCATTTGTTGCGAACTACAAGGAATGGCAATCGTTTTTTCATCTTTTTGTATCAACGATGAACGGGAATGCCACTTTTGCATCTGCCCAAAAATTCCAATACAATAAATGACTTTTGAGAGGCGATGCCGTAACACCTGCTCTTCATTTCCCTATAAGCGACGCGAATTATATCGAAGCATATCAAAAGTTATGCAAGAGATACGACAAGAAGCGCTATATTGTGGAGTCATTTATTCAAACATATTTTGAACAGCCGATAATAACGCAAGCAAAATCACGAACGATAGCACATTTACATGATACTCGTATGTGAGACGAGGTGGTACGTGGACTAAGGGCACTTGGCCCTCAAGCGGGGGGTCAACACCCTTAATCTATTTACATTGCTACTCAAAAAATGGATGCTGAAACAATTAACACACTGTCAATGCACACTGCACCGGCAGTAACTTGTGCATTCTGTACTAAAGACCACAAATCATCGATTGTGCAAATTTTGTTTGTTTTTTTTTTGTTTGTTTCTATCTCTGCAATCTTTTGTGGGACTCAAGGCACTTCCAACTCTATCGCAGTTCGCTTTTTACGTCCTTGTGCTGATTTCCGCGTACTAGATATTCAGCAGCGCAGAGAATACATCAAAAAACACAACATATGCTACAATTGTTTGATAGATACGCACTTAGCGTACCAATGCAGAGCGAAACATAAGCGCAATTTATGTCAGAAAAATCAGTCTGAAATGCTGCACTTTCAAGTCTCTGTCAGCAGCCTGGAAGCAACAACATATGGTCACTCAAATTTAGTTGCAAACGCGATTCTTCCAATTGCCCAAATCAAAGTCCGGCGTTTTGTGGACCGGCAATGTTGCCGTGGTTTGCTTGATTCTGGATCTCAAACATTGTTTGTCATAGAAGAATGTCTTTAGCGCCTTGGATTAAAAAAAAGGAATGAAAGACTAATAATACAACGGCTCAATTATGTTACCTTTGGAGTATCGAAGCAGACAGCAAATTTACGTATCAGGTCCAGATTCGAGGACGAGACTTATAAAATATCAGCAAACGTGCTAAGTGTTCCATCTATTTCATCATATCAAACATCAATCAGCAGTCAAAGCGTTTAATGTTGGAACGCCAATTCAAAACGAGGATGGCAAAAATGATGCGGTTCCAGTTAATCTACAGCTCGATATCGACTTGTTATTACGAAAATTGTGGGAGATAGAGCAAATTTCAAAGTCCGTTCCCTACAGCGAAGAGAAAAAGTTTTGTGTTCAACATTATCGAGAAACTGTTCGAAGAGCGGTAGCTGGAAAATACGTAGTAAGCCTACCTTTCATAAAACGGCATACCAAATCTTGGCAATTCGAAATTTATGGCTGTAAGATATACAAGTCATATGCAGTCATATGCAAATCTCGGAAGATGCTGATTCTGGCCAATATTACTTGGCGCACCATAGAGTAATGAAAGAAAGTAGCACCAATACTAAATCACAAGCAGTTTTTGATGGTTGGGGTCTTTTGGTCAACCAGAATGGCTGAAGCCTCATAACATATCATAGAAGCTAAATTGGATGCGTTCAATTTCAATGCCCTCATTAACAAAAAACCGATTATTAAAAATTCAAAACTAATTAATGTTTTTCCATTTATAGACAAAGCGGGTTTATTGCCAGTTGGTGGCAGATTGTGTAAGGCAGATGTTTCATACGAGATGAAGCATCCAATTATCATTCCAGCACGGCAGCACATTACAACGTTGCTCATAAAGGTTTTGATGACAACACTTAAGTATAAATACCACATCATGAGATGTAAGGATGAAGTTCGTGCTATTATTGGCAGATGTGTCAAGTGCGTCCGCTTGGAGACACAGCAACAACAATATCTTATGGGACAGTTACCACAATCTCGAATAATTTACTATCAGCCGTTTTTTCATACAGTAGTCGATTATGCAGAGCCACTATTCATCAAGGCATCTAGATTGCAAGGAGGGAGAATTATAGACGGATATTTGGCACTTTTCATATTTATGACAACCAAAGCCGTACATCTTTAACTTGTGTCCGAAATGACAACTGAGGCTTTCTTGGCCACTTTGCGTCGATTCCATGGTCGACGAGGAATATGGCTCTAATTTCATTGGAGACGACCGAGAGCTGCAATCAAGATTAATGATGGTTTCCAAAAATCCATCAATAACACGGTACTGCACAATTAACAATATTGAATGACATTTAATTCCACCTGATGCGCCCAATTTCGGTGGCTTATGGGAAGCAGCCCATTCTGAACTCCCGACCGCGCTCTATGAGATGACATCAAATGATATGGATCCTCTAACACCGGGACATTTTTTAATTGGAAATTCACTTACTTTATTACCTGATACAAATCTTCTAAACCTGAAAGAAAATAGGTTATCACTATGGCAATACATTCATCGAATGGTCCACCACTTCCGGCATTTTCTTATTGTATATGCTATTAAATAACTTATTCTATTATACCACAGGTGCCACCATAACCCTACCCCTCACCTAAGCGTGTTCGTCCTGAACAGGACTCAAATCAACTCGTATGAAATGGGCCAGCCTCTCTAAATGCACAAATTTCGGTTTACCTTGCTGTTCCACCGTATCCGATAATCTATGTCGATTATCCTTGTGATCACAGTATAAAGTCCTTCCCATGCTGGTCGAAGCTTCCCTAAATTTTCCCTTCTTTCGTTACAGGTTTTGAGGCCTTACCAATTGTCCTTCCTAGAAGCCTTGGTTATTTACTCGTATGCCATATCAAGCTTTCAATCCGGTCACTTGACATCCGTATTTTGCGCCGCACAAACTGATAAATCTCATTAAGTTCTTCTTTTGTCGACATAAAGCTGCTGATGGAATAGCCCCAAACTTTAAATCTCCCGTTAATCGTAGATTATCTTCAAATAAGATTTTAGCTGGTGTCATTCCGGTTATGTCATGCATTGCTGTTCGATATGCCATAAGAAACATCGGTATATGCCGATCCCAGTTGCGTTGACTTTTCTCCATGACCTTAGCTAGATATTCCTCCATGTGGATGCAAAGACGTTGTTCTAGTTTTATTTATAACGAGCAAGTGGCATATTTCTTGAAATACCAGCAACCCAAAATTTATCCCTTGATCGGTATGAATCTCCAGTTGTTGACTACGGCATCAGCTATTGTTGTTGTCTGTTGATAGGGTTTGGGGTACACCTCTGGCCATTTGCTGAAATAACCAATTACCACTAGCACCTATTTACTGCCGCTCTCGGTGGTGGGAAATGGTTCTGCTACATCCATTGCAATTCTCTCGAATGGTGCTCCGATGTTATATTTTTTCATGGTGCCATGATTTTAACGTGCGATTCCCTTCACTGCCGCACATCGGTCACATTTTTGGCACCTTTCTATCACCGACTGTCTACATCCTGCCCAGTAGAATCGTTGGTATATCTTAGCTAGTGTTTTATTAGTTCCACTTGCCCCTCCGTAATAATCTCTTAGAATTTCCGCAAACCGCCTCTTCGGTAACACAAGCATCATTTGCTTCATTTTGCCACCCGTTCCCACATTTGTTTTAAACACCCATTTTACTAATCCAGTTGTTCTCTATTCGGAGGCTATCCTCCTATCTTGTTTAAAGTGGGCCGGTGTTCCTTTTCCTTCCATGAGTTATCATGGAACTGACAAATCCGTGTCACTTAATTGCTCTTCCTAATCATTTTGTCTGTCCACTCCTCATCAGGCAGCACTTGCGTAAGCCTAACGTCGATGATGCCTTCTTTTGCTTCAACGTGACCACAATGTTTACATTCTACTAGACATCGTCGTCTTGATAATGCGTCGACATTTCCGTGCGCATTTCCCTTCCGATGTTCGATCTGGAAATCATAGCTTTGAAGACGTTCGATCCAGCGTGCTACTTGTTCCACTGGGTCCTTGAATTGCAACAGCCACCGCAAAGCTCCGTGATAAATGGAATTTTTGGCCATAAAGGTACTTATGGAAATGCTTAACGCATTCCACTATAGCCAACAATTATTTGTTTTGGAGTAGTATGCAATAACCCGTTCTTGGCGATTCGTTTTCTGTGATAACACTGCTCCTACACATACGCGCTCCATTAATCGTTCAAAAGTTGCGGGAGCATTACATAATCCGAACGGCATAACGTTAAATTGCCAAAGCCCATTAACCACACCGAACGCCGTTTTCTTGTGAACTTCCTCATGGACTTCCACCTGCAAATAGCCGGTTTGTAGTTCTAATGTCGAAAATATTCCAGCACCTGATAATGTGTCTAATGTGTCATCGATCCTTGGCAATGGGTAGTTATTTTTGTCGTCACAACATTGAGTTTTCGGTAATCAACGCAGAATCTCATGCTACCATCCTTCTTTTCGACCAACACTACTGGTGAGCTCCATGGACTGTTAGATGGTTCGATTACACCTGACGCCTACATGTATGTTACCATCGGATTGACTTCTTGTTGTTTTGCTAATGATAATCTTCTGGGTGGTTGACAATCCTGCATCTCTGTCCCAGTATCATTTCGGGTTTTACCATTTCGTTATTATATGATTTACTACAGAATATGGACATGTACCGTTTGAGCGATTGATGTGCAGAATTTTTCTATGACACAGCAAGATCTTCGGTTCATTTCTGTTTGAGTTGCTCTACCATTTCTTTGTGACGATACCCCGTCACATTTGCCGATGATTGTTCCTTTCTTGATTCTTTTTGTCTTATCCGAGAGATTTAGAGTCCTAATTGGTACTCTATAGTCGTTGTCTGGTTTGACTAAGGCTTTTCCGACTATAATTTCCTTGGCTCCTTTCTTCTCTTCGTTAGCTTTAACAACTCACAACATGGGTGACCCAGAACCTTCTTCCAATCTTCCCCACACTATCGTCTCCTAGTTTGGTGGCAGCTTCTCTATATGATCAACAATAATTCGCCTGGTAGTTGCTCCTGTACTGCTAGCTTGAAGAGGCAACTCCATGTTATCGTAAGTTAATACTCCTCGTCCAACATCCAGCAAGAAGCCATTCGCCATAATGAAGTCGATTCCCAAAATGACTTAATCCACAATATCTGCAATTAGCATTTCTTGTTGGAAAAGAGGTCTCCCGATCCTTATTTCACGATATTTTTCCATTTGATTGTTGCATTGTCTTCTTTTACCGTTTGTAACTTAGCTGGTTGCACATCCTACAGATCAGATTATTACGGACAATCGTGCGATTTACTGCCGCATCCAGGGTGATGATGTAGTCTGTGCCGTCAATGTCGCCTTCAATTATTAAGCTGTCACCGCCTCTTGCTACTTTCGAAACGCGGATGGAGTTTATAGGGCAATTGGTTGTGGGAGTCCGCTTCTGCCCCTCTAAGCTGACTCTTTTATGTTTAACGACTCCATCGTTATTTGGCCCTCTTGCTTGCCCGCTGCCTGCTTTTTGTTAAAAACATAAGAGAAAATAAGCAAAACAGAACAAAAAGAAACGATTTAGTACATCACTACTGGCTGCACTCCGCTTGGTCGTCGCTGCTTTGGAGAAGGTGATCTTCAACGTTTCCTTCTTATTTCCAAGCAATCCTGCGACATATGACCGATCTTATCACATGCCCGACACCTAATTTTGCCGCTTCCGTCTCGGTATCTTGATGCTGACCGCTAGGTGTTTATGCTGGTGTCGATTTCTACTCAGCGTATTTTCATTGACGGTTTGGTGATAGCTTGTGCAGTTTCATTTGTCAACGCACAAGCGATGGTTTCCGCGAAGTTGGCTTTAGGTGATAACATTACCACATTGCGTGTCTCTGGATGTCGTTTACAATCAATGAATGCGTCAATTTTAAGCCTTTCCTCATAATCGCCCGACGTACTGGTACGTGCTACATGCACTAGTCGCTCGATTGCAGTTTAAAATTCCTGTAGCGATTTCCCTCCCTTTTGGTAGCGGCTTTTCAGTTCCATGTAGTAGATTTCCCGCCTATGGTCACTGCCGGTCTTCCGTATTTCCTTGCCGTATTTCGCGGCTTTGACGGACACTATTAACACCGCGACACGATGTTGACAATTGCTGCGCCATCTAGTTTTGAATTTCTTCTAGCTGTTGTTCATTTTGTTATTTCATTACACCCATCTGTCCCATCATTTGTTTCATAGCAGTCATCAACTGCGACAAATCAAAATTTACAGAAGGTTCTTGAGCCCTTTCAACCAACGGTTGTTTATCCTCTTCTTTCTGCTCTACTTTTGCCACAACCTTTACTTTCTCTCTAAAATCATTATGCTCCGCTTCTAACCCTTCTTTCATAGCCTCACGTAGTCGTGGTTCTAAAGTAGCTTTACTACCATCAGTGGACAAACTGCGTTTCTCAAGTTCCTGTATTCACAATCCCATCGGTGTCATTAATTGTTACATTTTTGCCTTATAAATCAAGGTTCGTTTCACTGGATTGTGAATAAAACAAAACACTTCAGTTTAAGACAAACGAATTTATTTATTTTGATTAACTTTGATTTTGAGTGTACGACTAAGCATTAAGCAGGATCTCGCGGTTGACACCGGGCCCACCGTACACCCTTTTCTACATTAACTTTGCAGTGTTGGATAGGATTGTTAGTATAGGATTGAGGTCGACCCGATATTGTCATGACCAACCTAACAAACGATTTTATTAATTTAACAACAAAAATTAATTCAACAAAGTTTATTAATAATAATTCACAAAATCACTTTTTCTTTTTATATCTCACTAATTCACTTTTCATTCACATTTCAATCCTTATATTGTCGGTATCGCTTACCAAATGTTTATGTTTCTAATTAGATCTCGTTTGCTTTTTATGTACTTAAACCAAAACTTCTATAAATTACATGACTTTTCCAGTAAGAATAGCCTAGAAACATTTAGAACAGTTTTATCATGGTAAATTCAATTTTAGTATAGTAAAACTTTGCGCTATTAATTTAACTTATTATATTATATCCCAGGTGTCACCGTTACAATATTGTTACGTTTTTGCCTTGTCAATCAATGTTCGTATCATTGGATTGTGAATAATACAAACTCAATCCAATTTACCACCAACGAATTTTTTTATTTCACAAAATTTATTACAACACAGTTTATCAATGAAAATTCACAAAATCACTTTATAAAAATTATTCTCAAATTTTACTGATCACTTTTACTTTTTATTTTACACTAAAACACTTTTTAATTCCTTTTAATCTTTACACTATCGCTTACCAAATATTACTAATAATCTTACAAGTTTATACTATCGCGTTCCAAATTCTAATAATCCAATTCGACTTCGTTCGCCTTTTTATATACACAAACCAAACTTCTAGAAGACTTTTCCAGTTAGAATAGCGTAGAAACATTACGTAACAATTTTTATCATGGAAAATTCCATTTTAGAACAGTTAAACATTGAGCTATTAATTTAACTTCTTCTATTACACACTAGGTGTCATCGTCACAATATGTAGAAGACTTTTATATTGTTACGGTAACACCTATGGTGTAATAGAGTAAGTTAAATTAATAGCTCAATGTTTTACTTTACTAAAATGGAATTTTCCATGATAAAACTGTTCTAAATGTTTCTGGAATATTCTTACTGGAAAAGTCATAACATTTCTAGAAGTTCAGTTTGGGCATATGGAAAGGTGTACGCTATTGAATTGGATTATTAGTTTTTGGTAAGTGAAACTATAAGGATTAAAAAGTGATTTAAAAAGTGTTTTAGTGCAAAATAAAAATTACAATTTTGTAAATTTTCGTTAGTAAATTGTGTTGTAATAATTTTTCCATGACATAAATGAATTCGTTTGTAATAAATTGAATTGTTTTGTTTTATTCACAATCCAGTGATACGAACCTTGATTGACTAGACAAAACCGTAACAATTTAATCATTTTATAAAATTTTTTCTTTTTTCTTTAAAAACTTGAAGCTAACAACACCGTTTTTACTTTGAGTATGGATTCCTATGACGAACAATATATCACTAAAATGCTTCTAAAAAATTATGACGTATGATTATAGCTTTATACTCAGAACGATCTGATAATATTCAATAAACTTCATATCTAGTATTCGAAAAGCGGTTAGATGGTGCAAAAGCTACTATTTTCTATTAATATTTAAGACGCTTTTTTAAATAATACCACAATAATGTAACATATAAAAATCTCATGTCACGGTGTTTGTGGTCGCACTCCTCCGAAACGGCTCGACCGATTTTTATGAATTTTTTTATGTATATTTGGTAGGTATGAGAATAGGTCGTAAAGTATATTTCATACCGCTAGATGATTAGGGTGTCCCTATCCCGAATTTTCTATTTTATTGACAAAAAATTGTTTTCGTAATTTTTTTGATTTGGCATCAAAAAATACATATAACCCCAAATTTTCACCCTCTCACCCCCACCCTCCCATTTTTTAATCGCGATTTTAGTATTTTTGTATGAAGAATATCCAAATAATTTAACCGTCGTTCGAATTTCAAACATAGCGAAATTATTTATATTGTTGAATGACAAATGGCGATACGTCCGTCTCATCGAAGTTTCACTCACATATGCGCAAGTCAGTTACGAAAAGCGTCGCGTCATTTTGACATTTCATTCTGAATTTGTTATGTATCACAACGAAGTGCGTGCAAAATTTTGTACGATGTATTTTAATTTATAAGAAATATACACGTGTTTTATGATTGTAAAATACTAAAAGAACAAATACATTATCGGTAGACCTTTTTCATCAGTAAGTACAACAATTTAGTCCATTTGTGTGTGTGTATTACAGTGAACAATGTCAGCAAGACGCTGTTGTACACAATAATTCAACGAAAATAGATAACTGAACAATAATTTTATTTTGATTATTAATAAAATTTAATTTATTTTATTTAATTTATTTAGAGAGTAAAAAAATGAATTATTAAATGCACAATGTTTTAATATTTATTTTAACACCATTTTGTAATGCATAATTACAGCAGCGACGAGCGCACGTGCAGCTGCCACCAAATCCGAGATGAGACTGATGAGAAAAAGGAATAAAGTTTATTTTGTTTTGTGTTTGTGTGTATATGTTCGTCGTGCTGCGATTGGTCCAGAAAAGTACGAAGGAGAAGTTAACCCAATACGCATTCGATCTGGAATGTGTGTCGCCAAGTTTGTAGTGGTTAATTGGGTGAACCGCTACAACGCAAAAGGGCAAATAAAGCAACAAACATGCGAAATAGTAGAGCAGAAAGAACAGACGAACAAATCGAACAAGATAACGAAAATGTGCGTGTGAGTATGTCGCAGTGAGTATGTCGGCGGCACGAGCTGAACGAAATCAACAACGACAATTGGAACAGAGACAAGCACGCCGGTTCGTAGTTAATACACGCAGAGCAAAAGACCGACAACGCCAACAAGTACATTGACCATTTACATCCGCTTCGTTCCTTCGCCTCGCATTCGAGTACGAGCCAGATATTGAATATTCCGCTCATCCGAAGGTGCTGATTGGTGCTATGGACAAAGAATTTCCCCATTGTCAAGCGCGCTCAAATTCAAACATGAGTCAGCCGGGATGTGTTGCGCATCAGGAAAAGTGTAACTACCAGAAATTGAGATACCACCAGAACCATTTAACGGCTTGCTCATTGGCACGGATTAAAATTCAAACCTGTTCCTGAAGTCCATTCACACATTCAATTCATGCTTCCAAATGACTTCGTTCGGAGCAACAGAAATAGTTCACAATACTGCGGCAAATGGTTCAAAATCAAAGGCCAAGTAGGCTGATTGCTGCCAATGCCAAACGAACCACATACATTTTTACAAATCTACTTCATGGGTGGTGAGGACATCAATCGGCTACAATAATCTCAATTTGCCTAATGCCAGGCGCATCGTAGGCGAACTGGACGCCCTATTGAATGAGCACAATGAATTATTGATAATCTTGAAATCACACATGCACAAATTGCAAAGTGACTATCACGCTATTATCATCAATCCTGATAAAACACCAGCTGGAGAGCCGTGCGCAGATTCAATGCGCCTGTTGTTAATGACGTTGCTGGAGAAATCGTGATTCGCAGAAGAAACAATAATCTGGAGTTCATCGCTGACACAGACCGTTCATACGACGCTCTCCAATATCCTAATATTGGAGGTAATTCATTCATTATGACCATCATTAATCATTTTGAATTAATATTTATGAATATGTTGTTACAGGTGCCGAAACAAACAAGAAAGTGAGCTCGATGGATTTTTATGCATATCGTATGATGATTCGATGCGGTCAGGACTACGGCATTCTGCGATGTCATGAGCTGTCCCAACAATTCATGGTCGACATGTACGTGCTGTAACGGGCGCTTGTCATCCCCGTTACAAAATACACCTAATTCCCGGAAAAAAAATAAACTAAAAACACTGCATCCCACCTTTTGAAGATATTTTCTTCTAAAAACAACCCAAAATTAGAATGGCAATTCCCGGATGCAGTTATAATTCTAATTACGTTAGTTGAGTTGTATATCAAATTGGATTGTACAACAAATTAACGTAAAATTCTATTTATTCTAGTGGCGCGTGCCCATATGAATCATATTTTCATTTACGTTTAAATTATGAATTTGTGTGTGCTCAAGTTACAGTAAATAAACGTAAATAAATTTTTCTCTTTTTGTTGTTGCACACGCGATTTTTGTCAAGCGGGTGTACAACACTTTTAATTTTGTTTTTTTTTTGTTTCTTTAGCGTTTATTCACCTGCAGCTATTTGAAACTAAATTGAATTTAATTTTTTATGTTGTTGTTGCTTTGTGGGTAATTTGGGCAGTTCATGTGTTTACACATTGAACGAAAACGTGCCGGATGTTTGCAATTTTTTTTGCATAATCGCTAATAACCAATAAAGTATTGGAGGGGAGGAATGCGTTTTTCTGTTGATGGATCAATGTGGAAAATAATTTTTTTTGGTCAATCAGCAGAAAAATTGTATAAAAACCTCGCCAATATTTTATTGGTGGTCATTAAGATTCTAGCTGTTTTTTTTTTTTGATTGTGGTCTCGCAGTTCTCCTCGTCCACGATAAAAAAAAAAAAAACCGAAATATAAATATAAATTCAAGTTGAAATTAAATAAATTAAATTTATTTTTCCTTTGAAACCGAGAGCTTGGGGTTATTTCTTTTGGTGGTAAGTATACAAAAAAAGAAAAATTTTTTTTTATGATTACTAACTAAAGGGCACCGGTTGTTGGGTGTCTGTGGACCGTCCCGTATGGGACGGGAGACGGCAAGTGCTTTGCACTGTTCTCCCTCTGTCCACAACACCCAACAACCTATATTCTTACTAATATTGGTTAGGGGCCGATGGCCAACTTTGTTTTTTTTATTCTTTTATTTTTATTGGATTTACAGATGAGTCTGTAAATCATCCTTGTTTTCCTCCCCCACAACAAAAAAAATAATTTCCAAGTGATAGGCCACATTTTAACCATGTGGCTGATCCGTTTTTTTTTTTTTTTAATTTATTGACCTACTTTTCCCTTTTCTTTGGTTGTTATCAACCACCATGTCCTCAAAAAACGACTTTAACTAGATCTTAAGGGGAGCTACCATCCCCCACGACCAAATTCCTCTACCTGACTTGAGCACCGGGATTAAGTCGTGGTAGCATTCCCCCTTAAGGTAATTTTTGTAACGACTTGATTTAGGTCAAACTAAATCTAGTCACAAACAGTTACAAATGGCGCCCAATCACACGAGGCCTAAATTCGCCTCTAAATTAAATAGAAGTTTTGGCACCATTCTTACAAATGGTGTCCAAACTTCGGTCAAAAACATCCGATCCAATTCTTTTTTTTATTTCTGTTTTTACAGACAATTTTTCTCTGTTGCATATTTTTAGACAGAAGTTTTTTAACGTGAATATGGCTGCGGCTTAGCCTGACCAAATACATGGTGGGTCATATTCATGTTGAAGAGTTTTTTTTCAAATTCATGGATACAGTTGCTGGATCCTTGATTACTCGGTTTGTTTGAGGCATGTCCCAACCCACACTCTGGGGAACAAACCGATGGTCATGGTAGTGATGGTAACATGAATTGTCCGTAAATATATAAAACATTAGCTGATATCCTAGCTCATGGTGTACTGTTTTCGTCCGGTACTACCAGACCTTTTGGAGATGCAAATCAAGTGAGGGTGCTGGCACAGCTTGGTTTCATTTCTCAAAAGGATCATTTCCGCTTTAGTGTCAATTTGGTTGTAAGTGTTACAACAAGTTGAGCTAACTAAATTTATAAGATCCTCTTTGTGATTTCGTATTAAGTTTGCGTACAATTTCACTTCGGTTTTTAAATTTTATGTTTCATCCCTCGGGATGTGGTTGTAAGTCCGCTTTAGTTTTAAGATCGTCCTGGGTGTAGTTCGGGGCTAATGGGCAAAATTGTCTCTGTTTTAGGATGAGCATGAATGCGTTTTGTCCCATCAGTTAGTTCCGACGCATCGTGGAGCGCAAAGAGAATCGAAAATAAGCAATAACCGGCGTGTTATTGTTTCCTGGTGGTAAGGAAGACAATATTTATTCTGCCGGGAGTGGCATTGAATTTAAATTATTGTCTACATGAATGGTGTACGACTTGCCTCCTACACAATCCGTGTCTCTCTGTTATGGGATCGAATCCGGTATTGTGGAAACGGGAGTTCAAGGGTGTCATTCATGACCACTAGGTAAGTCGAGATTTGAGGATGTGACACCATAGCAGTGGGGCTCACTTACCATGTGTAGGTTTTGAATGCTCATTGCGAAGTTGGGTCATACCCCTAAAATTTCCTTCAATTCGTTTTTCAAACCCTTATCCTTTCCTTGTTTGATCCCACTGATTGATTTTTGGCTTACCAATATTTGGAAATTATTTAGGGGGGGGAGAGAATTTTATCATAAGAAGTTTGTAGTTGAGTTTTTTTAAAAGTTGTTTTTAGTATTTTTTATTTATTAATTATTATAAAAATGGACGTAAATCTACTAGAAGATGATGAGCTTCTGGTAGAGTTGGAGGTGCGCGGTTTGATAAAACCAGGCGTACATATGGTGACAGCCGCACTGAAGCGGTCACTTACAGAGAGGTTACAAGCTGAGAAGGAAGATCCTCTCTATAAGCCATACGAACAACATGCGGCAGCGATTATGTTTCCATACCAGGATGTTGCGATTTGTCAACAGAAATTGCAGGCTGTGCAGCAGTTTGTGTTGGAAGGTATCAAAGCTGGTAAAACGATGGCTGAGATGTTTCCTCAGTTAGCGACCAGAATGCTGCACATCCGGGATAGGGTCTTCCGCAATGTATATAGTCCAGCAAGCTTGCACGTAATTATGCGTATTGTAATAGAGGCGGTGTCCGATTTCCATGAGAGCGCGGTTGTACCAGACGTCATTGCCAATAGATTGTCTAGAATAAGGATTAGGGTGGACACGCGCATGGTAGAAGTAAATATAAAAGAAGAGCGGAAGGGCAATGCCGAAGGTGAGGTGACAGAGGGTAGAGCTGCAGTTTCTACCCTGATTGTTCATAAGATCGGCTCCAATGCTGCAGAGTCACAACAGAATGTCAGAAGAGATTCTGTGCAGCAAAAAGGTCATGCCACATCGGTACCATCAGGTGACAGGAAGGTGTTTCGAAAGAGTGCGCGCAAATTTCAGTGGCGGCGCAGAGTGCGGCAGCGGTCCAAGAGATGCCGCGACACCAACGTGTTGGCGAAGAGACCCCGCGGCACCAACAGGGTGACGAGGAGGGTCTGCAGTACCAGCATTATGGTGAGGGTCCAGGCGTTGTTTTTCTGGCCCACAAAAAGAACCCAAATAGCAGTAGACCAGCTATTGGATGTACTTGATTTGCGTCTGGAGCATGAGGTGCTGGCCAGGAGAAGTAGGCGACTGGTCGCAGCAAAAAAGTAGCGGTCGCGGGTACCATTTTCCATTTACAATGCCTACAAGCTTATAAATGATGTTAACAGTAGGTAGTGTAAAAGGAAAAAGGAAGGCTGGTATGTTTCTGGTTTATCGCCATAAACCAAGAAATACCAGTATTTAGGGCTAAGAATTTTTTTTTAGGATTAGGAAATAGTTAGATAGGACTACTAACATAAAATAGGAGTTAGATTAGGGATACTAACCTAGAAAGTAAGTAGTATAGGAAATGTCATTAGTAGTTTAGCAACAACCCACATGCAAGTATTTGTTTTGGTCTACCGGGGAGCGGCTGAAGGTTATCGAGTGCAACCTTGGTACTTAAATGTGAAACGCACACCATGTTATTAGTTATTAGCACGAGTGGGAACATCAGCAGTAATCACACCACCATCTTACAAATTTCCTGTTTTCTACAAATAGTAACTTATAAATCCACAACGATAAGTAATGATCCAGCAAAATGCATAAAAATAACATCATCAGCAGCAATAGTTGGCAGATGAGACTTGGATCCATGTATACTAGATCCTGACTATCATACCTAATTCTGTTTAGGATAAGGTCATCTTCGAAATCCAGTTGACGTTATTGCACGGAGACAAGATTAACATCATTTATGGACTCATCCAGCAGTAAGATAAATTGGGGTCCAAAAACATTTCAGTAAACAACCATCAGACGGGATGAAGAAGCTTAAAAGGGGGCTACAACCTTAGGGGAGGTCCACTAGTCTGTACGCAGGAAGGCTAGTATATGATATCCAGTCGCCCGAAACTCGTTGTGAAGGGATTAATCGACACATGCGGAGACAGCAGCCAGTCAATGCCGGAGTAGATCGATATTTCCAACACCGGATTTTCGACATGGGTTCAATAAAGATCATGGTACGACCGAAGAAGACGAGTTTTTGAATTATATTGCAAACAACAAATCCAGCATGCGACAAGAAGACAAACAACTTCCATTGTTCAATCTCCCGCAGGAGATTGAAACCCATGGGGCAATTGTAAGCTCTGCAGATATTAATGAAGAGATCACCGGACCGTCCTGAGCGGAAGTGAACACTGGTTAGAGGGAAATTTCTCCGCACGTAACTCGTGCG
The DNA here is from genome assembly GCA_958295665.1 of Tipula vernalis. Lineage (NCBI taxonomy): Eukaryota > Metazoa > Arthropoda > Insecta > Diptera > Tipulidae > Tipula > Tipula vernalis. The sequence continues at coordinate 254,628,952 of OY282559.1, read as the reverse complement.
ACAATCGCGAGGAGTGGTGTTCCTATTTGTGTTAGTACTGGTAGCCATGGTTTGTCAAAATGAAACCCACTGGCGAAGCATTCACATCAAAAAAAAAAAAAAAAAAAAAAAAAAAAAAAAAAAAAAAAAAAAGGTTGCAAGGATACAACATTCAGAAAAATCGGCGGTCGATGCTAAAGGACCAAGTATAACAAAACCAGACCAGCGGATCCAAATAAATGCTAATGACATCATAAGAATTAGCTTATTATAAGAGAAAATGTGTTCATCTTTAAAATTGTAACCATACCTTAAGTGCGGAGATGAGGTTGTTTTAGGGTTAGTCTACCTATACGAGAAGTGTCAAAGTCTAACAGGAGGTAGGCTAAATCTAAAGCAGCGCCGTCTCCAAAATTACTAACATAGCTGTAAATAGACTACATATTTAGAGTAGAAACGAAATTAAAGAACTTGATGTAATGAGCAGTAGATTATAATAAGAATAAAATATAATAAAATAAAAAAAATAAAAAAATAATAATAAAAAAAAACCTGCTCAACTATATAAAATTTTTAGGTTTAATTTAAAAATAGTAATATAGGTGATAAGAAGATATATATGTATATGTATATAAATTTAAAAAAAAAAAAAAAAAAAAAAAAAAAAGAAAAAGGAAAGAAAGAAATTATATATTATACATATTTAGTAATAGGCATTTAGGATTACGAATTCAAAAAAAAAAAAAATAATAAAATTTTTGTAAAACTATTGATGGCCCGGCTTGAGACTATCTCAGGTTGTGGGGCGTCCTCACGTTGGATTAGAGAAAACATCGAAACCCAATCATAAACAACCATCCCCACCTAAATAGAGCGTGAGATCTCTTTTCATCTCAGGGATTGGGTATTCCCCACGCTGTAACGGGCGCTTGTCATCCCCGTTACAAAATACACCTAATTCCCGGAAAAAAAAATAAACTAAAAACACTGCATCCCACCTTTTGAAGATATTTTCTTCTAAAAACAACCCAAAATTAGAATGGCAATTCCCGGATGCAGTTATAATTCTAATTACGTTAGTTGAGTTGTATATCAAATTGGATTGTACAACAAATTAACGTAAAATTCTATTTATTCTAGTGGCGCGTGCCCATATGAATCATATTTTCATTTACGTTTAAATTATGAATTTGTGTGTGCTCAAGTTACAGTAAATAAACGTAAATACATTTTTCTCTTTTTGTTGTTGCACACGCGATTTTTGTCAAGCGGGTGTACAACACTTTTAATTTTGTTTTTTTTTTGTTTCTTTAGCGTTTATTCACCTGCAGCTATTTGAAACTAAATTGAATTTAATTTTTTATGTTGTTGTTGCTTTGTGGGTAATTTGGGCAGTTCATGTGTTTACACATTGAACGAAAACGTGCCGGATGTTTGCAATTTTTTTTGCATAATCGCTAATAACCAATAAAGTATTGGAGGGGAGGAATGCGTTTTTCTGTTGATGGATCAATGTGGAAAATAATTTTTTTTGGTCAATCAGCAGAAAAATTGTATAAAAACCTCGCCAATATTTTATTGGTGGTCATTAAGATTCTAGCTGTTTTTTTTTTTTGATTGTGGTCTCGCAGTTCTCCTCGTCCACGATAAAAAAAAAAAAAACCGAAATATAAATATAAATTCAAGTTGAAATTAAATAAATTAAATTTATTTTTCCTTTGAAACCGAGAGCTTGGGGTTATTTCTTTTGGTGGTAAGTATACAAAAAAAGAAAAATTTTTTTTTATGATTACTAACTAAAGGGCACCGGTTGTTGGGTGTCTGTGGACCGTCCCGTATGGGACGGGAGACGGCAAGTGCTTTGCACTGTTCTCCCTCTGTCCACAACACCCAACAACCTATATTCTTACTAATATTGGTTAGGGGCCGATGGCCAACTTTGTTTTTTTTATTCTTTTATTTTTATTGGATTTACAGATGAGTCTGTAAATCATCCTTGTTTTCCTCCCCCACAACAAAAAAAATAATTTCCAAGTGATAGGCCACATTTTAACCATGTGGCTGATCCGTTTTTTTTTTTTTTTAATTTATTGACCTACTTTTCCCTTTTCTTTGGTTGTTATCAACCACCATGTCCTCAAAAAACGACTTTAACTAGATCTTAAGGGGAGCTACCATCCCCCACGACCAAATTCCTCTACCTGACTTGAGCACCGGGATTAAGTCGTGGTAGCATTCCCCCTTAAGGTAATTTTTGTAACGACTTGATTTAGGTCAAACTAAATCTAGTCACAAACAGTTACAGTGCGGAGGAATACATTCACTTGCGAGACGCTATCATGAGCAACGCCGACACTGCCGAAAATTGTAACTCTATCATTCTACCATCATCGTACGTAGGTAGTCCACGTCATATGCAAGAATATATACAGGATGATATGACTTTCATGCACGAGTAGGGATGACCGTGCTTATTTATCACGTTTACATGTAATCCAAAGTGGCAGGAGATTACATCTTTCTATTGCCAGGCTAAAATGCAATACATCGTCATGACATTACAGCACGTCTGTTCAAACAAAAATTGAAGTCTTTAATGAGCTTCATTACAAAATTACACGTATTCGGTCCCACACATTGCTGGATGTATTCGGTTGAATGGCAAAAGCGAGGATTACCTCATGCACATATTTTGACTTGGTTAGTCGACAAAATACGCCCTGGGAAAATCGATAGTGTAATTTCCGCGGAAATTCCAGATCTACTGATCAACTACTGTTCGATATTGTTACCACAAACATGATTCAAGGCCCATGCGGTGATCTGAATCGTTCATCACCTTGCATGGCAGATGGAAAATGTACAAAGCGTTTTCCTAAGGATTTCACCAACGACACGATCACAAACGTCGATGGATATTAAATAAATCGTCGAAGAAATACTGATAATGGCGGACAATCATTTACGCTAAATATCAACAACGCAGACATTGACATTGACAATCGTTGGGTGGTATCATATTCGCCTGTGCTGAGCAAAACATTCAATGCTCATATTAATGTTGAGTTCTGCAGTTCGGTGAAGAACATCAAATACATTTGCAAGTATGTGAATAAGAGCAGTGATATGACTGTGTTTCAAATTCAAAATACCGATGTGAATGCTCCTGAATTGAATGTCAACGACGAAATAATGCGCTACCAAATTGGCCGATACATCAGCTCCAATGAAGCTGTCTGGCGTATCCTTGGCCGCCCATCTTGAAAACGGCCAGCGCATATTTTTCACCAACGAGACAGCAATTGAGCTTGCCATAAATCATCCAAAAACTACATTCACGGAATTTTTAGAATTGTGTAATCGTGCGGATACTTTCGGTGCCTTTGCACGAACACTACTCTATTCCAAAGTACCACGCTATTTCACATGGAATCAAATTGGCGGAATGAAGCGACTTGGTAACATACAAATCGATCGATACAGTTTGCGATGCCAACGAAGCTGTAAATTATCCAACAGAGTTTATGAACTCACTGAATTTGCCAGGCATGCCACCACAACTTCTACGACTGTAAGTTGGATCTTCAGTTATTTTACTTCGGAATTTGAACCCACCACGGCTGTGCAATGGCATGCGATTGATCATTAAAAAATTGATGAAAAACATTACCGAAACCACCATTTTGAATGGCAAATTCCGAACCGAAAATGTTTTACTGCCACGAATTCCAATGATTCCAATGATTTCATATTAGATTGGCATTCGCAATGATAATCAATAAGTCGCAGAGCAAAACGATGTCTGTTTGCGGCTTTGATTTGGGCACACCATGTTTTTCACACGGACAATTATATGTGGCATGTTCTTGCGTGGGCAAACCATCGACCTTATTTGTGTTAAAACGACGGAAACTAAAGACGGACTGACAAAAAATATCGTACACTCAATTGCTCTTCGAAAGTAATATTGATTTTCTTTATTTCATTTTCCTACTTTAGGATAAAAAATATATTACTTTTTTTCACTTTACATTTAACTTTTAAGAGATCAAACAATGAATATGTCCGTTACGTTAGTGAAATATGTAGATTGAATTGAGAAAATGAATGGTTGGTGTTTTTTTGTTTTTATTGGCGGTCATCGCCTACGGCGCTCCATTCCTCTTTCTCTCATAGATCCCGTTATTTTCCCGTTCGTTATTTTTGATTTAACAACCAAAATATTCACTAGAAATAATTTATATGGCAGAACAACGTTTGCAGGGTCAGCTATAGAGATGTGTAGTTTCGTTACTTTTAGGTAATCACGGGTACTCGTTACTTTGGACGTAATACTCGTTACTTTTTATTCGTTACAAAGTAATCACTACTATAAACAAAAAAATGTTTTTTCATTGTTTGTATGTAAAAACACAAACGTAAGGAGAAAAAAAGACAGAACCAGATTATATACGTTGAATTCAACTCACTGAAGCGAACTATGCAATCTGTTTTGAGGCTCAAGGCACTCCGAACTATTTCGCAGTTTACTTTTACCGTCCTTCCTTACGCATTAGTAGCCAAATCGAGGATGTACGGCTATAGACCCGTTTTGTATAAACCACCTGTACATTGCATTGCTTCATGCCAACCTATAGTGCTGACATGAAAGGTGGGTCGGCCTAAATCTCGACACACTGAATAAACAGTTGTGTGCACGTTTTTTTTAGTTATTTCGTCATCTTTTATCAACCATATTCACATTTATTTTTCCATGGCTACTATAGATAGTTAATAAAAGTTGGCTTCTGATATGTTAGATTATTTGAAACCATCAACTAAATTGCATAGCTTTGTTGATGGAACTTTATTAGTTCTGCTATCAGATTCTCTTGGATATTTACAGAAATATAATATTTCATTTTGAAAATCTAGATGTTCCATAAAATGCTAAGAAAAATATTTTATCTACTAAGATTTAATGTTTCCGACATCAACGATTTTACTGTCTTAGAGTAATTCTAATCGTTTGAAATGGTGCTACCATTTATCTACCTGAGATTTTAAATGGTGAAAATACCATAAATTTATTTGTTCACAGCAACATTTTTTTTATTCTTTTAGTAGGATTTTCAAGATATTTTTTTGTATAATACTTGTATCCCTAATCAAGATTTGAACTTTATCGTTCTGTGCTTTGGTTGTTTGTTGCCGATGTTTTTTTATTTTTTTGCTAATTTATTATAAAACACAAAATTATTATCTGCGGTTTAAGTGTTAACGATATTGCACCATTTAATAATTTTTACGAAAAGTTATTCTAATCTTTTTGTGATAAATAGTTTCATCTCGAAATGTAAAAAAGAGAAACCTCAACTAATAACCTGATTAATTATTCAAACTCTAATTACTGTACGAGCAATTTTAAACTTACTTATATCAAACCATTTTTTTTTACCTTAACTTGGATAAATTAATTAGTATTCTTTAATATGGTGACAAAAAAAGAAAAATGAATTACAGAAATCCTCTGGAAATTAGTTAATTATTTATTAAGATTAATTATTGGAAACACCCCCCTCTCGCCACGTGTTACTTTTAGTGTTCGCCTTTTGACAGAGGTTTACTTCAAACTTAAGTATAAATTTAACATGTGCACGTTTGACGGGGATAAATTAAAATTTATGAACAGCGAAAAATCATAAATTGCAAAATTTAAATAAAATAAACGCAAAAAAACCATGCTAATTGTATTATTTATTATTGCTGGCCAAAATATTTTTCACATAATTGGATTGGTTGTGTGTGTATCTTACTTTCCAGGAGTATTGGTTTGTGGCTATTTCAGGCCCCTTTTTAACAATTTTGGATGTTGGAATCTTCGATAATAAAAGTTTCACTCACTAAACGTTTTATAAACAAATAAGCAGGGATCGGAAAACCCTAAGATTTCGTTACGTTATTGGAAAAAATTCCCAATTTTTTTTTGATTACGTTATAACGTTATTTAACCTTAAATCATGTGAATCGTTACGTTACATAACGTTATTTAGCATTATATAATGTTTTTAACGCTATAGAACAAATAACGTTATCTAAAGTTAAATATATTATTAACCTTTTCTTTAGTAAGGTTTTAACTCTAGCACTAACGACCAGTCAAATAGAGAATTCAAGGATGAGGAAAAATAGTGAATTCAATAAATGTACAATCCGTCATTTTGACGGATGTTAAATAATGCTACCAGGAATTAAATATATCATGGATTCCGCGTTTCGTACAGTGACATGTTTCAATTTGTATAAGTGTTTTATAACTGTGCAGTCAGGTTTTTTAAGCTTTGTCAATAACTATCAAACCCTAGATTTTATTTCGGCAGATTGAATCTAACATAGAATAAACAAAATGAGATATGTAAACAAATGTACGTTACGTACGCGTGCCAAAATTGATATGGAACTAATGGAATGATTGATATATTGAAATTTAGCCAAATAAGAGTGAATAGAAATTTATTATTTGATTTCGTGTATTTTTGGACCACATTTCACAGTTTTAAATTTATTAATTCATTCATGCATTTTTATTTTGTTTTCTTCAATGATCATTAAAACATTTGCTTTATTAGACGAAGACATCGCCGATAAGTTGGGGTTGAACGGCCCTATTCAATCACTTAAAATACAATGGACGAACAATCAAGTGAAGTAGCAGGATGATTCAGAAACTGTTAGTGTATCAATTAGTGGAAATTACGACCAGGCGAAACCCTATATGCTAAGTCATGTCAAGACGATGAAGAACCTTTCACTGTCGAATTCGATAGCATAGTGAAATATTTCAAATATTGGCCCAACATAACAAAGGTCTCGTTCAACAACGGTAAACCATTGATTCTAATTGGACAAGACAATTGGCCCGTGTTCGGTAATCGTAAAATCATTTACGGGACCTGGAACGGTCCTGCCCTCAGCCTAACATTACTGGGTTGGGTGTACCGTGGAAATATTGACGAACCGGTCGGTAAACGCTCCGAATTACATTTGTCACGTTTTCCAAACTGACAAGTCTCAAATGGAGAGAGACGACATCAACATTTTACATCAGTTAGTGAAAGAACTGTGGAAATTCAAATCGTGTGGAACAAAAGCCAAAACAGAACTTGGACTGTCTCTAGACGACAAAAGGTGCACCGAGATCCTCGAAAATACAATTAGACCTGTAAATGATGGGATAATTGAGTGTGAACCCACACCCAGAAAGTAAACCTGTAGCGATATCCCGATTACATTGTTTAGAGCGTAAAATGGACAAAAATTCAACGGCTACATTGTATTCCCCAAAAATCAAGGAGGAGGTGGGGTTCCTCTTCAATGCTACATTGTATTTCCAAAAAATCAAGGAGTATATCGACAAAGGGTATTTGAAGAAAATATCATCAGTCGACGTTGACCAGTCAAATCCAAAAACTTAGTATTTGCCTCACTTCGGGGTGATAAATCCAAACAAACTGCCGATCGTATTTGACGCGGCATCCAAGTCCAACGGAAAGTGCTTAAATGATTTCTTGTTTTCCGGACCTGAGTTGAACAATTCACTACCGAACATTTTGATTAATTTTCACATCCATCCAATAGCATTCGTCGCCCACATCAAAGAAATGTTTCTACAAATCAAAGTTCGAAAAGAAGATCAACCGACACAGCCATTGCTATGGAGAGGAATGGATCGAAATCGAGAGCCAGACATTTTTGACATATAGGTGGTACTTTTCGGGTCCACTTGTGGTCCCTGTCTGGCTCAGGAGGTAAAAAATCAAAATGCCCGCGATTTTATATCAGAGTATCCGGAAGCCTGTAACGAAATAATCAAGAATGATTGCATGGGCGATTATTTGAGTGGTGCAACTGACGAGCAAAAAGCGAAGAAACTGATTAAAGATGTCATTGCCGTTCATTAGAAGTGTAACTTTATGATCTGCAATTGGGTTTCCAACTCAAAAGCTGTTTTAGAAAGCATCAACAGTAATTTGTGTGCTAAGAACGATGTCAATCTAAATTTCGAGGACAACCTACAAATAGAGCGAATTTTAGGCATGTGGTGGGATTACAAAATCGCAAATTTTGTGTACCCATTAAACTTTAATAAAAAATAACCGGACGTTATCAACCTATCAAGACGACCGATGAAATGAGAAGTGTTGAAAATAATCATGTCCGTCTTCAACCCACTTGGACTCCTGTCAAATATTCTAATTGGTGGAAAAATGCTTATGCAAAAAATATGGGAAAGTAATATCAATTGGAACGATAAAAACAACAACCGAAAATGGGACAAAACTCTACAAATTCCACAAAGATATACATCGTTTCCGATAAACGACACCCAAACCGAACTTCATATTTTTTGTGGCGTATCTCAAAATGCATTTGCTGCTGTTGTATTTTTACGCTCGGCTAGCGACGTCTTTGAAGAAATCGTTGAATATCAATGTGAATGCGACATACCTTTGGGGCGACTCAGAAAATGTTTTTCGTTGGATTAAGTCACGCGATAAACGGTTCAAAGTTTTCGTCGCTCAAAGAGATTGTGAAATTCAGGAGTTGATAAATGCATCCGAGTGGTATTACGTACCCAACTGCTGACAATATAGCAGATGACGCAACAAAAGAAAAAAAATACATTGATTTCGACGATAATTCAAAATGGTTTAAGGGCCTCCTTTTTCTGTACGGTCCTACAATTATATGGCCCAAACAAGACACCATTCGAGTGTCTCAACTTCATCTCTAACGACATTGCCATTTCTCTAATTCCTGATGTCAACATATTTGGAAAGTGTTACGACTGCTATTCTTCCGAAATAAAACTCTTATCGATCGGTAAGTCAATTCCGAAAATTAACAGTTTGGGGTACCTTCCGTGTGTAGTACATACGGATAGAACTATTCGTCTGAGGGGTTGTCTAGACAATCCGAACCTAAAATGATGACAAGAAGAATCCGATTGTCTTGGACGCGAGTTACCCATCACCAAATTAATCATCAAATGGTACCATGTCAAAAATAATCATATTGGAATCGACTCAATCAACTATAATATTCGGGAAAGATTTGTCATGTCAATACTGTAAAAATAAAAGGGCAATTCCAGAAATTCCAATCATTGGACAACTACCTTTGTGTTGATTCGAATCAACAGCCAGGACCCTTTGAAGTAACCATTGCACGATGTCGAATAAAACGCTACGATGTAATTTTCAATTGCATGGTTAAAATGCGCCGTACTCCGTACATCTGAAAATTGCACACGACTTGTCAAGTAACGCCTTTATGTTTGTGTTCCCTGAAGAGATGTATTCAGACAAGGACACCAAGGAAATAGCTGATGCCATTTCTTATTGGTACCACATCGACATGCAGCAGACATTTACCATGAAGAACTGCAGATGGTATTTCAACCCACCAGCCGCACCACATAAAAGAGGTGCCTGAGGGCGTCTCATACGGATAGTCAAACAACACCAATTATGCTTTTCGGACACTATTCTGTGAGATCGAAAATATATTAAACAGCCGGCCACAGAACCATTAACACCAAATCATTTTTTGATTTTGTCGTCAGATGCAAGTTTACGTTTTGATCAGACGGGTGACAAAGCCCTGAATTTTCTAAACCGCTGGAAAGGCATCCAACAATTGTTGGAACAATTTAGGAAAAGATGGGTAAACCAATACTTATCACAAGTCATCATTTCCAACAAATGGACACACTGAATGTCCGAACATTAATATTGGAAACCTTATCATCGTAATGGATTCCGAAAATCCCCGAAACGTTTGGCTAAAGGGAATTGTCGTGCAGCCAAAGATGGACCCCGCAAAAGATGGACTAGTTCGAGTTGTGGACATCAGGACAAAGACCGAATTATTGTTATTTTTTTAAATTAGCTGTTACCAATGTATATATATATATATATATATATATATATATATATATATATATATATATATATATATATATATATATATATATATATATATATATATATATTTCTTTATTTCATTCATGTGTTGGTCAGGTGGATATACGCGAACCATGAGAAAGTAACAAAAACCTTTTTTATAACGTTATTTTATTTGGTTATTCCTAAATTTTATAAAGTTATCTGTTACGGTTACGTTATAATATAACGTAATGGGTTTGGTTACGTTTTCTTGAAAAACTTCGCAATTTTAGCGTTTCTTAACGTTATTCAGGTAACGTTATATAACGTTATCCGTCCCTGCAAATAAGTATGTAGTTAAACAATCGCACAATTAGATAATCGCTTAAAAAGAAAAAATTTTTCTGAAAATTGTTCGTTTGGTGTCACCTGTTTCAGCCTCGAAGCAATATATTTTTTAACTTGCTCAATTGAATTGGCAGCAACTTCATTCAAATAATAATCGGCCAACACTAATGGTTAAACAACAATCGTCAACACAATCCAAAGACTAAAAGGCTAAGAAACAATGTGCACCAATAATTATATAGAGAACTAAGGACTGTATTTCACAAAGCTATTTCTAATAGGTCAAGCCTCTACAACATCTGAATTACCAAACATGTGCGATATCTGAAAATGATAAAACTTTCGAGATATGAGGTATTGCTTATAGAATGTATGTGTATTTAATAATACATAATGTGCGAGTCTGGTGGCCTGCTTCGTGGGGAACTATAATGTCTTTACATATCAATCGGATGTCGATCGAAAATTTGTAATAAACCCGAGGGATTAAGTGTTTGAAGTACTAACCGGTTATTAGCCTTCTAAAAAATGTATAAATAATAAATCTTGTACCACTTTCTCGAAAAAGATTGAACCGCAAAACAAAAGGATCGTATCATCCACTTTCAAACATCGTATTTGAAAGTAAAATAATTCATTTTCTTCTCGCCCTCATGTTTTTTATTATAGTTACAGTTGTTGATTAACCTGAGTCACCTCAATTAGGTGTTTTCTAGCAGCACTGATTCTAAGTATCTCTGAGAGTTGGAATAAATGATTGGAAAATGGTTTTTATCCTCCCCGCTCATCCTTGAGACACCTCCCTCAAGTTTCTACTTAAATTGCCACCGCCGCCATAGGGATACAGTTTAAAAATATTTATTTTTCATTTAACAATGCATGCGCACGCGTAGTGAGATGCCGCCAAAAACATATTTTTTTGGGTTTGTCCGTTACATTTTTCAGGTAACGAATTCATAATGGAAATCATTATTACGCATAAGCTTGAGTTCGTTATCCAATCCGATATCTACTGACGAATGAGTTTCATTAAAACGGGCCAAAAAGGAGGATATTTTCGAAGCTCCTTCTTCGACATTTTTTCCATCATATCGGCAGATTTTACATTTTTGTTTCAATTTTCAACGAATTATGTAGTTACTGTCTTAGATGCTATATGTTATGTTTAATTTTTGGTCGAGTTTAAAATAATTCAACTCATTTAGCTAATTTCATGGTGTACACACACTTCCAAGACATCGTTTATTAAATTGGCCTTTTGACTGGAATTATAAAAAAGGCAATACACATCTTTTTCACACTATGTATTAGAAATAAAACTTCAACGACAAACAAATCCAATTTGTCCATTTTCGTTTCACCTTAATATACAAGTAAGCGAACTTGAATATCTACAAACAACGCCATAAGGGTAAATTTGATAACTAAAACCATTTTAACATACGATCTCCTGATGATATTGGCCTCTCTAGACCAATACATCTCTTGTGGTCACTTGTAGTGTGCAGATTTTAGTTCAGATTAGAATTATAAAATGTATTTTTTTTAAGTTGAATCTGTAGACAAACACTGAATTAAATTATTTCTTTTTTAAAAACTATAATTAACTGTTTTATTTATTTTCGAACAGGCGTCATTATTTTCGCGACTATATGATATCATGTGTTCCACTAAGTATTTTGAACGTAGAGATTTTAAGAGCAGCCTGTCGCAAGTTACCACAACCATATTTAAATTTATATCATCATTTGCAACCCGTTTATTATCCTTTATTAACTAAGATAAATATTTAGGATTTGTTGCATTACTGATTAAAATATAATTTGAAACATACTTCCATTATTTATCAATTGAATATTTATATATAAATATCAATACCTCTCGATCACAACGATATTTACTTATTTCATAATTTACATTTTGTGCATCGTTATTTGTGGCGTAGATCACTACTACATAAAATAGAATCATTTTAGTTGCGAATTTTTTTTTTTTTTTTTTTATAATTACGTGTAACAGCTGATCGAAGTCATTCGACGCTAATTTTATGGATATAGTATACTGTAATTTTTGTAGCAATCAATACCATTATGATTGTAGTGGAATTGATCGTGCGGCCATCAACTCATTAAAAAAATGTGCGTGCGTTGCCTACCACTGTAACAGCTGCAAACAGTGGTTGCAGATCGCAGATAACAGTATAACAAAGCTATTTAAAAAAATGTATGCTATTGCGGATGGAAGGCTATTGAAATAAAAAAATTGAAATTAGAAGTGGCCAAAAACAAAGAGTTAATTGGTGCATTAATGGATAAAGCAATCGGTGTATCGGATTCATCTGAACATCCATCGTATGTGAATGATGTAAACCATACTAATAGTTCTTCAAGATGGTTGACACCTTCTTCGAATCAGGGCATTATCGGGACGGGGCAGCCTGTGGATACATTGTATCCAGCTGTTGTACAAGATAAAATGTATCTGTATGTTAGTAGGTTCCATCCCTCGGTGAAAAAGGAGGCTGTACAAACTTATATTTGCTCGAAAATATTGGACTGCAATGCTGACCAGGGGGTCGATTCTGTTCCCGTGAAAAAAATGAAATGAAAAAAAAATTCTGTGTAAACCAAGCTCCAATTTGAATTAATTTTTTATGGTTTGCGCCTACTCCGAAATTTAAATATATAAATTTTATAACGAAGGAACAGTAAACGACAAATAATTGTTCGTTTATGCCCGATTTATGCCCGATTTAGATGAAGAAAAATGTTTGCCTTGCAAAAAATAAGTAATATAGTGAAGAAGGAAAAAAAAATTGTAAGAGAATTCATCTGTATTAGTACGATTCGCTAGTACTTAAATCACAGCACATTCTGTATATATAGAATGTAAATTGTGGTATAATCAGTCCAGTCGCCGCGGCCTGATGAGAAGATTGATTTTTTCATAATCATAAGCTCATCAGTTCGAAACTGGATTGAATTCTCTTACAATCTTCGAAACATATTAAAAATCATTTAAAAAAAGAAGATATTAGTACATTACAATTTTCGTTTGAATGACAAGAACAAAACATAAACATGCAAAATTATGTTAGCGTTTTTTTTTGTTTTTTTACCAATTGTTACTATAAAAACATTAAAAATAAATATGATACTATAAAATATACTCGACCCGACTATATTTTTTGATATTTTATAGTAACAAACAAACACAAACACAATAAAAGTATATTATGAAAACCTATATGATGGCCAGAAGTCAAATATTATAGCAGAAAAAATCAAATCAAAAGCAGTTTTCCCAATTTTATTTATTAAGTTTTATTTTTGTCACTAACAATTTTATTTATTGTTATAAATTTTATTTTTGTCACACTACTGATAAATGTCAAAAAATATAACATCCAATTATGTATAAGCCGCCAAAAAATTATAGCAACGCCAATTTGGTTTACATAGTCCTTTCTCATTTTAACAAATGGATATTTTTTTATTGCGTGCAGCTCTATGCAAGGCAAACATTTTTTACAAGGCAAACATTTCTCTTCATCTAAATCGGGCATTATACAAGACACTTGTTTATCGACATTTGTATTAATAGCCTAATATTTATAGCTGCAGTAATTTTTGTGTGGCAATAAGTGACTAACTTATGTGCGTTGTACGGATGTTGATAGGTATTTTATATAAATATGCAACCATATTGAACGCAATTCGACACTACCAATAATTTTTTTAGGCTTTACTTTTTTTTTTAATAAAGTATACACTACTTTAGTTGTAACATTTAAATGGCGGTCATCTATTTGTGGAATTTGTAATTTGATATTTTACACAGAAGTTTTTTACATCCATACTTACAAAATTCGATTTTTAAAGTTCGAACTAAGACAAAGTACAAGAGAGTTTGAAATACACAATATTGACATGTTTATAAAATAATTCTGATTGAAGAATAAAGATAAGTTATGTCGAAATTTGAAATCTAAAAGCCCAAACAATTACTAATTTCAATAATTTCACCAATAACCTGTATTTGTCAATTTTTATGAAAATGGGATAGTAAGAATTTCATAAAATTTAAAATGTTCCATATATAGTTTCAAGTTGAAAGTATTTTTGAGTTTACAAATTTTCTTTATTTTGAAATAAAGATGTCTAGAATCTGAAGAATATTCAAATACCGATCATAGTCTAAGCGTGTGAAGCGCTATTGTGAAAGCATTAAAACTCTTGAATTTTATTTACTACACCGAAATTCGAATTTTTAAATGCAGTTGTTTCGAAAAACTATTTGTAATATGACATAATTTTGAAAGCCTTTTGATCAGTTGATGGCAGTGAACCACAACCCTTTGAGATTTTGGACACAACTTTCGGTATATCGGTACATTAATAGACACATTTAAATGATTTTCTCACCACCAAAATGGTCAATGAACAAATTCTTTTCATATGAGAATATTTTCACGAAAATAATCAAGTATTCATTAAAAACACTGTATGTTTTTTTCCACTGAAAAATGTTTTCATTTTATTTTTCATGGAAACCGAATCGGCCCACGGTACTGTGAAAATTATATAACTTTGTTTTTTTGCATTCAAAAAATAAAAATGGTTGACTAGATGTAAATGAAAAGATTCTTTTTCATTGAATTTTTTCATAGAATGAGAATTGACCCCCAGGTGGATTGTAAATCACTGCTGGCTAAGGATCGTGCTGCGGATAACGCACTTACTTTCGTTTCTTTTAAAATTGGCTTGACTCGGGAACATTACAATAAATTAAATAATTCAGACATGTGGCCTCCAGGGATACTGATACGACCTTTTATGAGTCATCCGCGGAAATCAAAAAACGTGTTTGGTGTCCGGCTCGATCAGCACCTCCGTTAAATTCCACTATAAATTCTATTATCTTATCATCACCAAATTCAGCTTCTCAAAGAATAAACATTTATTATCATAACGCAAGCGGTATTCGCTCTAAATCAAAGAATCTATTTGTATCTTTACTTGAGGATGAATATAAAGTGGTCTGTATAGCGGAGTCTTGGCTACCATCTAATTTTAAGACGGAAGAATATTTTCCGGCATCGTACATTGTTCATCGTCGAGACAGGCACTTTCTTAAAGACATATATGAGAAAGGTGGAGGTGTGCTAATTGCTGTTGCGGATAAATTTTCAGCACCTTTAATATTGACGGATTGCGACTTGGATATAACCGCAGTAAGAATCAGATATCATGCGTTTTCACTAATCGTTTGTGTCATGTATATTCCATGCGATTCTAATTTTGGGGTGTATGATAAAGTCATTGATATTATCAAGTCTAGCATAGCACCCATTTTGCAACCAGAGGATCGTTTATGTGGGTGATTTCAATTTACCGAATGTTAATTGGGTTCGATTTGATGATTTTTTAACTCCGTTGAACTTGAATGCAAATTATGATAACTTCATGACCGGATTACTTTCAATGGGTCTCAGACAATGTATGGACGTCAAGAACAAGTGTGGGAATGTTTTGGACCTGGTACTTTTGCCGTTGGATCAAGAAGTTATTGTCGAGACATGTGACGATTTAGCTGGAGCGTCGAGCATATACCACTTTCCAATAAAAGTGTCACTGTCTTTCGATGTATGTGAAATTGTCAAGGATGAGTTATTTGTTGAAAATTTTAATTATAAAATTGGGGACTACGATTCCTTTAATGCTTTTCTTGATAATTATGATTGGAGTGCATTTGAGGGTAATGATCATTTAGAGGAAGTACTGGATGAATTTTGTAATGTTCTAAATGTAGGAATGGTGAAATTTATTCCTAAATTTAAAACTACGCGTCAGTTGAAGGAACCGTGGTATAATAAATAGCTTATTAATCTGAAAAACCGTAAAGACAAGGCTCGTAAGAGATTTAAACTTTTCCCTACTCCTGATAGGTACGCTGTATTTGAATCCTTGAGAAATGAATTCAGAATATTGAATAAATTTCTTTACAACAATTACATTTTGGAGATCGAATCGAACATAAAGGATAGACCTGATAGCTTCAGGAGATTCATTGATTCTAAAAGAAAAACTAAGGGATATCCGTCTACTATGTTTTTGGACGATCGTTTGGGTCATAATTTGAAAGATAATTGTAACTTGTTCGCTGATATTTTTGAGAGTGTTAACCGAGCTATTGTTCTGTGGCTAATATAAATTGTTCCTTGCAATTGGAACTTGATACTGTTTTGAATGATCTACTCTCGCTTGATTGATATCAATCAAAGTGCAGGGTTCGATTCCATCCCTCCGTTGGTTCTTAGAATGACAGCACATGCTGTCGCTTTTCCAATCACAGTTCTTTTTAACAAAAGCCTTCGACAAGGATACTTCCCGAACTTTTGGAAATGCTCTTTAATTAAACCAATATTTAAGTCAGGTTCCAGAAGTGATATTACTAATTATCGAGCCATCAGTATTTTATCCGTTTTGCCGAAGCTTTTTCAAAAATTAGTCAAAGATTTTATTTTATTTTTATACTCGTAGGTGTATTTCTCCTAAGCAACATGGATTCCTTCCTGGCAGATCAACTGTCTCGAATTTGTTTTTATTGACCAGTTATATTTCAATGGCTTTTGAATTGGGGATGGATGTACAGGTTGTTTATTCAGATTTTAGCAAGGCCTTTGACAAAATTGATCACAAACTACTATAAATTGGAGTCTTTGGATTGTAATAGTTTACCTATTAGGTGGATCAAGTCGTACTTAGAAGGCAGAACTCAAATCATTAAAAATAGGGAATTACATGCACAGAAAAGAAATGAACTTACTTAGAATAGAAAATCCCATTTTTTAATTCAAGAAATTTATAAAATTTAAAAATAAATTAGTTTTTGCTCAATATAAACTAAAAATATTTGATTTAACTATATTTATCTTAAAATAAGAATCTAAAATAATTATAGAATATAATATTTAAATTAAGAAATGTAATAAATGATTATCATTAAATTAACCTTACTTAATACAAGAAAGCGGCTTAATTGGCACTACAATATTAAACAAAATAGTGGTTAAAATTAGCATGCGTTTTGTATTTTTATCCAGAAAGATTTTGATAAAATCACTATTTTGAATATGGTTTTAAAAATATAACTTGTATTTCTTTTAGACTTTTTTTTTTAAATAATAAAGCAAAACTTAAATTCAACATAATTATTCAATTACATGCATCATTTGTGCATATTCATACATACAGAAAAAAATAGATTTCGTAATCTATTCTATAAAACAAATCCCATATTTACTAGTTTTGACCCTTTGATTTTCAGCTAATCAAGCCCCTTTATTAAATAGAGTGTTGAGTCGAATAGGGTAATATATTTTGGTGTTTCATTCAATAGAAAATATTAATTCTTAAATCTAGAATTATTTTCCTAAATGTATCATTTGTTTTTAAATGATTATTGTTTATGCGAAGAAATTGGCTCCTGCTTAAGCGAAGTACAACTTCGATTAAATTTAATACGTTTTCATCTAAAATTAAATTTTAATTTTACTTGATTTATGAAAAATTTGCTTTTTATAAGAATTTTCTATTAAATTTACAACGGAAAACTTGCTTTATTTGAGAAAGGGTAAGATTAATTCGATATCATTCTTGCTTGAATGTAGATTATTACTAAATTCATTATAGTCTTATACGAAATATTCTTTATTACTTATAATTACTCGGCTATCGCCTCGGGGGACAAACTTATTCCTCATGGATAATATCTCGTTTTGCTCACTAGTACCATAAATAACTATTTCTGAATCATCGATTGTACGACACATCTTGGATTGCAAGGCACATGCGATATTAACAGAAACAAATTTATATAATTTTCAATAAATTCATTTTTATTTTTAAACTACGGTTCTAGGACGCAAGAAAATTATAACAAAAAACTCCGATTATAAGACGCGCTCGAATATAAGACGCTTCGAGTTTTCAAAAGCATTAAAACATAGGCAAAATGCATCTTAGAAACGCTATTGCAGCTTTCCATATTAAGGTACGTTAATTTGTAGTATTTTAGCAGTCCACTGATGATGATTGATAAATCGAAATATATGGACCAAATAATAAATTTTTTTTAAAAAAATTTGAACTTAATTTTGTAAGAATCAATTTTTTGCAATTTTTAAGCATAGTATTCTGACAATAAACATTATAAAACTTATTAAAATCAATCCAATATACACAACTCGCAAGTTAAACTATATATTTAATCAATTAATTTGTTCAATTATTACAATTTTAATAAAAAAAATTGTTAGTTTATATCATTTACTTAGCTCAAAATTGTCCGCTTGAGGAGCTTTTTCAGCTTCCCTTCCTTTCTTCGACTTAGACTACAAGCTAATTACCGCAACATTGTTAAAAATTATATATAAGTTTGAATCACAAATCTGTGTACCTAGTCGAAATTTTGTGACGTAAAATCTCTTTTTGTAAACATGATTGTAAACGATCACTATTTTCGATATTGGATAGTGTTCAAGTCTCACTTTTCAAGAATAAAAATGTACACCATTGCGATTTTTGATGATTACTTTATTGCGATCTCAGCATTCTCGTATAAACAATCATTCTGTTTCTACTGACGTTCATCATTCATGGTATACATACAATGTTTTCCTTGAAAAGAGATACATAAACACTGTCGAACATCGAAAATAGCGATGGTTAGAACATGCTCCACAAAGGGCAGCTGTTCATTCATTTGAATTTGTAAAATAAGGTCAAGGCTAGCCAAATTGAAAATGTTTTTTTTTCATCTGTTAGTTTGTGTATGTTACTACAACTACTGTACTGTGATTAGTCTTAATTTAAGTTGTTTTCTGGTTATGTGGCTCGTGGTTCAATGTTACATATATGTACTTAATGTGAAATTACGGCATAACGATTATATGTTTTACGACATACCGATTATGTGCGGTAAACGGAAATAGAAATTTCAGCAATGAATAATTAAATAAAATTAGCCACTTATTTCATTAAGACGGTTATGATAATTTTTTTAACTTTAATTTCGTTCGAATTTAAAAGACAGATATTTGATATTGATGAACTCAGAAATCGCTGAAACTATTTAATTTAATCTACAGCTGTCTTAGATTTGTTAATTCGTTATATCCAAAAATCTGTCATTCTAGTATAAACCTACTTGATTAACATGCTGGTGGTAGCACTAGCCGGTTTTAGACAATTTAACGTATGTTGTTTATCCAAAATTTCATCCTTTGTTGCTCGCGTTTTTCCATTTCACTGTATGACTACTATAATAATTACATAAATGTAATAAATAAAAATGCAAGGTTGAGCTTATCAGTAATTGTCATAAGCTTAATCAGATATTTGATAGTTCACTAGAAAAATTTCCATTAGAAGAAAATGTCAATTTTTTAAAATGAAAATTTTTCTAGTAAAATTATAAAATTGGTTTTGTAAAAAAATCCTTATATTTATGCGCAAACTATCGTTTATATTCAAGGCACGCCACAGCCGCTTGCTGTGATATGTATGTCCTTAAGTTGCTTCAAATAAGCATTGCTTAATTAAATTAAAAGAAAACATAATAAAATATAAAAACATATTTTAATAAACGAGAAGGGCCTAGTAAATTCTAGCAAAACTTTCTTAACTAATAACATATTTTACATACAGTTGCTAATATTTAGCAAGCTCTATTTAAAATTATTTATTAATTTAGCAATATTTCTAAATTACAGAGACCATTTTTGCAATAAACACACACTCGCCTTATTCTATAACGCGTAATGCTTTTAATAAGCAAGCCTTGCTAAACTTACGCATGCGCATCAATATTTTAAAACGGTTTTAAAACCGAAAATATTTATGATTTCAGTCCTTCTTGTTCTGTTGAGTTGAGAACGTCCTAAGTGCTAGTTTGATTTTTGTGTTTTAATACATTTTTTAAAGTTTCTTATTGTGGAAAAGTTCGAATACATTTATGTAAGTATTAATTGTGTAATAAATTGTCTATCTAAAATCTCTTTAGAATTCTTGGCGTTTCTGTTTTTTCGGATTATTTTTAATGTAAATCTGCAACATCAATTATGTTGTAGAAAAACGCCGTGTGCATCACCATCTTTGTGTCCTTCTTTTTGTTGAGTAGTGCGTAATTTTTTTGTTGTGTATAAGTGGAAATAGTGAATGTTTCCGAAATGCGATTTTAAATGCACATTTTGTAAAATACGCATTTTTGTGATAAATTACGTTTCATTAAAATCATAAAAATATTTAAATTCGGACTACTCGAAAAAATATTTAAATTCGAACTACATCGCATGCAGCTTTTCAAATGCCACTTCGCTAAATGTACACTTTGCATTTCGGACGCATCCAGTGTGATGTTTTATATTTGATTAATTTGGAACAGCTTTGTCATTTTGAATAACAGAAATTTGTACTTAAAAATTGCAAAAATTTGGTAATAAACTAGTGACACTAAAAGCATAACTATTTTTAATATATTAACATTTAGCCTGTATTAAAACAGTGAAAAACACTGCAAAAGGGCGCCTCAAAGAATTCAAAGATTCATCAAATCCGTTAAAAGCAAACGAGATAATTAATAGCAGACCTCTTTTGAAATCAGCGAATGGCAGTAGATTAGTAAGTCATTTAAAACTAAAACGAAATTTATTTATTACAATTATTATATATTTTCAGATCGATATTGATTTCCAAATTTTGTATCCGGGCTCAAATTTAATGCTATTTAAAAAATGGGAAAATTTTAGTAAAAAAGCTCCCAATACTCTTACCTAAAAAAATTAAAAATAAGGGAGTGTTTGAAGAGCTGAAGTCTCTCCCTTTCAGTCTCCGTGCGATACCGTTGAAATCAAATGGAACAACACTGCAAAAGGGCGCCTTAAATAATTTAAAGATTCATCAAAAAATACATTAAAAGCAAACGAGATGATTAACAGCTGACGTCTTTTGAAATTTATTTATTACTTAAACACAATTATTATAAATTTTCAGATCGATATTGGTTTTCAAATTTTGTAACCGGACTCAAAATTTTTGTTATTTCAAAAATGGAAAAATTTAAGTGGAAAATTCCCCTAATCTTATTGAAAAAAGTAAAATAAGGGAGTGTTTGAAGTAGTTTACTTAAATAACTTAATATTTTATATTGTATTTCTCTATACTTCCTAAGTCAAACTATATTTTGAGCTCCTAATTAATTAACATTAATTCTCTCCCTATTTCCAGACAACAAAAATATCAAACTTACTACATTTATCCACTATATTTGAAAGCCTGGTAGAAGAATAACCAGCAAGAAAACCTCATTTTTTAGTCTTTATTATAATGTCATTATATTGTAAGTATTATTGCCCTTATGTCTTTACTAGACTAACATTGTACATGATATATATATTTATTTATATATATATATATATATATATATATATATATATATATATATATATATATATATATATATATATATATATATATATATATTATATATATATATATATATATATATATATATATATATATATATATATATATATATATATATATATATATATTGAGTTCCTATTAGCCGTG
The DNA here is from genome assembly GCA_958295665.1 of Tipula vernalis. Taxonomy (NCBI): domain Eukaryota; kingdom Metazoa; phylum Arthropoda; class Insecta; order Diptera; family Tipulidae; genus Tipula; species Tipula vernalis. Next base: position 254,607,066 of record OY282559.1, on the reverse strand, counting down.
TTTTCCATGAGAACTGCACACTAGAACTCGATAAATTTTAAATTCCTTTTATTCCATGTAAACCGAAAAAAAATAAATTCATAAAGCGCGAATATGTAGTGTATTTGACACAAATACACATTTTAAGTTTAACAATTTTCCCCTTCAGTTATTTCATCCACATTTTCTTATTTCTTGATGACGTCATTACACGCTACTAGACTCGATAAATTCATGGGTTTATCAAGTGTAACTAAAAAAATAACCTACAATTGTCATTATTTATTGCTGTAACAACTTAAAATGTGTATTTATGTTAAATGCACTATACATTAGCATTTTATGAATTTATTAATTTTTCGCTTTACATAGAATAAAAGGGATTTAAAATTTATCGAGTTCTAGTGCAGTTCTCATGGAAAACATGACTATTATCTAATTAACATATTTTCTCTATCTATTTTTAGACTACTTCAAAATTAAAGCCTGTTATAAAAATAACTAACAAATTCAATATTTGAAAACCGTAATACACAATTCAGCAACATTGTAATCATGTTGAATTGTTTCATGTTTTCAATCATTTCAAACAACCAATATTTATATATCACTTAAATAAACGCATTTTTTAAAGACTTTTGATGAATATAAATGTCAATCTAGTTGTCCATCAGTGTTTAAAAATATATCATCATTCAAGCGACATTTAATCAAGAACCACGAGACTGAATATAACACCTTTCCGACAAATTCGACAATACCATTGATGTATGATTCCAAAAATAATTGTAAGCTTACTGAGTTGCACAACCTTAATAATTCCAAAAAAGTTTTACAAGAAAATAATATTAACATAGAGCAATTTAAAAAAAAAGGAAAATACTCAGTGTTGGCTTTTGTTACAAAAATGTCTAGTAATAGTAATTTTACAAATACGCTACTTGAAACTATGCTAAACCATCTGACCATAGACGTCTTTAAAGTGATATTTACTGGATGGCACAAAGTGTATAAAACCAGCGCTCATTTAAAAAAAAACTTTATTATAATCGAGGCTTTATTACTATAATATAATATTACTATAACTATTATTATAATTAGATTAATTTTATATTTATATTACTATAACATTATATTATCAAATATTTTATTATTATTAATTACTATTTTTATTACTACATAATTCTCATACTACAAAATACTCATTTCCCAAAAATAAATATTTTCTTAGTACATACTACCTTGATCAACAAGTTCCCGGAATAACCATCGTGTGGCGCTCCCATCGTTCCGATTTGAGTTCTGTTTTTTTTGTTAAGTTGCTACATCTGTTGTTGATATTCCCTCTAAATCTTAGCGTCATAGCTTGCCATTTGCAAAAGTTACGTAGTCAAGAGTAGATCTACTCTGTGTGTGTTGGCGATTTTTCCATTATTTCCTCTCGGCTGCTGAAACGCGTTCCCCGTAATGGTTTTTTAACTCGATTGAACAGAAAGAAGTCACAGGGAGCCAATTTAGGTGAATTCGGTGGCTGTTGGATGGTATTTGTTGCATTTTTCGTCAAAAAATTACGAATAATGATGTAGTATTTGACATATCAAGCTGCAGTTAAAATTAGTTTTGGTAAAATTTAAAGTGTCTTAGTTCAGATTCCAATTTCTATGCAATAATCGAAAATTTCTAACAAAAGCTAATTATGATATTTCTTAATTCAATTAAAATTGAATTAAGAAAAAGTTTGTTTTTGATAATAATTTGCTATTCAATTTAAATCGGAAAACTTGCTGTATTTGAGAAAGTGTAAGATTAAATTAATACACCTTCATCTAAAATCTAATTTTAATTTTACTTGAATTAAGAAATAATTTGCTTTTGATAAGAATCCCTATTAAATTTAAATCAGAATACTTGTTTTATTTGAGAAAGGGCAAGAATAATTTAATATCATTTTTGCTTGAATATAGATAACCTATATTCTATATTCATGCAAGAATGATATCGAATTAATCTTACCCTTTCTCAAATAAAGCAAGTATTCTGATTTAAATTTAATAGGGATTCTTATCAAAAGCAAATTATTTCTTAATTCAAGTAAAATTAAAATTAGATTTTAGATGAAGGTGTATTAATTTAATCTTACACTTTCTCAAATACAGCAAGTTTTCCGTTGTAAATTTAATAGAAAATTCTTATAAAAAGCAAATTATTTCTTAATTCAAGTAAAATTAAAATTGTATTTTAGATGAGGACGTATTAAATTTAATTGAAACTGCACTTCGCTTAAGCAAGAGCCACATTCTTGGCGTAAACAATAACAATTTAAAAATAAATGATAAATTTAGTAAAATAATTCTAGATTTAAGAAATGATATCTTCCATTGAATTTAAAATGAGTTTCTTAAAAGAAGAAAACCGAAAATGTATTATATTATTCGACTCATTTTTCCATTTAATCAAGGGGCTTGATTAGCTGAAAATCAAGGGGTAAAAATTATTAAATATAGCAAGTTTTGTTTAATAATAGCAATCTTTGCTGGGGTCCCCTTTTATTCATTCTTTTTATTAATGATGTTATTAACTGTAGTAAGTATTCTGAGATTATTATATATGCTGACGATATTAAAATTTTAAAAACTATTTCGAATATTCGGGATGCAGAGGACCTACAGTCGGATTTATCGATTTTGCGAATTGGTGTACTTACCAAAATTTATTATTGAATACTAAGAAATGTAAAACGATGCGATTTTCCAGTAGAAGGAATGTTTTGAGCTTTGACTACGAATTTTTTCTCAAAGACCATAGAATTGAGAAAGTGAACACTTTCAAAGATTTGAGTGTGACATTCGCTTGTAATTTATCCTTCAAAATTCATATACAGGGCATGGTTTCTAAGGCGTTTTCCATGTTAGGATTTGTTAAAAGACTCTCCAAATACTTCTGTGATCCTTATGCGATTAGAACCCATTTTATCAGGATTCTTCTGATCTTATAGAAAGGGTTCAAAGACAGTTCTTAAAATATGCCTTGCGTAGATTACCTAGGGACAATAATCTTCCCAATTATATTCTTTCTCCTTATAGGTGATGATGTAAACTATTAAAATTGGAACCTCTCTCTATTCGTAGAACTGCGACGTGTGCCACTTTTGTCCGTGATCTCCTCGTTTGTAGAATTGATTGTAATGAGATTCGCGATTTATTTTCTATTTACGTTCCAACACGTATGTTACGATCGAGTGGGGAGTTTGTTCTTTAATTACCAATACGGAGGAGTAATTTAGCTATGAATGAACCGGTTTATAATGTCACGGTTGCTTTTAATAAAGTACGGTCGATTTTTGATTTTAATTTGTCAAGAGATGCATTTAAGGTTTTGATGTCAGATTTTCTTTCTAATTTTTGCTAAAGTTTTTTTTTTTTAAGGTTGGTAAATAAATAATAAATAAATAAATAAATAACTAAACAGTAAATAAGTTTCAAGGTGAATAAAATTTGACACACCCTCTGCTTTATTTTTCCACTCCAGCGGTTGTCTCATCCTCCAGGGGTTGTCCCACCTTCCAGGTCTAAGAAATGATTTTCAATATTAGTACAGATATGCATCCCGCCGATGAATAAGATCTGACACTAATTTTGGCTGCGTGCTCCCGGTCTAATAGTGAAATGAAATATGGATAAAAAAAATGAGTAACGATGAAGAACAGAAAAAGAAGAAGGCATTGAACATTTTTGTTATAAAACGTGAAGATATTTTTAAAGCGTAAAATACAAAAGGGTGAAAATTGTACAATATGGATGGTGGTGTATGAGTATTGGGCCTAGATTCTGATCAAGTGACAAATGACAAATGACAATTTTTTGTGACTTTGTACTAAAATTTTAACTGCTATAAAATGTCAATATAGTTGTGAGTTCTAAAATGCGATTCTGATGGTGACTTTTTCAAAATGTCACAAGAAAAAAAATGACAAATTAAACAAAATTGTCATTGATTTGGTTTTCCGTGACAAAAGTCAGCTGCATTTTTAAATAAAATATGTGTGAGCATATTTTGTTAATTTTTAATAATTCTTGTTATAAATTTTAATTATTTATATTTTAATTAAAATAAAACAATATTTTATCTATTTTTATATATACATATATAAAAATAGATAGAATATTGTTTTATTTTAATTAAAATATAAACAATTAAAATTTATAACAAGAATTATTAAAAATTAACAAAATATACTCACACATATTTTATTTAAAAATGCAGCAGACTTTTGTCATGGAAAACCAAATTAATGACAATTTTGTACATGTACATACATATATGTATATACAAAATAAACCTTAAAATATAACTGCGGTAAACTAGAAATGCAACTGCTGTAAACTGCTGTTAATGTCATAACTCATTTTATCAGAATCGCAAATTTTCCGTGACAATATTTTGTACTAATAACAAAATGTCACGAAAAATTGTCATTTCATCAGAATCTACCCCCTGGAAAATACAATACACATATATTTATCTTGCGACGTCTATTTTACTCAGTTATAAATAGGGATGCGCGAAACTTTTGATGATTAACAACAATTTAAGCAATATATTAGATTTTTATTTGTTACTTCTTCAAAGATTATTATCTTTATATTTGTCAAATAAACTTGGAGAAAGTTTTCGCAGTTAAGGTAGGTGTATTGGCATATGTATTTGATCAAATTTACCCGAGTAATCTACAATTGCTGAAGTTCGTTAATTTAAAGATTTGTGCTCTACACAGAACACTTAGGTTATACTGATTTAAAGAAATTTTAGGGCTCAATATAAAATAGTTAAATAATTTAACTAAAAGTAAATAAATCACAGATATGTTGCTCTAAGTACAAGCTTTCAGCTACAAAAATAATAGTCGCTGTTTCTGTGATTTTTACAGTTTACAGTTGATTTGATTGCAACGCTCAAACTATCCTAATTCATGTAAGATTACTTAATACTGTTCATGCCACCATTTATGATTTCATTTGAATATAGCTTGGTACAATCAATACGTCGTACAATTTGATTTGAATGAGCTGTATCGACTTGATCAAAATGAAACTGAAGTTGCTATTCTGATTAAGCAAAACGTAACCTCTTAATTTAAAGTAAAGATGTAGAAAGCCCGTTGGTTAAATATCGTTTTTCACAATCTTTCACTTTTTTATTATTAGCCATGCTAAAATTTAAAAATAATTAAACTTACTAGCACGTTATCTAATCGGTCAAATCTAAATTAAAGATACTTGAATTAAATTTGTATATTAAAATATACATACATATTAAGGTTCAAAAACCATATTCAGCTGGCGAAGTAAATTCGTGTACGATATAAGAACATCGTTAATAACTTATCTCTTTTACATAATCGGAATGAGATGATTTGGAATATAAACGTATATATGCGACAGTAAACCAATTTTAATTAAATTATCTCGAATTCAACAAGTGCCATACAAATAAATTAATTTTGATAGTTTGAACATATTTTATTAAAAATGTTCAAGTAAGCAGCACATGTTCCATCCTTTGGGATATATTAATGTATGTATATTACAATATAATTGTAATGCCCCTCTCATTATAGGTTATAACCGCAGGCACACACACACACGACCATAACCATTATGGTACAATTAAAAAAAAAAAAAAAAAAAAAGATTAACCATTTATTAATGACACAAATTCCACACCAATAACATTAACATTACATTTAATTACAATTAAATTATTTATAGCAACAACAATCGTTGTTGTGAAATGAAATTTCACAAATCGTTTGTGCTCTAAATGCATGGTACCCCAAAAACAACAAAATATTCGCATATAGTCAATTTCAAATAAAAATCCCTAATGCTTAATTAGAAATTGTGATCTTACACGTCGGTATGGTTTAGAGTAAAAAACAACAAACATACAATAACAATCGTATAACAATGATAACAAAAATTTCTAAACATGATAAAAAATAACGCAACAAGTAACAGGAGATAAAAATGGTGAAAAAAAAATGAAACGAGAAAATATTTAATTGGACAGCTGAAATACATTATTCAGCAAAAATTATTCAACTCTAATCCTTTGATAAAGGATAAAATAAAAATGTCACAATGTTACCATTTGATAAAAAATCAAATTTTTGTGTGTTGCTTTCGCTGTTCAAGTGAAATGAAATTTTCACTAGCCTCCAAAAATAGGAAGATAAATCTGACGTAAAAATTTAGTTTGACGAGTCTGAAAGTAGAGACAACTGTGTTCTGCGTGCCGCAAAGTGAAATTCAGCGGTGAAATTGTCATTTTAATATTCGCTTATGTCATTTTTATATGAGAAATTTCATTACACTTCAGCAGCTTACCGGACTATAAAAAAAAATATTGTATATGTTTGTGTTTGCACGTCTGTTCATTCTCTCAAACAACTCTGCACACAGCAACGACAACTAAAAAACAATTCGTCCACCCTAGATCAACAATCCACAATAATCTGCCAACCACAAATGACCTTTAACATAATTATCTAATCCAAACCACATTACATACATACGTATGTATGAGCTTATCAAAAAGTACAACAAAAACAAATAATTTAATTCATAGTGTCCAATTTAAGTGACGGAACACACAATATGTACGTATTAGGGTGAAAATATTTTATTACACAATGGCTCTGCTGCTGCCCAACTTTTGTTATACTTACGTATAGTATTTGTAAAATTTGTGGAAATTTTGTATTAACAATGATACAGGCGTTGAGAAGACTCGCAAATAAAGCTATGCGTATACTCGAATATGGTACATGAGGAAAAAAACTACATATAAGGAAAAAAATAAATTAAGGAATCAGAAGATGCGTTAAAAAAATACTTTTGTATTATCCCATTTTCTTATAAATTACAATGACATTTATGGAATTTTCCTACTATAGAGACATTTTTTAGTGTTTGTATTCCATAAATTTTTTTTTTTTTGGAGTTATAAATAGATAAATGAGATACGTGAATGGAGTAGAGAAAGAAAAATCTTACTCTTACACATAGCTACATCATTTTCTTATTCTTACAAAATAATATAATCTTTGGCCGTACCATTGTCGTTTGTAATTGCTAATCAATTTAGAACAGATGTCAAATCAGATTTTTGAAGAATAAATGTTATAATTGTCGTAAAAATGTCATCTGTTGCGCATCTTATAGAAATTTCGTTATGAATATCGACAGCAGTTAACTTTTTTTTGGCTTTTTAACTAATAACGACTTTTTATTTAAGATTATGAGCTTAGTTGATTTGTACCGCTTTAAATTAGTCTCAGGCATGACCCATCTGCGAATCGGCAAGCCGTAACTAAACCACTAGCACTTTGTAATTCTGCACATTGTATATTTTAAAATCACCCCAATAGCCGTCATCACTATTCTTAATTTTTAAAACCGGCATGAAGAAATTATTAAAATTTATAGTTCAGAATTAGTTCAAACCGGACATTCATAGATTGCAGTAGGTGTACAATTTTACAGCATTTAAAATAAATTATAAGAAAAAAAAAATGGTACTTTACAAGTTTAATTTTTATTTGTGGTTGTTTCTTCGTGCCGCTTCTCTTCCAAACTAAAATTACATTTTTTTTATTTTCAATGGACTGTATACTGTTCTACAAAATAAACTATACTAAATTATTATTTTGCGTAACCCTATCAAATTTTTAGTACAAACTGTAGCATCTTTTAGGTAAAATGTTAGATTATAGATGTCGCTCTAGAGCAACATTTCAAATGTCAATAATTTTTAGTTAACATTTAATTAAAAATTTAGTTAAAAATAAATAATTATATAAATAATTCTTTCTCGAAACTTTATTGTGTGAGCATCTCTTTTTAGTGAAGTGTTAAAAATTTTACAATTTTCTTTTAATTTTAATTAATTTGTATTTCATTTAATTATATCTTAATAGTTTATTTTGATTTGTTTGTTCTTTATCAGTCGGGTAAGTCTTATCATAGTCTTTTCTATCCACAAAATAATAAATCCACATAACACAAGCAACGAGGGACAAAGTACGCAGTACTTTGTACCTCCACCATTTACTTCTACTGATTTCTCTGATTTCGAAGATGAAATAAATACTAAAAAATCAAAAATTGTTTTTAATAATGAAATAATGGTAAACGGTGAATTTGTTATATAATTTACTTATATATATACGTTAATTCTGAGAGATGTGTTGAGACGTTGATGTCTACTGTGTTATTCATTATATATGTTACTTATATACGTGTGTGAGAGACGTGTTGTCTACGTTATTTACTTTACTTGTTTGGGATGATCGTTATTTATTTTACTTTTGGGGGTTACTTCTTTTATTATACTTTTGAATGTTATTTACTTTGGTTGGTTTTGACAACCGTATTTAGATTTGTTAATTTTTATAGTCGCTTGGCGCTTGCCGCGGGTGGGGGCTATGACCCAAGTGATATACTTTGTTAGAGAGACAGTGTTGTTATTTGTAAGAAAGTCAAGATTTCGTCAATTATATAAGATTATTCAGCGGGTACATTGTACTGCCATATTTCTTTCTTATACATATAACGGGTCAATCTTGACGGTGCCCAAGTGTTAGTTTATTTTTATACTCACCAAATTTGTTCTCCAATATTTGTACTTTAAAACTTAATTTGTTTTGTTTTTAACTTTTTATTTGAATACTTTGTGACTGATATAACTTTAATGCCAATTTTAACAGAGTTTGATATTATAATACTGATGATACTTTCAACTGAACTGATACGATAATAATAATTGAATGAATACCTTTAACTGAAATTTCTTGTTCTTATATTCTAAAATTATGTGGTAACTTACACTAACAACTATGTTATAATTACTTCTGCTGAATTGTATTGTTCTATATTTACCAAACGCATGGGTTAATGTAATTTTGGGTCACTTTTGTTATTTTGATTTATTTGCATTTCCTAATAATTTTATTCGATTATATTTAATTTTTATTTACATGTTGCGTTTTTTGTTATTGCATATTTTATTGTTTTCAGGCATATGGTCTACTTTCATTTTTATGGTGCATTCTTAATATATTATTTATTGCATCATTTGCATTATCTTTAAATTTAATTTCTTATTAAGTGTATAACCCTTCTTGTTTACCTTTTATTTTATTTCTACATAATTTCAATACCATTTTATTTCCGCCGACCTTGTCTACACATTCAGATAATTTTTATTTCTTCCGTATGTTCTTTACTTATAATTTCCTTTTCTTACGAATTCTTTTCTTACAATTCTTTTCTTACAATTCTTGTACATATTATTTCGCCTGAATATATGTTTAAGTACTTTATTGAGTGAAATGTATGTCTGGTAAAATAATTTGGTACTTGAGTGGAAATGTTTTTGGTATATGGGATATTTCTTGATGCGTTTTGAGTAAAAGAATTTAACTTTGAGTTTTATATAATTTTTTAATCTTATTTGGGTGCTATATGTTTCACAACAAATTTGATTAAAGTCCCAATATGTTAAATAAAAGGAAAATTAATAATAATAATAATAAAATTCACGTCGCAGATTCGAAAAATACAGTAATAGCTCCAACATCATCTTCAACTTTATCTGTTGATTCATCGAATAACTCAAATATGCCGTTAGTTACTGCAGAAAAAATTAATCTATATAACCGATCAGATAATGGCACATTTACTGTATTTGTCAGTAAAGAGAATTTAAATATTGTTTTTTTAGCTAAAGCCCTTAAAATAAATAATTTCAAAAATGTCAAAGATATCTCGAGCGTTAGCAAAAATGTTGCTAAGGTTATCTTTAATAATTTTGAAGACGCAAATAATTGTGTCAAATCAGATATCTTTAAAAAATTTGATAATTATACGACATATGTACATTCCTAAAAATTTCACATCTTCTATTGGCATAATCAGGAACATTCCTATCAGGCTTTCTAATAAAGAAATTCAAGAAAATATTAGATCTAAATACCCTATCTCAAAAGTAGAAAGAATGACTAAATGGAATAATGACACTAAAACAGCTGAGGAACTTGAATTGGTTAAACTTACTTTCGAGTCTGGAACTATTCCTTTCAATGTCATTTTATATGATAATCTCTTATTAAAGGTAGAGTATTTTATACCTAATCCATTATTTTGTAAAAAATGTCTAAATTACGGACATACAATTTCTAAATGTAAATCTAAAACTAATAGATGCCTAACGTGTGCTAGAACTATCGAGGACGAACAAGAACACGATTGTGACATGAAAGTTTCTTGTAAATTTTGTGGAATGGGTCATGTTACTAACTTTTTCAGATGTAATGAACGATATAGGCAGAAACAAATTAGGGAACATATGATTTTAAATAAAACTAGTTTCAGAGAATCCAAAAGCCACCTTTATGGTAGCCAACAAAAAGTCCCTAAACAAATAGATTTCGCTAATGATATCTGTGTTGAAAATCAAGCCTGGAAAAATAACAACTTAATGAATTCCGATACTAGAAAAATTCAAATCCTAAATAAATTAGTAAACGAATTAAAAAATCAATTAAATGAGAGAGATTCTATTTTTAATGATGTCAAATCACTTTTAAATAATTCCGATGACTTTAATAAAAATCCAGCTAACTTAGACTCACTTAAAATTAAATTAAATAAATTTATTAAAACATAAACTTTTCTTTTTCCAGTTTTTATTTTCATTTTATTCTTCCATTATGTTACCTTTAAAAATTTTACAAATTAACATTCGTAGTTTAAATAGTAATAAAGATCTATTATATCATTATATACAATCCAATCATATTGATATCGTTATTCTATCTGAAACCTGGACAAATCCAAATAGTAATTTGACTTTTAACAATTATAATCTTGTTACTGATGATAGACCAGATGGTTTTGGAGGTGTAGGCTTTTTAATACATAAAAAATTTCTTGGAGAATTATTGATTTAAATTTTCATTACATCCGTTTTCAAGCTTTCAAAATTAACCTCAAATTTAAAAACATTAATTTTAATATCTTATCTTTTTATAATAATTCTGTTATTAGACCTCAGGAAATCATTAATGAATTTGAACATCGTATTACTCAGAATCTAGATAACTGTTTAATAGCTGGAGACATGAATATTCATAATAGTCTTTGGGATAGTTCATTGACCCCTACTTACGACAGGGTGGGTGACAAGATTGCAGATATAATCACTGCTAATAATGTCTTTTTATTAAATGACGGATCTCACACAAGGCAAGATTTTTTCAGAAATAATTCTGCAGCACTAGACATTACTTTGTGCTCAATCAATCTAATTGAAAAACTATCATGGAAAGTAGATCCCATTAATTTAGGAAGTGACCATCTCCCAATACTTATTGACTTTAAACTAAATTATTATCAAAAAAAACAAATCACAAACTGGTCAAAAGTATTGAAAGACTTTGATCTAAATTCTATTAATGATAAATGCAATATTGAAGAACACCTAGAAAAATTAATTTCTGAAAATACTTCTATTATTACAAGTAAAAATACTTTTAAACCTAAACCTTGGTGGAACGATCTTATACAAAGACTATGGAACATAAAAAAACACAAACAACTCATTTATAATTTAAACAAAAACATTTTTACCGCTATTGAACTAAAAAAATCTATACAAAAACTTAAATTAACAATCAGAAGGGAAAAGAAAAAATCTTGGAATATTTTTTTAATAAGCATCAATCATAAAACTAATAATTCTGATCTCTGGAATACATCAATAAAATTAAAAATAAAAAACAATCCAACTACAGAATCCTAGAAGATCCCACACTAGCTACTAATTTTCTAAATTACAATTTTCCTTTCTCCTTTGAATCCCCTCATAATCTCTCTAATAACCTCAATCCTACTATTAATCCTGCGGAATTTAATAACATTGAAATTCTTGATATTATTAAAAATTTCAATAATACTGCTCCAGGATATGATAAAGTCTCATATAAAATCATCAAACAATTAGTATCCTCCAATCCTAACCTAATCAATACTATTACAAATTATTTCAACAACATCTGGCAAAATCAAATTTACCCTACAAAATGGAAAACGTCATACACAATCGCCATTTTGAAAAAGGGGAGAGATGATAGAAATATTATTAACTACCGTCCTATTTGTCTGTTACCTATTTTTTCAAAAATCTTCAATAAACTCATTTTAAAACGAATTAATGATCATCTAATCTCCCATAATATTCTTAATTATTACAATTTTGGTTTTAGAAAAAATAAAAGTATTACTGACTATTTTGTAGAAATGTTTAATTTCATCATCTCCCTCAAACAACAACAAAAAAAAATTTTTTAGTTAACATTAACATTTCCAAAGCTTTTGATAATGTAGATAAAAATATTTTATTAAACACCTTTAAAAACTTCAATTTCCCTAATAACATTACACATTGGATTTCTCAATTTCTTACAAATAGAATTATATCTATTCAAAATATCAATCAAACTTCCATTCATTACACTAATAAAGGCATTCCTCAGGGTAGCTGTTTGAGTCCTACCCTTTTTAATATCTATACCACTTCTTTACACGACATCAATAACCCCGATACAAAAATTTTCCAATATGCCGATGATATTTGCATTGTAATTTCTGCCGATAATCATGATAACTTACAATTAATAACAGATTCTACTTTACTCTCATTAAATAATAAATTACAATCTTTAAAACTACAAATTAACACTGATAAATCTCATTTTTTAAGACTATTCACTAATAAAAATAATTCCAAATCTCTAAATTTAAAAATTAATAATATCTACATAAAAGAAAGATTAACTACTAAGATACTGGGTACAACTTTAACTAATAGACTTTCATTATCAAATCATTACACAAACTTAAAAGCAAATATTTCCAACTCCATTAATTTACTTAAAACTCTCGCCGATTTTAATGGAGGTGTAAATCCTGAAACAATGATCAATATTTTTAAAGCAATAGTTAAATCAAAAGTTGAATACACATATGTTTTTACAGACACTAAAAAAGATATTAATATCTGTCAATCTATTAAAAATGCTTGTCTGAGAGCTTGTCTAGGCTTCTTAAGAACTACTCCAATTCCGGCTATTTTATCTGAATCCCTAGAAACATCTTCAGATCTAGATTTGATTAAAAAATCACTAATTTATATTTCAAAAAATCTATATAATAATTCCAAAATCGGTAACGACATTAAAAACAATAGATCTCTTCATAAACTTAATGACTTATATTCTAATTATACTTTTCTTTCCAAAATTAAACCTTTTCATATAAAAAAAACTTCTCCCACTAATTTTAGCATTATAACAAATATTGAAGGAATCACAAACAAAAATTTTATAAACCATTCTGAACAATATGCGTTATCTATGGCTGAAATTAATAAATATAATAATTTCGCAAAAATTTACACAGATGGCTCTATAATTAACAATAAACCAGGAATTGGAATTTTTGTTGAGGATAAAAATTGGAAATTTGCCATCCAACTAAAAAACCCTACTTATATTAAAAATATTGAAACCATTGCTATTAAAATTGGAATTACTATATCTCTAATCATCAAAAACAATAATATTATCATTATTACTGACTCTCAAAGTTCTTGTATTTCATTAAAAACGGCTCTATTACACTTTACAAATAGACACTACGAAAATCAAATTATTGATACTATCGGCCATAACCAAATTAAAAATTTTGTCATTCATTGGTTCCCGGGTCATTGTGGCTTAAAAGGAAATACTATAGCAGATAGTTTAGCAAAAAAAGCAGTTTTTTCTCCTACTCACTTTCTTGATAATGAACCAACTCTCACAGACCTATTTAACGATATCTCCAGATCTATAAATAATAAGTGGAATGAAAACTACACATTAATGTGTAATTCATCCGGCCACTTTTATAAACAAATTTGCCCTTCTCCAAGATCATCTTTCCTATTTAAAGACTCTAATTTTACATCCTGCCAAACCAGGCTAATTTACAGATTAATCTCTGGTCATACAGTTAACAAGAAATTTAAATTCCTTTTGGGACTTGAATCCACATCTAATTGTGAGATTTGCAACAACCTTGAAGATAACGAACATATTATTAACGATTGTGTATATATAATAATATAAGAAATAATTTCCCACTTTTATACAGAAAATCCTTATTAGATATCTTAAAGGACCAAAAAATGGAAGAATATAAAATATTGTGTGATTTTGAGGGTAGAATAAATTATAAACTATGAATTAAGACTATACATTTAATTTTTATTGACTTTTTCACACAATGATTTTTCTTTTGGAATCATTTCATTTTATTTTATTTTATTATAATATTAAGATTTATGAATATTATATAATTTAATTCTAAATTTAAAAAAAATTAAAAAAAAAAAAAAAAAATTATGAATTAATGAATTATAAATTTATATTTTAATTTCAAAACTTTTTTATATGTATCCTTCATCTTCTTTCTAATATTCTTTATTTATTAACTTTCATTTAATCTAATTTAATTATCAAAGTTTGTTTTATATAATTATGCTTTATTTTATATTTAATTTATTAATCTAATTTGATTATGTACACTTTATTTAACCCTCCAGAACCTCCCCTGAGTGGTCTCTGGAAATTTTAGGCTGTTCTCAACTCACTGGTCTTATGGATTGAAAGATCTGACCTGAGCAAATTTAAAAAAACAAACAAACAAACAAACAATTATATAAATAAACAGAAAAAATTATTAATGATTAAACAATTTTGCAATACAGAGGAAGATCAGTAAATTCTTAAAGCTAAGTACAATTAAATTACACGTATAATTACTAAATATTAATATGTATGTATATTGATTTAATTTCGGTTTACTCATGTGACAGCTGATCATCTGGAAAAATCAACACTGGCAATAATCCACCAAACACTTTCAATTTATGGAACTATCTGTTTGGAAAGAAGTGATAAATCCTCTGTCACAACATGCCGCCCGCCCTGAATCCTCCTGGTTCAGGATTTCTTCATCTTCAATGATCGGAAGCTTGCATACTTTATGGATCGGTCTGCTGATTGTAGTATTCGTACGAGCAACCTTTAGAGTTACTACTCGCACTAGACCATCTTCGCCGGGATGTATGGCGACTACTCTTGCTAATGGCCACTGCAAAGATATACTTTTCTCATCAGCCATTAGGACGATATCCCCCACTTTTAAATTGTATTTAGCTTCATACCATTTATATCTGGATTGGAGCGCAGTTACGTAATGCCCTTGCCATTTCCGCCAGAAATGTGTGTAAACCTGCTGCGTTATGTGTCATCGAGACACATTATTAACTACAATCGGCTGCGGGATGTCCGCCAACGCTCTTTCAATAATAAAATGTGCAGGAGTTAATGCATCTACCTCCTCGCGTTCATTTATGTAAATTGGCCGTGAATTTACAGCTGCTTCAATACGAACAATCAGTGTCTGGAATTCTTCTAATGTTAATATGTGGTTCCCCATTGTTTTGTATAAGCTGGTTTTAAGTAACTTAACGGAGGCCTCCCAAAGGCCACCCATGTGTGGAGCACCAGCAGGTATGAAATGCCAGCAAATTTGATTTTTTAGAAGGAATGCTTTGATTTCGGAATTATTGTCTCACAAGAAATCATAAACTTGCTGGAACTGATTGCGCGCGCCAACTTAGTTGGCCCCAATATCACTATATATGGAACAACATTTTAAATAAAACACTTGTTTAATATTTCGCAAATTTTGAGATACAATTTATTCTCAATCGATTTCGACTTGCTAGGTCATCATCAGGAGTTAAACTAACAGTTACTTACAAAAATGGTGGTTTAAATATAAAATTACTAGTAATAAAAACACACAAAGACTAACAATCATAAAAAAATTTTTTTTTTAAAAATATATATAACTAAAATTTTAACCATAAAAATAAACTAATACAAACCAAAAATATAAGCAAATTGAAGAAAAAAGGCATAACATCTATCATAAAATAATTTAAGGGTGCGAGTAAAAATAAAAGAGAGAATAAAAGAGAAATAAAAGAGAATATTATTTTATGAAGGTCGATTATGAAATAACACAGGATCAGTGAGGGGTGAAAATCGAATCTCTCTTTGTTCATTTAAGATATCTTGGTTAAAAAATATAGCTTTCCTAATTTCGTATGATTCTAGGGTATCTAAACGCCTACCTTTATTTTGTATATGCAAAATACCTAAATTATTCATGGATGAGGAATGGTTTTGTTGGATTAAATGATTATGAAAAGAAGACTCTTTAAGCCCTGATAAATGTTCATTGGCTCTGATTTTAAAATTACGTCCTGTCTGTCCAATATAACTGAAACTACAATCATTACAATCAATTTTGTAAACACCCGACTTGGAAAGGATATCTGTTTTTTCTATGTTGTTAAAAATTAATTTCTTAATAGTGTTTCTATTATAAAAAGCAAATCTAATGTCACTAAATCGGGATACAATATTATTCAGTCTCTGGCTAGTTTTACCAACATAATCTAAACGACGCCAAATCAGGGATGATGTGTTATCCGTGGGGTAAATACTATTTAACGTTTGTTTTTTTAATTTTTTGTTCAATAATACTTATATCTTTTAAACTATCGGTCAGTAAATGTATTAATAAGTGTAAAACAGTTTTTGGTAACGATGGTTGGAAATTTTCGGTTATGAACCCATCGGCTCCTATTCTATATGGATTACCAAAAATTCATAAAGAAGGCATACCGATTAGACCAATAGTTTCTTACTGTAATGCTCCTGCCTACAAGCTATGCAGGTGTTTCATTAACTTTTTCAACACTTATACTAACTTCAATTCTGCTTTTTCTGTTAAGAACTCTGTAAGAACTAATTGACAAAATTAAAAATATAAGCATTCCAAAACATTCTAAATTAATTTCCTTTGATGTAGTTAGCCTTTTTACTTCTATTCCGATTAATATTCTGACAGAAGTTGTCAATAGTTACCTAGACCGCGATGTTATAGATTTGTCTCTACGTAACGAACTGAAATTTATTTTTGATACTTGCATTAAACAAAATTATTTTAGTTATAACAATAGATTTTATAAGTTCTCAGACGGTTTACCTATGGGATCTCCTTTATCACCCTTGTTAGCGGAGATCTTCATGAATTTTTTCGAACAAAAAATTCTTTCTTCTAACAACCCATACTATAAACATATTATTTTTTGGTACAGATATATTGACGACGTTTTATGTCTTTGGAACGGTACTGACAGACTGCTTAATTCTTTTCTTACTTGGTTGAATTCCCAATATCCCAGCATAGATTTCACACTCGAAATTGAAGCGAACCACTCAATTAATTTTTTGGATATGACGATAACACGAACTAATTCTTCCTTAGATTTTAGCATATATCGTAAACCAACGTATACGGACGCCATCATCCCTAGTTCATCTAACCATCCTCATAACATTAAAATGTCAGCTTTCCACTCATTTTTGGACAGATTAATTAACATCCCATTGACGAACACAAATTATAATAAAGAATTGAGGTGTATTCTGAAAATAGCCACCAATAACGGTTATACAGAGCAAACCATAATTAAATTATTGAACCAAAAATTAAAAAAACAAACGTTAAATAGTATTTACCCCACGGATAACACATCATCCCTGGTTTGGCGTCGTTTAGATTATGTTGGTAAAACTAGCCAGAGACTGAATAATATTGTATCCCGATTTAGTGACATTAGATTTGCTTTTTATAATAGAAACACTATTAAGAAATTAATTTTTAACAACATAGAAAAAACAGATATCCTTTCCAAGTCGGGTGTTTACAAAATTGATTGTAATGATTGTAGTTTCAGTTATATTGGACAGACAGGACGTAATTTTAAAATCAGAGCCAATGAACATTTATCAGGGCTTAAAGAGTCTTCTTTTCATAATCATTTAATCCAACAAAACCATTCCTCATCCATGAATAATTTAGGTATTTTGCATATACAAAATAAAGGTAGGCGTTTAGATACCCTAGAATCATACGAAATTAGGAAAGCTATATTTTTTAACCAAGATATCTTAAATGAACAAAGAGAGATTCGATTTTCACCCCTCACTGATCCTGTGTTATTTCAAAATCGACCTTCATAAAATAATATTCTCTTTTATTCTCTCTTTTATTTTTACTCGCACCCTTAAATTATTTTATGATAGATGTTATGCCTTTTTTCTTCAATTTGCTTATATTTTTGGTTTGTATTAGTTTATTTTTATGGTTAAAATTTTAGTTATATATATTTTTAAAAAAAAATTTTTTTATGATTGTTAGTCTTTGTGTGTTTTTATTACTAGTAATTTTATATTTAAACCACCATTTTTGTAAGTAACTGTTAGTTTAACTCCTGATGATGACCTAGCAAGTCGAAATCGATTGAGAATAAATTGTATCTAAAAATTTGCGAAATATTAAACAAGTGTTTTATTTAAAATGTTATTAAATGTGTTTCGTCAAGTGCCGACGGCAATAAGTGTTAACAATATATATGGAACGGCAGATACCACGACGACTGATGAATCTCTGCAAAGCAGCTACGAAATTGTCGGTTGTAAGATTTCCAACGACCTCAAAATGCACGGCTTTTGAGGCCATACATACAAATAGACAAACATAGACTTTTATTGGCGTTGCTCCTCTTCTTCTCAGAATATGCGCACTGAATGGACCACAATAGTCAGTAGCAACGTTCGCAAAAGCATGTTCATAGTGCAGCCTCACGGATGGTAAATCCCCCATCATCTGTTGTTCTAACCTGGGATTTGCTTTTGTACACTTTATACAATGATAAATTATCGATCGAATACCGTTTATGCAGCGAACATTCCAAAATTTTCTTCTTACCATTGCTAGTGTTAATGTAATACCGGAGTGCTGAAATGATAAATGATAATCGTATATAATCAGTTTCGATAACTTACAGCTCGGCAAAATTATCGGGTGCTTCACGAGAAAACTTCATGTAGATTTATCAATCCGGCCCCCAACTCGTATTAACCTATCGTGATGTAGAAATGGATTCAAACTTCTAATGCCACTTTGTTTTGATACTAGTGAACCCTTTGACAGAGATTCACATTCTTTTGCGAACATTGTCTGCTGGACATGCGTACATAATAATCGTTCTGCTCGATGAATATCACTAGGATGAATTACTGGAACAAACTCTTTCATTAGTTCTGGTCGAATCTTTGCTTTGAGGATTTGAATATACTTTCGAGCCTAAAGCGTGGCATGCAGAATAAAAACTAACGTGATTTTGAATTAGATGTTCTATGAAGTCTTGTGCAACGACGCAGTTTAAAGCTATGGACCCCAAATCCTGCGGATTGATGATTATTTCAGCGTTTGAACTAGTCTGATTAAAATTGGATATTAACCAAGCTGGCCCGGTCCACCATAGTTCATGTTCCATCAACTCATCCTGATAGATACCTCTAGAGGCACAATCGGCTGGATTTTCTTCTGACCTTATATGACGCCAGTGTTCTCTGCTATATTTATAAATATCCAAGATTTGAGCTGTTCGGTTTCGAATAAACGTTTGCCATCTCCTCGGGTGAGAGGACAAACAATCCAGGACTATTGTTGAGTCCGTCCACAATATTACTTGCTTGGCTTTCATGGTTAAAGTAGATTCTACCCATGAAGTTAATTTCGCGAGTAATAACGCTGCAAGCAGCTCCAATCTTGGCAGGCTGTTTTGACTTATGGGAGCCACTTTTGATTTTGCAACCACCAATCTCGACGTTGAGACACCATTGAAATTTGTGACAGCATATGCTGCATATGCTGACTCACTTGCGTCTCCAAATCCATGAAGAATCACTGAGTGGTTCACATTGCTGCTGATATGTATCCATCTTGGAATCTTCATTTGGCCAATAAGATGGCAACTATCTTTGATTTTCCACCAATCTGATTTCACGCTGTCCGGTAACTCATCATCCCATCCAATAGGCTCGAGCCACAATTTTTGAAAAATAATTTTTATTTTTATGATTATTGGAGATAGCAATCCTAGAGGGTCGAAAACCTTGCTTGCCTCTGATAACAGTGATCTCTTAGTAAGAATCGGAATTTCGTTAGGCTGGAATTGAAAGCTCGATTCATCATGGCATGAGTTCCAAACTAAACCCAAAACTTTGCTCGCTTCGTCTTGACAAATTTGTTTTGTCTCAGCTGTCGTTAAATTACTATTAGATGCCTCAGCCTGCTCATTGATTTCCTTGTTGATGTTGGATCTTAACTTTCGCAGGTTGAAACCGAATGA
The DNA here is from genome assembly GCA_958295665.1 of Tipula vernalis. Classification (NCBI taxonomy): domain Eukaryota; kingdom Metazoa; phylum Arthropoda; class Insecta; order Diptera; family Tipulidae; genus Tipula; species Tipula vernalis. The sequence continues at coordinate 254,586,642 of OY282559.1, read as the reverse complement.
TTTCAAATGAATCTGGATCTCGTCTTTAAGTTTAAGTAGTTTCGTTTCGCTCGAAGTGCCAGTCATTAAGTCGTCCACATAAACGGCACGCTGTATTACTTTTGATGCAGATTCGCTGATTCTTCCTATTTCTAATGCTGCTTCCTTCAGACTTCTGGTTGCGAGGAAAGCGGATGGTCCAATTCCGTATGTCACCGTGTTCAAGCGATATTGTTTAGGAGTTTCTGCAGGATTTCCTCGCCATAATATATTTTGATAACGCGCATTTTCTTGATGAACCCAAATCATCCTGTACATCTTCTCCAGGTCGCCGGTAAATACGAATTGATGTTGACGAAATCTAAGTAAAATTTCCGCAAGCGACGACTGAACTGTATAGGACCAATTTTCAGCATTTCGTTTAGAGATATATTATTCTTTGATTTGGCGCTGGCATCAAACACAACCCTTATCTTGGTTGTGGTACTCTCCTTCATTACTCCATGGTGTGGTAGGATGTATGCAGTTTTATCAGCTTCACCAATTAATGTCATATGGCCCAATGCCTCATATTCCTCCATGAATGCGAAATACATACTCGTATCTTTAAATATCTTATCGCTTTGAAATCGACGTTCCATGGCTCTCAATCGACTGAATGCTAACTGATATGAGGAGCCCAACTTTCCATCGTTTCCTCTGGTTGTTGTACTCGAGAACAAAGCCTCACAATCTTCTTCTTCTGGTGACAATATGGTCGCTGCCGGGATGCTCTCAATTTCCCAAAATTTATACAATGATTCATTAAGGCAGGCACTTGGGTCGATACTTGTATTTAAAGTGTTAGGCTCTAAGTTTTTCTTACTATTCGCTCTTCCTACTACTATCCAGCCAAACTTCGTTTTATGGGCTGCTAATTCCTCTGATTCTATTTTTTCTCCAGATTCTAAAACTTCGAAAAATATATTTACTCCGAGTAAGATATCAATTTCACCCGCTTCAAATAAACTCGGATCAGCCAAATTAATTTTGCCCAATATCTTTCTATCGCGATGATTTGTCGTATTTTTTGCTGTTGAATATGATACCTTTGGCACGACATATGACCAAATTTTCGTTGAATACGTTTCATCTGTATTAGAAAGTTCCATTTGCACCGAACCATTTGCACTAAGCCTCGTATTCCTATAAAATCCCTTGACGCTATTAATCTTACTTGATTTATGCATCTTGTTGTGACGAAATTTGATTCAGAACCAGAGTCCAACAAGGCACGGAATATATGTTGGTTTCCGTTGTAGCCTTTAAATTTCACTAAAGCTGTAGGCAGTAACGACGTAGGCTGGGTATTTCTTGGATAACTGGTCCTTGGCGATGTGCGCAATTCACTTGAATAGGCATTCAATGTTTGATCTAGTTCTATAAGAGCATTGATGATAGATTTTTCCTCATTTGCCTGCCCTTTGCTGCTCGATGTTTCTTCGAAATTATTGTATTTATTGCATCAGGTGTGAAACTCTGCAACCCGTTATAGCTTTGGCTTGATATTTCCCGTGACTGATGTTCATGTAGCATTGTGTGGTGTCTTCGACGTCAAATTCTACATCGCGAATTTGATCGACATTGATATACCGAGTGAGCCTTGTATAAACAGTTAAAGCATCTTCCTTCCTCTTTTATATACAAAATGCGATTGGGTTGATTCATTTTTACAAAATTAGGACAGTCTTGTAGCCTGTGTGAATCTTCCGATTTGCATAATTCTCAAAAGTCTGCCATAATTGCATGCAATTTTGTCATCTTTGGCGGTTGAAATGCAATGTTGGAAGTCGAGGACTTAGGATTACTCATGCCAAATGTTTCCAAAGCATTAACTCGATTTCCCAGAAAACTGAAAAGTTGCTTTATTGTTGGATGCTCTTCATTTTTGGTTTCACGTGCCCAAAGCGATCTCGATTCATTATATAACTTGCTTAGAACTATGTAGCCAGGAATCGCTACTCTCCGAGCTTTCACCCAAAGCTTTAAGGCCTCGAATAACACCATCCGAGGTATCATACAATTTTTTGATCATATGAACACTTGCTTGTGTTACGGTAGGCTGTTCCATAAATTTTTGAATATACGCATTGATTGTATAGCGCTTCTTGTTGTATCGGTTTTTCAGCTTTTCGAGAGCTTCACTATAGCATTCATCAGTGATTGGCATGTGCTTAATTAAATCCTCGGCCTCACCTTGCAAGGCACCACACAAAAATTGCAGTTTTTCAGCATTGGACAGTCCCGGACGCTCATCTACTTGTTTCAAGAACGATTGCCATTCAATGTAATTTCCGTTAAAGCTCGGCAACGGAACTTTTGGTAACTTCACTTCACTCGACTGCGGGGGACCGCCATACGCTATGCCCTTATTATTAAAACTCGTGCTATCAAACGGTGCTCTTAAGTTGTATTGTGTGGATGTCCTATGAACTGACTCTATTTTATTGAGTTTACTAGACGCGTTGAAATATACGTCTTCCACAATCTGCAATGACGACTCATGTTCGTTGTCATATTTAAATAACTGTTGCTCTGTTTCCATGTATTTATTTAAGAGAATTTCCACGCGGCTTTTCCTAATACACATCTTGTCTAAATCTGCGTCGGCGTTATTCACATATTCTTCAGCAAATTTTTCAATTTTCTTGATAGAAATCTCTATCTCTTTTTTAGTGGCTCAGCGCCCGCCATATTATATCATGCTTAAATTAATTTTTAAATAATGCCTTTTTCGTTTAGATTGAATATATTCACTAATTACACTATCACTTTCGTTTATTTTAATATTTGATTAAACTTTGATGAGCAGCGGCATCCGGCTCGAAGGACCATGAAAAATTTTACAGCATTTAAAATAAATTATAAGTAAAAAAAATGGTAGTTTACAAGTTTAATTTTTATTTGTGGTTGTTTCTTCGTGCCGCTTCTCTTCCAAACTAAAATTACATTTTTTTTATTTTCTTTCAATGGACTGTATACTGTTCTACAAAATAAACTATACTAAATTATTATTTTGTGTAACCCTATCAAATTTTTAGTACAAACTGTAGCACCTTTTAGGTAAAATGTCAGTTTATAGATGTCGCTCTAGAGCAACATTTCAAATGTCAATATTTTTTAGTTAACATTTTGACAATAAATAATTATATAAATAAACAGAAAAAATTATTAATGATTAAACAATTTTGGAAAACAGAGGAAGATCAGTAAATTCTTAAAGCTAAGTACAATTAAATTACATGTATAATTAATAAATATTAGTATGTATATTGATTTAATTTCGGTTTACTCATCTGACAGCTGATCATCAGGAAAAATCAACACTGACAATGGTCCACCAAACACTTTCAATTTATGGAACTATCTGTTTGGAAAGAAGTGATAAATCCTCTGTCACAACAGTAGGTTCAATCAGGCACACTGACTTTTCATTTTTCAAAATTGAGATTTTTCGTACATAAACTGAATAACAAAATTTCGCATATGTTTTTTTATTTTTGTGTTGCGGCTGTCCCTGCAGCAGACTAAACAGCATGGTATTGCAAGGAAGGTAAACCGTAGGATGCAAATTGGTTTTGCATAACCCGTCTCAATAGATATTGACTTGGAAGACGATGTCATTTAAATGTAGGTTTTCGTAATGATTTTTCCATTTCGGTATTTTTTTATAGGGGTATTGCCACTGCCAGTGCTTCCATGAATATGTAAACGTAGCTTTAGCAACATTCCCATTTTACATAATATGTTTTATGATGTCAGCAAATAGGCCTTTGCGGTAGTAGTATATTCTAGGTAACCATCAGCTAAAGTGGTACTTTCAAAAACTAACTGTCACACTGTGTACCGACTCACAAATAATGCTTGTCTGGTTTTTTAGTTAGGGTTGGCTACCGTTGTTGCTACTAGGACAGGACGGATTATTAGAACCCACAAAAGTGACATAGGGATGCACGTGCCATCTAAACACATCTCTGCAAATTGTGCAAAACAACTCAAAAGAGTTCACTGTGATTATCAGGACACGAAGGAATTTCGCTCAATCAACCAAGCATATACCAGAATGAAGCCACATCACTACGGTCAATATTACCTTCGGTTGTTAAGCAATCACCATCTCAGGAATGGAAGTTAATGATACTAGTTTCGTCGTTATTGAGCTCTTTTTCTTTACCACCACTGCCCGCTCACTGCTTGATTATCGTTTTACAGGAGATGGTGATTTCCGCATGAACCACCGCAATATTAATTTCAAATTTACAGTTCGGGTAAATAAAAAGACGAATGAAGTTGAATTGGATAATTAGTATTTGGAAAGCGAAACAGTGAACATTAAATAGTGCGATTTAAGAATGATAATTTAATAGTGCGTTTCTAAGTTTTGTTACAGTGACACCTAGGGTGTAATAGAATAAGTTCAATTAATAGCTCAATGTTTACTGTACTAAAATGGAATTTTCAATGATAAAACTGTTCTAAACTGTTCTAGACTATTCTTACTGGAAAATCATGAAATTTCCATAAGTTTCGTTTGTGTATACTAAAAGGCGAACGAAGTCGAATTGGATCATTAGTTTTTGGTAAGCAATTACATTATTTGTAAGTTTTCTTTAACATTTTCTTAATAATTCAGTTTAAGTTACAAATTTTTTTTTGTGCCTCTAAATAAGTTAAGTAATAATTGTGAGCTGATCTTGATGGTCGTAAATATTTTATTTGGGCTATATTTTATTATTATATTTTACATACATACATAATACATCCATCGTTTCTCTTTCCGTTGCGATTATATTTCCATTTTGCTATTGATTCCGTTTATTAATTCACCGTTCAATTTTTTTCTTGATCTTTATTTTTTTTTGGCTTCACCTAATTTTTTTTGGCCTGGTTCAAGTTCATCGAATTCCTGTGTAACAATTAAAGTTTTATTAAATTGTTTTTACCTTCATTAAATTCCACAAACGCTGTTTGTTCCTTCATAAATTGCACCGTTGTGCACCGTATGTGACAGCCGCGACCGGAAAGGCATTTCCGGTAGGCTGCCCGATGAGGGGAGGATTCCTTTTCAGCAGACTAGGCGGGGGTCGTCTGGAGTTGAAAGTGTCGTCCCAAACAAATGCACCCGGTTATTATTTTTTTTTCGGCTCCTAAAAGTAAGTCATGATTGGCTTCTTATTTTTCTGTTTTTATTTCCCTTTTCATTCTATGCGGTTATAAAAGCATAGGATCACGCCTGGAAACCCCCACGTCGCACCGTGAGCTCTAGCTAGCTACAAAACCACACCAGACCTCTGATCTTATGATTATGATAACAAAATCTCGCGGTTTCGTTAATAAATGAGGATAGTCTCCGCAAAAGCATTCAAGAACTGCCTTTCTTCTCTAGCAAAACCACTTAGCAAGTTATTTAATATTTCGATGTCAACAGGAATTTCCCCATCTCTAAGGAATATTTTATATATATTAAAATCAAAGCTTTACCGTCAATTTTTTCTACAGTTAAAGACAATAATAAACTTAACTCGACAAACTATCTTGAGAAATACAACTTAATTTTTGATCGTCATTAAAGTTTTCGTGCGGTGGAAATCGTGCGGTGATCTTATTGTTGATAGTCTTTTTTACAAATAGTACTGGGGGAACTGATGAAAATGTATTTCCATCATTTAAAGCTTTTCAAAAACGAAAACACAACCTTAAATGATTGAGGATACTTCCTATAATTCCTTTCCCAACCATAATGTCACTGTGCATGGTAAGCTAGCATTATAAGCAACACCTAAGTGAACCATTGTCAGCACTATAATGTCCGGCTTAAGGTAGTACCGGCTTCAGTTAAAGAGATTGTTTTAACGCTAGAACTGCCGACCAGTCAAAATAACCGGTTATACACTTATTGAATTCAATTTTTTTAATTATTATGTTAATATTTTTGTGGGAATCTGTGATGACTTTTAATATGACAACAAAGTAACTACATATGTTAAAATTCATCATAAACTTCCAAACAAATATTAACATAATAATTTAAAAAATTGAATTCAATAAATGTATAACCGGTCATTTTGTTCCCGTCGGTAGATCTAAAGCAATTTGTTGGTGTAGTATCGTTAATTAATCATTGTCAGTTTCCAATGCACTCAAATCGCGATGCTCATTCAAAAAACGTTTTGCATTTTGAGCATCTTGAATTTGTTGGATTTCTTTAATTCCTAAAAATTGTTTTCCTAAATAATTATTTCACTTAAAACTTGTTAACACATTCACCAAACCAATTTCGAATCACATTATGAGTTGTCTCATCAAATTCTGATACAGCACTCTCTACATCAGCTATAATTTTGTGTTATGGAACAAATTTGCTTTAAACATAAACAAAATTTTTAAAATGTCCAGAAGAATTTGCATATCTGACAAATTTACAATCCACTTTGTATCGAAAATTTCTTGCTCTTCAGTATCACTCAAAACGAGTTATCTGCATTCCTGCTGCAGATTCAAGTAGTTGTTTTAATTCCGAAACTGGTACCTTTGACTAGTTATTATTGATATTCTTTGTCCGCTCTCCATTATCTCAAAAAATTTGTCTGCTTCGATTAGTAAATCGGATCAGCTAACTCAACATTTTCTTAAATCTTTGTTTTTGGTAAATATGTGGGTAAGTGCTTAATTATGAGTACCTTCAATGTAGTTTGCACATTTTGGCCATACATCGATTGCAATACAATCACTGACTTCCCCTTTGCTGTTAAATCTCCCGACGTCAATTCTGTAATGCGTATGTTCGTCTTTTTCACGTCAAAGCCACAATCGTGTTTGATTCCGATGTTCCTTGGCCATTGTGATCTCCAATGTTAGAATCATCCCTTTGGTCGAGATGTAGAGTGATATGATGTTTTCGTCTACAAATACGACAGGCAAATTTGGAACGGCAAACAACAGCTTGATGAGTCGATGACAAGCAATTAAAATTTAATTTTTTTATTAGCAACTAGCTCTTTACGTTCAGGAACTGGTAACTCAAGGAATTTGCTACATTTGCCGATGTAGTGAAACACACATTGATTGTTTATCGCGGCTTGCGATACCATGACCCCAACTTTTTTCTACAGTGATTCATTCAAGAGCATCGCATCTTCTATTTAAAATCTTGAAAAACCGTTCAAGTGATGGAAAATCTTTGTCAGCAGTTTCATGAGCCCAAGCTTCTTTTAATTCGGGATCTAACTTATTTACCAAAATATATACAAGCCACGAGCAATTTTGCCCTTTGTCCGGGAACATGTAAACCACGAATAACTTCGTCCGATACATCAGTAATAGTACGAAGGCTCTTGCACGGAAAAAAAATTTGTAATATGAAGAAAAAACGGATTAATTCAAGAAAATGTGTACATCATTTTTCAGCTAAAAGAAATTTTTCGACAAACTTTACGTTTTTCAATTTGAAATTTTTCTAAAATATTAAAGTAATCTTTATTTGTTTAAAATGAGAAAATCAATTTCTTGGTGCAAGAAAACATGATTACATAGAGAATATAGCTTTTCTTGATGGTTAATTATTATTTCTTAAGTTAAACGAAATAGGTTTGTTTATAGAAACCGATTCTTCTGATTGAAAACTAGAAATTATTAGGTTGAGAAACACGTTTCTTTATTTAGGTAACATTATTCATGCTGAAAAACACATATTTTCTTGAGTAGAGTAAAATGTATCAATCTATTGTTTGGATTTTCTTCTATGTATCCGTTTATTGAACTGAGTTTATGAATATGATGTGTGGGCCTTCTTGGATGCATCTATTTAATTCTTAAACAAAACTTGCTGTTTCTTGACTATAGAAAATAATTTATGAATTTATTGTTTTTGTTTTCTTGTATGCATCGGTGTACATCTTCCAGGGAACTTGAATATTCTTCACTAGAGAAACGATTTTCTTGTGACAACGCAATATTTCTTCGTTTCAGAAATATTTCTTCTATTTGTTTAAAATAATACAATTATATGAAAATTAATTTTAATGATTTTTTTTATTTCACCATCAGAAATATAATGTATTTTAGAAATCAATAAATAATTGTGCACAATTTAATTTGTTTTTGTTTAATAAATTTTATGTTTGGTTTAATTTATTTAATTTATTTTATTTTAAATTAATATTATAAAATAATTGGTTTTTCACCACCATTATTACCGCGCGAGGTTGGCGACATGTCACCGTATTGACGATCGGAGAGCAGACTGACTTTAATTTTTAATTTTTTTTATTTTGTTTTTTCGCTACATTGTCTCTTCACATGGAAGAAACAGTAGTTTAATTGTCCTTTTATGTATTTTGTATTTCCGTTTCTTTTTTTTGTTCGCGTTTGTTCTTACCGTGTGGCGGTAAACGCATGTGCAAATGCGTGAAACGCCACAGTATGTTTATATAATCAACAATTTAATTATCAAGCGTATATGGTGAAAAATACGTCAAATCACAATTTTTTGGAAGTCATGTTTTAATTTTATGATTTTTATGTTTTGAATTTGTAGTCCAGGGTGTCAAATTTTGAGAAAAATGATAAACATGATGTTGTGTTTATGGCTATAAAAGGAAAAATAAATATCGAATATTTATGATATAGGGCTTGTTTTAAAGGTAAGTTAATACGGATAATAAAAATATACAAAAATGATTAGTTCTTTAATTTCTTCATTTTCAAATTTCCCGCCAAAATTTTATTTTTGAATTTTTTCAATGATCGTCCAATTTTTTTTTTTTTTTTTTTTTTAATTTTACGTCCTTAAATTCTATTGAACATACTAAAAACTTGCGCTAGCAAAATTTTTCGTTTTCGTGCAAAATACGTTTAAGTATGACTCTACCTATTTTGAAAATTTCAAAAATCGAATGGTAGATTTTTGGTCCTCTTACAAAAACTCGATTTTATTTAATTTTTCCATGTTAATTTTTCACTCGTTTTTGTGATTCAAAATTAAATTTAAAACAAAAAAATATTGACAGTAAACAAAATTATTACAAAACAAGGATAGACATTTAAAGTATATATATGTATATGGCTTTACGGATAAAATTTACATGTTATATAATCTTCACTATTTGAATATTTTTTATAAACGAACGAGAGCACTTTTTATTTGGCATTCCTCACTTTCACTCATACTCGAAATATTCTCGTTATTGACTGTTGATGATGTTTCCGGAGTAACAGGTGAATTTAATGAACTATTAACCGGTGATATCCCGTTTTCAACTTTTTGACGTTTATTAGTCACCCGGTAATAACATGATGTACAAATCGATGAATTTTCAGTTACATGAATCGAGCGCGGCAAACGAATTTTAATATAATCATTAACATTTCTTAAACTTTTAGAACATTTCAACTCAGGAAACGGCTTGCAACACCTTTTGTACCCAACCATAATTACACTTATTATTTGAAATACTTTTGATGTTATTTAAATAAGCAAATGATGCAAATAGAACTTCACAAGTTAAACTAACTGAAATATTAATTTAAACACTAATTTATACCAAAAAACTTTAACAAAAACCACTGCTTATATTTTATGTTGTTTTACAGGCCTACCTACCCCTTCTTTTACAATTAAATTTTTAAATATGCGTCATTTTGTTTCAAAAGATTATGTTACGGTTTATGTACCGGAACGTAATATTTTGGGACGCATTTTTAGGGTTGGAACTAACAAAATAAATGACTCATACCAAAATTTATTTTTTTACTAATAGCTTTATGGGCTATCCCTAAACTACGATACGCCTTTGTTTGGGGAAGGAGTATTTATTGTCGTCACGTTTAGGCTGGGGCAGGGAGAATTTCATAAAAGATGACGTCATGTAATTATAAGAAGTTACTGTTATGGGATATTACATATGACATAATACAATAATTTGCAGGTACATCATTAGAGGCGTATTTCTTTAATATACCACTTACTTCATGTTCTTAAATGATTAAATCATTGATTGATTAATTGATTGATTGATTGTGAGTGTACGGCCAAGCATTATAGCAAGTCTCCCGGACTGCCGTGCACACACCTTTCACCCGTTTACACACAACAAAACCGAAGGATAGGATAGGATTATTAGTTGGGACCCGGTTACAGACACCAATGCGATCGATAGTTAGTAAATTAACGGCACAAAAGACAACACAATCTAACTACATTTTTAGATGATCACCTCTCTGGAATCCAGGGCCGGATACTCAGGACTCCCTAAACCTAAATTAAAAATTATTAATGTTGTAATTTCCCCTGCTCGCCTTTCATTAATTTACCTGATAAAATATTTAAGAAAATCTAAAATTACTAAGCTAAAATTATAATTACAGTAGAACTCGCTTATAGCGAACACTCAAGGGACATAATTTTGTTCACTATAGCCGGCTGTTCATTTTAATCAAATATTCGTTTACGTTTAGTAACGTAGTTCTTTGTTTGTAGTGTATAAGAAAAAATAAGTGTTCGTGCAAATTCAAGGCACACAACTATATGACAAAACTATATGATCATTATAAGCGTTTGTTCGTTATATACATGGTTTGGTATAAACGGATTCTACTGCATTATATAAAACATTATTATAACAAAATTAAAAAACAAAGACAAAATTAAATAAAATAAAGTTGAAATTAAACTTTAAATATAATAATAATATAAAAATAGTTATAAGTATAAATGTTGACCTTCACTAAGTAATGTTCTTAAATGATTAAATCAGAGACGGAGAGACGGAGTTAGGATTTGCCCAAAATAACGTAGTTTATGAACGGACTGTTACAAATTTTTTCCTCTTTGTTTTTTAATTTTCTATTAGATGTAAGAATATACTAAAGATCGACGAAATAATTTTAAACAATTACATTATCAGGTCGAGCGTAAATTAGTTTAAAATTGAAAATAACATATAACAATTTGATTTTGTATTCCAAAAACGGGTAAATCGTCATACTTAAACGTATCTTGCACGAAAACGAAAAATTTTGCTAGCGCAAGTTTTTAGTATGTTCAATAGAATTTAAGGACGTAAAATTTAAAAAAAAAAAAAAAAAAAATTGACGATCGTTGAGAAAATTCAAAAATAAAATTTTGACGGGAAATTTGAAAATGAAGAAATTAAAGAACTTACCCTTTTTATATTTTTTTATTAATCCATATTAACTTACCTTTAAAACGAGCCTTATATCATAAATATTGGATATTTATTTTTCCTTTTATAGCCATAAACACAACATCATGTTTATCATTTTTCTCAAAATTTGACACCCTGTATTTTAAACAACAAAAACTTACGTTCTACAAAATGTTTTTTTTAACCTACCAATTGAAAACATAAAAAATAAAAAATTTAAACACGACTTCCGGTTCCATATTTCAAATTTGTGATTTGATATATATATATATATATGTATATATATATATATATATATATATATATATATATATATATATATATATATATATATATATATATATATATATATATTTATATATATACTTATGTATATATATAATATATATATATATTATAAAATATTTAGAACCCCAATTTCCGAAGTTTCGAAGCTCGACTTTTAAGCTTGTGGTATAATATTCCAGACCGGTCTCCATCGTCCTCTATAATGCAGATTCTGAAAAGGGATTCGAAATACAAATTAGTATTTAAATTTATTTTTTATTATTTACCTTTTTTTCTCCTTTTGGATATTGGTAGAAATTTGGTCAAAATACTTATGTCGGAGAAACTGGGTCATCGATAATTTCGTCTACAATAGACGAAACAAGTAATTCTCTACTTTTCTCGTCTAATTGTGGTAACGTGTTCAAATTAAATAACCGTAATATTTTACTTCCTTTATTGGTCTCAAGAAATTGCCCTAAATTCTGAAATGAAAACAAGAATATGAAATAATAATTTATATCCTTAATATTATTTTGCAAAACATACCAAATCTAATGGCGAAACCACATAACTAGCTCGAGAAAAGCCAGACGGGGACTGAGTTCGGATCCAGTCGGATAAGGAGGAGTTTATTGAGCAGATACTTTAACTACTAGTAGTTGGATACAAATTGGCCGTTGAATATCCCTATAAAATATAAATATTGTTGTAGCATTATTAAAAATAAAATTCAAACCAATTTTACATTTTCTTCACGCCATTGCACAATTCACAGGCGTAACTTCGACTTAAGGCGTACTTGCTTCAGCTCAGGAATCATCTGCTCTTGGTCATTATGTGATATTCCGTCAATGTCTCTAGTCTTTACAAAATCACACCCTCTAATAAGCAAATTAAAAAAAAAAAAAAATTGTATCTCACAAATAATCACAACAAGAAAACACAAAATATTTTCACAAGTGCCGCAATAATTAGTTGTTACAAAAATAAAAAATTATATTAATAAAAATTCACGTATAAAAATTAACATCACTTACCACCACTCTTTTACCTACCGATACATTAATTACGTAAATAAAATTTTTTGAACACAATGAAATAAAAACACTTACATTTTCAAATGTTTCCAGAAATCCTTTTTTTACACTTTACACCACAGTTTAAAAAATCTAAGTTTTTTTAATTAAACAAAAGATAAAAGCCGCGTTTTTTTATTTGCTCCGGATAGCTGCTATCGAGAACCGTCATATGAAAAGTGGCTCCCGATATCGCTCCGTATAAATAGGTAGAGCCAAATATTTTTTATATCAAGTATTCGCTAAACAATTGAATTAAAAATGATAGTTTGATGTTAAATAAGTTTAGTTTACCAATAAATAGCGCGTCAAATTTAAATTTTGGCGTATAAAAATGACTGTTCTCGATAGCAGCTATCGGGAGAGAAAAATATTTTCAAAAAATCACAGTTTTAAAATGACAAAATTTTTTTACGTTCTTCATTGTTGAAGGTTCGCGATAGATTCCTTTTTGGTATACATCTATTATATAATGGTAATCTATATACCATTATATCAATTTAACTATTCTTTTCTTGTATCAAGAAAGGCTTTGTCAGGTGATATACTTTGTTTTCTTTTGTTATGAGAAATAAGTTTTTCATATTATGAAATAATTTCTTGTATCAAAAATATTCTCTCAGATTGAGAAATGATTATTCAAATGGAAAATGCGATTTTTAAATAAGATCGTTTGAGAGAAGAAAATGTTTTCTTGTCCTGAGAAACGTAAAATAATAGTTTTCTTGTTAAGAGACTTCATTAAGAAAAAGTTTCTTCAATTGAAGGTTTTCTCTCAGTTCAAGAGTAATATAGGAAAATTGGTTGTTTCGAAGAGAGAAGAAACTTTTCTTGTTGTACCACCTGATATGGTACACATAGCATATGTATTTGATACGGTACACATAGCATATGTATTTCAAAACGACGTGTAATTTATACCCTTCATTCAAAATTCAATAATTGTTCAATTTATTCAAAATTGAATAAAGTTCAGAATCAAACTTTATTCTTGTTTATAAATTTATAAGATAGGGAAGTATGATGAAAAATTAAATACAATTAGTGATAAAATAAATTTAAATTTTGACCTATGTACTTATACGTATATTTACATATTAAGAAAATGTTGTATTTTTAAAATGAAAGATTTCCAGAAAATCGGAAAATATATTTTAAGAAAAAGTTCCATTTCGTTTCAAGAAAAATTCTATCTTATCTTTAACATTTCAATAGTTTCTCGAATCAAGAAATTGCTTTTGCGTTCATTAAGAAAGTTTTTAAAATAACCAATTTCAAGAAAATTGGACAATATAGTTTGAGAAAAGGGTAAATTTCTTGATTCGTCGATTTTGTTTTTTCAATCAAGAATTTTGAGCAGTTATAGAGCAAGAAACTAAATCTCAGATTACAATTATGCAACAAATCTTAACGCAAGAAATTTTATATCAGTACAAGAAACACAAATCTTATATGAAGAATAATTCGAAAGAAATAAGAAAATTAGCTTTTAAACGAAGAAAAAGTACATTTTCTTTGGATGATAGCCGCATGTGAATAGTAGGTGGGGGTTATAGATGTGTTCATCTTCATCACCGATGATGAAAAATCCCTTTGCATCCCGCCCCTGTCGGGATTCAAACCCGTTACCTCCCGATCCAAGCGCCGCAGCTTTAACCACTGCACCGTTTGGCCGGTATGCATAATGCATAGATTAAATATAATTTTTTGAGTGTGGAAACTCCTGCAGAACATAAAACCAAGCTCAATAAATATTTTCCGGTTGCTACTCCTTCACAAAAATGTTTAATAAGTGGTATTCTGATTTTCGACCAAAAAGATGAAAAATTTGGTATTTCCACCGAGTGTTTAGCCCGTTTTCGCCAAAATCTGAATTAATTCTTTCGTCGTTGCATCACCACAGATGAAACCTGGGTCCAGCACTGCAATCCATAAACGAAAGTATCTTCCGGAAGGGTCTTGGCAAAAACTATTGAAAGAATAGAAAAACTTCCTGTGTGATATAAAACAAATGTTCGCAGCTTTATTTCGTTTTGTGTACTATTTCTGTATCCCATACAATGGGCACCGCGCGGCATTTTGCTGTTAAATTGAATCAATTAAATTCCGAAAATTAAAAAAGACTTGCCGGGAAAGATTTTCATTGAATGAAGAGGTCTTAGCGGAAAGAGGGGCCTATTTTGAGAGTTTGGAAAATCCAGCTTTGCGGAAGGTATCAAACAGTTGGAATGCCGTTGGGACAAGTATATTGAATTGATTTATTTATTTAATTTTTTTATGGTTTTTTTAAAGGCTCGCGACATTCTTACTGTTCGATAATGAAGCTGTGGTTCTACTTTTATCATAAAATTGAATGAAATTCACCCAACTAATCGAACGTATATTTTTTAGTTTCAGGATTGTGGAGTAGATATCTCCCGTAGTAAAAATAATGTCAAAAAATACTGACTTCTGTATATTTGGTCTCTTCGGCTTTATTTATAAGCGAAACGTCCACCCAACATCCATACAAAATTATTCTTTTCGGACCAAAAAAATTAAAATACTAGTTTCTAGATCAATTAAACAAATTTTTAAATTTTATGAATTTAAAATATTATTGTATGATACATTCGGTCAAGAACCAGAAGATTTTGGATAAAATAAGGCAATAATTTTGGAATTATATCGAAAGAGTTAAAGAAGTAAGGTTTTCTGTGGGTTCGTCGCTTAACCGTAGCCTACGTGTAACAGTAAATATTTGTGTCCTGACAATACTCCAAATTTCCCAAACAAGCAAATACTAGTCGACCTTATAATCTACCTTTACGTTTGACTACATTTGCACATAAAAAACCTAATTAAAAATAAACATAAATTGGTTTTTAATGTTTAATTAACCAGTAATTTCGTAAATATATTCTGCAATATAATACACACGTATCCCATTTGAAATCAAATTGATTATTTAATTAAAAGTTATATCTGCATAATGTAGGTAATAAATTTTAAAATCAAATTTCTCTAAATAAAATAAAAAATATTTGCGAATATCAAAATATTATGATAAATCAATGAATTTTTAATTGTAGAATTTAATTACTATCATCCGTATTAGTTATTAACACAATTTTTAAACAAAATAATTTAATTTTTTTTTTACAATTTTCATAAATCATACTTTTGTGCAAATAAATAAAATATTTATTGTTTTAATCACAATGCTCAATTTCGGATAACATACAAAATACAATGTTATATTATTGTACGAGGTGTAGATTCTGTGTATGTGATTTTAAAATTATATTTTAAAATGAATTAATTTTTATTTTATTAAAATAAAATAAATCAACTTGCAAAATTTGTGCAGGTTTTTTATAAAAAAATTTTGTATTTTAATTATTTTAATTTTATAGTATTATCATCATTTTAATATTTAAAATTAATTTTATGTGTACGGTGTTTGAAATATTACAATAATATCAATAAAAACGTTTACGGATTACGATACGACAGTGAAAAACGTTTTTAGATTAAATTGCGTAATTAATTGGGATTTTTTTCTATTTTAAAGGCGACTTCACTAATTCATGTGAAAACATTTAAAGTTAATTTGATGCAATAGTAAACGACTAAACGATACCAAAATCATAGACCTTGCCAACTAGGCAATGTGCAGATGATCTATCCATAAAACAGTGCTTTCGCCAAGCGACCTCGAATTGTTTTGTAGCAAATGTCTAGGAAGATTTTTATAACGTTTGAACGCGTCTTTCATTTTATTAAACTGGATGCTTGCGTTCTAACTAAACCTTACTACCCTTACTACCTTACTAAACCTTTATAAATTAGTTAGGTTACCACGTGTGGGGCCTAACCATTTATAAGCGAAACAATTTTGTTTGTTTTCAAGATTATTCCGATTTATTTTTAATTAACTGTGAGTTTAAATACAAATTTAGAAAATGCTTAGTAAGTCATTTCTTCTACACAAGTAAAATAAAGTATAGTATGAAGGTGATGGTGATCATGAAAATTTGATTTTTGAAGAATTATCTGTTTTGAGGTTCCCCTGATTCCGAAAAATGGGCTGTGCGTGGCCTCTCTAAATTGGGAGGTCTCAGTGAATTTTAGTCCAAATCGGCCGAAAGTGGCAACTCCCTTGGGCCATAAAATTTATTTTGCAAATATCTCAAAAAGCATAAGGTTTACAGAAAAAGAAGGAAAACCCAGTACAGGATGTAGTCGCGTTACAGGCATCTCAACAATACCGTGTTTCAATATATATATATATATACAAACAAAACCATTTTCATTCATTCTATTCTTAAGCAAAATAAAATTTTGAAAGTATCTAATATTCTATGACTTTTATTGTTTTAGTTTTTTACGTGAATGTGTTATGAACGGAATTCGAATACCAATAGAGATCTTAGCCGTACCTTGCTTTTCTTATTTGATTAAGGCCTATTTTTCGAATTACTATTTGTTAACAGATATCAACAGCGAGGAGATAAGGCATCTCTCTCGCTCTAGCGCTTTGCTTGAGTTTAGATGCCTAAAACTATTAAATACAAAATGTTTCCAGACAAAAAAAAAATAACAATGTACTTGCGTACACCAGAAGACCCGGTCAATATCCCGTTTAATGCAGATTGTCTCGTTAAATCGCTGGATCGAGATACGATACCACAGGTCCTTTATCGTTATATTGATCGCAATTGAATTGCTAATTTTTCCGTTTTGCTCGTTGCAGATTCACCGTGTCCAAATTAATTCCAATGTCCAAAATGTTTAAGGGCGGTATCTTTGGATGTCCAATTTAATGCAGCGTCAATGTTTTCTAATTTTCACACTATAGTTCGCACAGGTTATCACCGTCTGATAGTTTTCTCTCGAATGTTGTAGATTTTTTTTTTAACAAATTTTTCCTTTTACAATAATTATTTCTTAATCCAAAAGTGACATCTAACAAAAGAGATTATAAATACTATGCTGGTTCTAAATTATTAGTACATTATGATTTTACAGTGTTATAAATTTTTAGTACACTAATTTCACAGTGTATATATTATTCTATTACATTATTGTTACGATTATTTTTTAGATGTCAAATTAGCATGTAAACAAAGTAACAAGTGCAAATAAATTCTAAATAATATTAAAATAGGTAAGTGTACTCAATTATATAATATAAATGCATAATAACTAAACAAAATTCTAAAAATGGTATTCCTTTACAGGTATTAACGCCACTCTATTACGTGGAAGATGACGTATTCACGATGTTTGGATTCACAATCAGCTGTTTGCCGTCAGATAAGTTTAAAACATATTTTGGATTTAATTGAATTATGTTTCTTTGTGGTGTTTTGTTTTCTTTTTCAGAGTTTACTTCGAACATACTCCGCACTGTTAACGATCTTCTCGTTAACCTTCTGTCAGCAATTTACATAATTTAACCACCGGACGTTGCAGAGTGGATGAAGATGTTTTTAAGGTCACTGCCATCACTAATCCGTCTAACCCTGGATGAACTTGAATGACGCGACCAAATGGCCACTTCCAAACCAGAACGTTGTCTTCTTTGATTAGTACTATGTCGCCGATCTTGAAGTTTTCCTGTATACCTTGCCATTTGTGGCGTTTCTGCATATTATTTAAATATTCCACATAGTACCGCTTCCAAAACAATTGAACTCTCTGTTGCACTGCTTGCCATCTGGATACCCGATACCTGGTTGATTTACCTCTAATTCTGGAACGGAGGTTGTACTGGTTTCAATAAGGAAATATGCTGGAGTTAGTACATCATAATCATCTTCTGCTGAAGAAGTATATAGTGGTCGTGAATTTAAAATATTCTCAATTTGACACAACAAGGTTGTCATCTCTTCGAAGGTAATGTTAATGTTGTGCGTAGCTCGAAGTAAATATATATTGTAAAGATGGTATTTGTCCATTTTCTTTGCTTTTTGCGGCTTTTATCACTTTTATAATATAAATAGAAAAACAGTTTTTTCTATTTTTATTTTTCTATTAAATAGATATTTCTATTTTTGTGATAATTTTATTTTATTTTTACATATACCGGTTTCGAAACTTCGTTCTTCTTCAGTATGTATCTATTTTGTCGGTTGAAAAATAGATACATACTGAAGAAGAACGAAGTTTTGAAACCGGTATATGTAAAAATAAAATAAAATTATCACAAAAATAGAAATATCTATTTAATAGAAAAATAAAAATAGAAAAAACTGTTTTTCTATTTATATATCGAAGTAAATGCTTTTTAACGGATTTAACGGCCGCTTCCCACAATCCGCCAAAGTGGGGTGACGATGGAGGAATAAAATGCCACTCGATATCGTTCCTACTCAAGAACTCTGTAATTATATAATCATTATTGAGGTTTCTTATCAACTTACATGCCTGCTCCAGTATGCGCCGTGCTCCAATAAAGTTGGAGCCATTATCTGTATATATGTTTCTCGGCATCCCTCTCCTGGCCGTGAAACACTTTTAAGCTGCCAAGAAAACTTCACTTGTCAAGTCTGTTACACCTTCAATACGGATGGCCTTGACCGAAAGGCAGACGAATATGCATATATAGCCTTTCGTCGGACTTCCACATCCCCTGCCCTTCCTCGTCGTAAAGTATATTGGCCCGGCGAAATTAATGCCGGTATTCTCGAACGGCCTCGTTGGGGTAACCCGTTCTGCTGGCAAATTTCCCATAATTTGTTTAGACATTCTTGTAGCGTATCTCGTACACATCACACATTCGCGGAGGATGCTTCTTATTCTGCTTCGCCCATTTGATAATCCAATATTCTTGCCTAATATAACTGGTTGTGAGCGTTGGGCCAGCATGTAATTTGTTCAAATGTACATCCCATATGACCCTATTCGTGAATACATGTTTTTGTGATAATATTATGGGGTGCTTACTTCCGTAGTCACAGTCGGAATTTTGTAACCGACCGCCAACTCGCAAAATCCCATTTTCGTCTATAAAAGGAACCAATGATAATAATCTCGATTTATTATTAACTCGTTTATGTCGCCGTACATGGAGAATTTCCTCCCCAAACTCTTTACGTTGCACCCACATAATACATTTCAATTTTTCAGCTGTAATCTCCGTTGCCGTCAACTGTGTGCTGATTCTCGATTGGGGATTTCGTAGCTTATTTCTAAATCTTATCACGTACGCGACTATCCTGTAGCTTTGCTGTAATTTAGATTTTGTTTCGAAGGGTTCGTCCATCCAGGAATTGATATAACCTTCACATTTTGCGTGCAATACCATAAACGGCTTCTTCGAATTTGCTGATCTCGTTTGGTGACCACGACCTCTGGGGCAGAACAAGCCAATCTGGACCCTTCCACCATTGCGTGAGATTAATTAACTTCTCTGGTGAGATACCTCGAGAACCATGATCCGCTGGGTTGTCTTTGGATTTGACATCGGCCCAATGACGTCTGGGCAGACTCTCTAATATTTTGCCAGTTCTATTACTTTACTGCGACGAACGTTTTCCATCGCGATGGATATGCAGATAACCAGGCCAGAACAATGGTTGAATCCGTCCACGCAAAATATTCAGCAACACCTTTCGGGGCCACGATATCCTTTTAATTGGTGCTACCTTCGTTTTTCACGTCAATAACTCTGCTTCGATGCATCTATCTCTAGTGACAATGCGGCTGTATACTACCGCGCAATATGCTACCTCACTTGAGTTAGCGAATCCATGTATCTGCACTTCTCCATAATGATTGGTGAATCTCGGAATTGCTATGTTTTCAAAATGTATGAATTGGCTTCTTATTTCGACGTATTCATTCTCGATCTCAGGTTGTAATTTGGCATCCCAATCTACTTTCATCAGCCATAGTTTTTGGAATAATATTTTTAATAGGACAATGGATGGAGACAAGAACCCCAGAGGATCAAATAATCGTGATGATTCTGATATAATTTTTCGCTTAGTGATCCCGCCTTCCTTTTCCGTTTGTATCTTGAAAGTAAATGTATCGTTCAACCGATTCCATTGTAGTCCCAAGGTTTTGGTTGTGGAAGTCTCATCATAGCATAGGTCACTCACAGGGGTCTCTTTGTTTGATTCACACAAACGTTTATGTTCGATCTCCACTTTCGCAGACAAAACCCACCCTTTTCTAACACACACGTCACCCTCTTTTTCATCTCCCTTGCTTTTTCCGCATTATGGCTTCCCGTCAACAAATCATCTACATAGAAGTCGTTGAGTATGCATTTTTTTATACCTGCTTCTACTGCATCCTTTGCCAAATGCTGCATTGCTCTGATGGCCAAAAACGAAGAACATGCTAAACCGAAAGTAACCCTGGTGAGCTGATAACATTTTAACTGCTCATTTTGCAGTTCTCGCCACAAAACCATTTGATACCTTTGATGCTCTGGCGGTACTATAACTTTATTCAACGTCCGCAACTAGGGCAATTTTATTTATCCTAAATCTCAGTAATATCTCCCAAAGTTGTGGTTGAATGGTAGGGCCTACCATCAATTTATCGTTCAAGGAAATTCCGCTGGTTTTTTTGCTAGAACCGTCAAACACATACGCATCTTTGTCTTTTCACGGTTCACGTTTATCACGGGCTGATGAGGTAAATAGTAAATGTAATTGATCATCTTCGAATTGTGTGACCTCTTTGCCGGTACCTCCTTCATATGCCCTAGGTTTAATTACTCCCTCATTTGGCTTTTATAATTGTCTCTTAGTTTATGAATCATCGCGAGTTTAGGCTCGAGTGTGCGAAATCTTGTGGTAGCCATCCGCAATGAATCACCTAACACCTGCCAGAATCTCTCTTGATTGGCAGCTTAACAATATAGCGACCCTCCGCCTTTCTCTGGTGCGTGCTTTCGAAAAGATCTTCACATTCCCTCTCTTCTGGTGTTAGCTTCTTAATATTGGGCGATACGTCTTCAATCTCCCAAAACTTTCTCAACGTGCCTTCTAATCTCGAATCATCGTGTGTGAATGTGGTAAACACCACTGCGTTCTCAGTTACAGACGATTGCGGGCGTCCCGAAACTATCCAGCCAAACATCGTTTTATTCAAAATTAAAGAGTTGAAATGCCGTTTGTCCTTTTTGAGTGCTTCAAAGAATTTTTCCGCTCCAATTAATAAGTCGATGTGGTATGGAGTATCAAAGTCGGGATCGACTAAATTCACATCTTTCATCAAACCTTTATCGCCGCGGTATATTTGCGTGCTTGGGATTCGCGTTGGTAAACGTTTAATTATATGAACCTCTAGCATTGTTTTTATTTCACGGTCGTATATTGAATGTAGCGCTACCATTGACTTATTCCTTGCTCTTATAATGCCGGCTGTCAATCCAGTGTTTTGCAAGTTCGCCTTCTCCCGACCAATTGTAATCTCGTAGCGCATTTTTCCGTCACAAACGATGATTGGAAACCAGAGTCTACACGGTAAATAAAAATTCACTAGATGTGAGCATACTAGACGATCTAGTTGAATCAAGTAAAATTAAAAATACTAGATTTCTGGTTGTAATAAAATCTGGTAATTTTACTTGAAATACAAATCTGTAGCACTAGAAATCAAGTAAACAATACTATTTGATTTTGCGACTGGAATTCTGGTAAAATTATGAGAAATAGGTACTGTTTTTTAATCAGACTTCAACTAAAATCGAATACTAGATTTTCTTGCACAAGTATAAGATTTCCTGCATTTATTCTACTAAAGTTCTAGTAAAATAACCGGAAAAAACGATATGCTTTAGCAGAATTCTAGTTAATGCTACGTCATCAATTTTTACTAGATTATCCCTTGATTCTACTAGATGGTTGTCTAAATAAATTTCAAATAATAAAAAAACGTGTTTTGATTTTATTTTAATTAGATATTTTTTATTTCAACTATTTTTTAATTCAAATACAAAAAATTAAAAAGCTTTAGAACAGCTGTTCTGCATATTCTGCACATAATTTATTATAAAGCTTCGACGCTCGAGGTGTCGGAATCACACCTTTAATTTTAAAAAAATATACTTCTATGAAATTATAAAAATATAAACAGTTTCGCGGAAACTTCAACCCAAAAACATAAAAATGTTAAAAAGTATGTCGAAGGCCCTTAAGAAAGTTTTGTAGCCCAACGAAATTGACTGTGAATCTATTATAACGTAGAATATTCCTTCGTGGCTTAACTCATCCTCCGACAAACATATCAGGTACGGCTGCGCCTGCTTAGTTTTTTGGGTGAGCTCTTTTATTGATTCATCTACCTGCAAAAATAAAAATTTAGAGAAATAAAGAGAAAATAACCAACTATTTGGATTGAATATTACAGTACATTCACAATAAAAAAACATTTTACATTTTATTTAAAGGTTTGTATGAATTTCCAACATAATGCGCAAAAATTTGTGGTTGTTAGTAAAGAGTAAAAAGTTTTTTCATTGTGAATGCTGTGTAACTCAATTTTTTTTCAGTTTAGTGTACAGATTGAGATTAGTTATTACTATTATTGTCCTATGG
The DNA here is from genome assembly GCA_958295665.1 of Tipula vernalis. NCBI lineage: Eukaryota > Metazoa > Arthropoda > Insecta > Diptera > Tipulidae > Tipula > Tipula vernalis. The sequence continues at coordinate 254,563,572 of OY282559.1, read as the reverse complement.
AAGATGGAAATTAAAAATACATATTTTGCCGACTAAACATGTTTTACATAACTAAAAAAAAAATGCATTTTAAAATAAACTTTAACTCGGTTTTGAAACTAGTGTACTTTGTATTAAAAACGAAAACTATTTTTCTTATTACGCGTTTCTTGATTTAGTTTTAATTATTTTTTAAAATTTTGTTGATAAAGTTTATTTCAGCTATCGATTGGCATCAATGACTCAATTTGGTCAAAAATGTAGTTATGTAAATTATGTTAAAATAATATGTATGGCAAAATACCTGTTGCATAAAATATTGAAACCACGCGTTTAATGTAAATTCGCATTTTCTTGATGTATACTCATTAATAATAAAGGCCCCATGCAAAACGGAAAACCGTAATTTAAAACCGTCAAACCCAATTTTTGGCTAAATTGCTTCACTATGCAATATGAAAATTATTAACAAATACCTTCTACTAAGAAAATTTTATTAAAATGGATTTAATTTCATTCAGGAAACCCCAATTTTATGTTTTGCCGGCTGACAAGCAAAAATCCGTCCGTCGAAATATAAAATTGGGATGTTTTGAATGAAATTAAATCAATTTTAATAAAATTATCTGCGAATAAGATGGAACTTATAAATTCGAACTATTTTTTAATAATTTTGATATTGAAAATCAGACAATTTTGTCAATAATTTGATTTGACGGTTTGAAATGCCAATTTGCTGTTTGTGCATGGGGCAATTCCTTTACGTGTAATATTTCAATACTCACTTTAAATACTTATTTTATAGTAGCACTCACATTTATATACTTCTGTTTTTATTTTTTCACCTGTTTTTTATTTATCACAACACACCACGAAATTCAACGTTTTACTGATACAAACTAAATATCAGACGACGAAAATGAAATTAATACGCGAGCAAACGGCTAAATTTACTAGATTTCTAGTAAATATAATTATAATTTTACTAGAAATTCTAGTAATATTTTAATGTAAGTTAAAATTGACTAGAATATTGTAACAGTATCGACCGGGGATGTGTCGGCTGTTAACAGAAATTGTTCACTCAGAGGCTTCGGGGCGGTCCTCTCTGGCCGGCTAGAGCTCAGGGTGTTGGGTGTGGGATTCCCCGAAGCATAAGTAAACCGTGTTAGACCGCGATAGTGGGAACAAAGGAGACAATAAGGGAAAACAGGTAAAGGCAGGACCAACTCACCTCACTGCAGCGACTACACTTACCGCTTCATCCTCGCAATTGAGCTCTTAGCTACTCATCATCTGCAAAGCGAAAAAAAATAGCGGATTTCACAACAGAAGCAGAAAAAAGTAAGACCGGTATTATCACTTTGAAATAATAATATTTGGATTATGCTAGTATAAACAATTCATTGTTTAATTTATTGAGCAGAAATAAAGAAAAATTCCGAATTACAATAATGATGAAAATTCCAGCAAAAAAAAAAATAAGAACATTTGTTTACTTAACCTAACTATGACGTCATACTATTCTACGTTTAACAATAATTTCTAGGAAGTTACGAAAGTATAAATAATTCCTCAAATGAAAAATAAGATAAAAAAGAGTCATAAACTTTACATAATTATGTGTAGATAACTAGGGTATTCCAGAAATAAAAAAATTTAAATTTAATATAATAAAACTTAACTAATAATCAAAAACCTGAGTGATGACCGATGCAGCATTCCATCATTTTGTCGTATGATTTTATTAGTGGAACGGATTGTATAATCAACCGTTTTATTAATATTGTTTCACACACTAATTATATTGTTCATTAGTATGTTTGTTGTCTATACACTATTATCTGGCACTATTATTGTTATTTATTTATTTATTGTTTTCTTAATTTTCACTCAACTTAAGTTCTAAATTACACATGGGCAAAATCACACCACTTATCATAACCGAATATTTTCGTTACTGGTCGCCTTTTGTTTTAATACAAAACCACTGTTCTAAACGGTTTATTTCAATGAGTTCGAGGCGTCCAACAGAAAAAGTTTTTGGGTTTTTTTTTCTTCACACCTTATTAGGCTAAACGACACTTGCACTCGGGCTTTTCATTTCTCGAATATCTATTTTCACGACCATTTGGTCAAGCCAACCACTAAATTGATTATGCACTTATTCGATTTTATTACCGTTATAAATTTTGATTTTTGGTTTTTGTTATATATATTTTTTTGTTGTTTGTACGGAACTTGAGCTTAATTAACTTAACTTAAAATTATTTTATATAAACTTAATAGACATTTGGCATTTTCTTCATTATTATATGCGTTACTTCTCACTATCTCACATAAAAGTTTTATTTGAGTTTATTTTTTTTTTATTTTCACCATATACGATAACCTCTCAATTTTTATTTCAAAGTAAAAAAAACATACATTTTTATGGGTATCGACCACGACAAAAGCACAAAATAATTTTTGCTTTTAAAGACAAAAAAAAAATCACTATTGTTTCGCTAAGTGATCGAGAACTTAAGAGCCCAAGAATAGCAAAAAAAAAACTGAACTGATACTTAAAACCGCATTCGAAAAACTGACCACTCATCAAATCAAGCGATATTTATCGATTAAAAAAAAAACAATAGACTCCCACCAAAGATTGGAACGGGACAATCTGGTATGATTTCTCCAACAGAAAAAAACAAACTTTTCGCGCGGTGATACATGGAATGGAATTTTGTAATAATAATAAATAAAATAAAAAAAATATACTAATTCAGGGGTAGACAACATGTCAAGCTTGGAACACCGTTTGCCGCGCCGGTCGTTACAATATCACTAGAATCTGTTTAAATTACTAGAAATTCCTTGTACAAGCAAACAGGAATTATCTTGTATTTAATATAATTTAACTAGAATTTTACTAGATTTCAGGTAACTACATTAAAAAATAAATCGATGCAAAAATTCAACTGGAATTCAAGTAATTTTTATTATTACTGGAAATCTGGTAATAAAATTTACGAGATTTTCATTTAATTTACTGGATATTCCATTTTAGAAAGTAAAACTAACCATCTACTATTTTTCTAGTAATTTTTTGTGCTAGATTATCACTAGAATTCCAGTATAATTTAAAATATTACTGGGAATTAACTAGAAAATGGTCCAAATCTGGTTTTTAATGCAATTTCACTAGAAATCGGTTAAATATATTTTTAAATTTAACTAGAAAATTCATTTTTCGTGATTTTTAACTAGAAATTCACTGGATTTTCACTAGAATTTGCAAAACCAGATAATCAAGTAGGCAATTACCGGATTTTGTAATGAGCGTGTAGTGAAGCTCTACACCTCTGCATTTGTCATTTTATGGATACTGCTGCCTTCATGGAACCCGATGCCGCCGGCTCACCTTGCTCTTCACCATCTGAACTTGTATTTGCTTCAAGGTGCAAAATGACATGATGTTTTCGTTTGCAAATTCGACACACATATTTTGAACGATAAACTATGGATTGATGCGTCGAGGACAAACAATTAAAACAAACACCTTTCTTCGCTGCAAACCAGTTTCTTTCGATACTTGATAGCTCAAGATACTTATCGCATTTTGCCAAGTAATGTTTCTCCGAACACATAGGACATACCCCGTTAACTGCAACCTGCGACGTTAATGCTCCCACTCTCTTAGGCAATGGTGGTTTTTGCCTCTGTGTGGATACAATGCATTCTAAGGCATCGCTTCTTCCCGTTAAAAATTTAAAGAACGATTCAAGAGAAGGAAAATTATGATTGGCCGAATGGTGTGCCGATGCTTCCCTTGAATCCGCATCCAATTTATACACCAAAATATAGATAAGCCAAATATCTCGTTTATCTGCCTGCTCTCCTAGTACACGCAAACCCCGATTAACTTCGTCTGACACACCTGTGAGACGACGAAAGCCCTTGGCCGAGCCCTACAGCAACACCGGTTGATCCATAAATTGCTTGACTAATGAGTAAACCACGTGTTTTGGCTTGTCGTATCTCTCCTTGACCTTTTCCCATGCTTGTGTATAATTCACGTCGGTTACATTTAAATGGCTAATTAAAGTGTTAACCTCACCTTTCAATAATGACTTCAAATATTGTAATTTGTGAACCTTAGACATATTTTCATTTTTGTATATCGACGCTTCGAAAAGGTCCTTAAAGGATGGAAACTCCGAGTAGTTTCCTAAAAACTGCGGTATGTTTACACGTGGTAAACGTATTTCACTGTCTCGCTTATTTATTACAGATATCTCCTGAGTGAAATTGCTTTGATTTAATAACAAATCCTGCATATTATCATTCTCATGATGATTTTGAGCGTTGTTATCCTCGTGCTTTTTTTCCCATCGAATAAGCTTTTGCTTTAAAGCAAAGTGATCTTCTTTGATTTTGTCTACTATTTCTAGATTCCCTTAATCGAATTTGCCCTTTAATGCCTTCTCAAGTGCTTGAAATTCCTTCCATTCACTAGCCAAAAGCTCCATGCTTGTTTTAATTTCAATTATTGGCGTATTAATTGAAAATAATTCTATCTCACTTTTGATTACCTCCAAGCTTTTAGTTAGATGTTTTATGGCTCTCGCTTCCGCCATCTTGATTTGTAAATCACGGCTTAAGTAGCAATGGTTAGAGTTATCTCGGCGTAAGTAGCAATGGTTGCACATTACTATGTTGAGAATGTTTTAAACCTCATCAGACGGCATAGATAATATTGTACATTTTCCGTTTTTAAATTGAAACAACTTGTAGAAGCCGTAGAGGGTGAAGCTATCGTGAAATCTCTACATTTTTGGCCTAAATCATACAGGCCTTATTCAGGAAAAACATCACCACCTCCCGGAGTACATAGAGGGTTGAGTTAACGTTTTAATATGATGCCGCCGGACGAGGGTTATTCCGTCGACTCATGATGAGTGTGTTGTTTATTATCTGGATGTTCTCTTGAAGTAATTCTAAATGTCTCGTGCTTATTTCATTTATGGCAAACATCGATAATGGAAATTTTCCGATCTTCATTTGGCTTCTGTTTGTGTTAACAGCCCGAACGAATTAGCTTAGTGATTGTATTTCAGATAATTTGTCTGTTAAGTGTTTGGTAGATCACTCTGCATAATTTTCGTCTTTCTTTTTGATACCTATTACTTTGTCAAGTTGCATTGGGCTTAAAGTCATAGTAAATTCTTTCCAATAGCTGTTCAGGTCATAATATATGACAACACAATTTTCCATCTTGATGCTAGAAGTTGTAGTGTTCCAATTTATTCCAAATAAATGGCTGGTGAGCTGTTCCACCGTGTGAGTTGGAAATTGCCTCAAATTATCAGCCTAAGGTTCCAATCACCAAAAATAAAAATTTACAGACCCATGACTCAGTTTGATATTGTTGCGGGCCGTGTCTGTGATCTCGTCACCCTTAGTATATATTTTGTTCAGGCTTATGTCTTCTTTTGTTGCGTTTTACAGTGTTATTGTTCTGCTTTAGGGTTATCATTCATCATCTTTTGGGCCTAGGTTAAATCCTCGGATTCATGTGCTTTCTTTCCAGCGTCAAGTGCAGCGTATTGCAATCTGGTATGCCCTCCAAATATATTCTGAATCTTTCCAGTGAATATAAAATGGCCAATGTTTCTAATTCAAAACTGAGATATTTGGCTTCTGCCGCCGTAGTAGCCCTCGAATAAAATGCCGTCAGATGAAATTTTCCGTCATTTTGTTTCTGCATCAATGCCCCTCCGAATCCATATGAACTGGCGTCGCAGTGCAATTCAGTTTCTCGCTTCGGATGTTAAATCGCTAGTATTGGGTCAGTCATCAGTAATTTCTTCAATTTTTCGAATGCTTCTCGGCATTTTTTGTCAAAAATAAAAGGAACGTTTTCCTTCAACAGATTTTGCATCGGGCGTGCGATTCTTAAGAATTCCGGGACAAATCGGCGGAAATACGAAAATAGCCCTAAACATGAATGTACTTCCTTCGCATTTTTCGGCATCGGATATTTTTTAATTGCCTCAATATGTGCCTCACTTGGTCTTATTCCTTCCGAAGTAACAGAGTACCCCAAGTAAATGATTTCCGTACAACAAAATTGACATTTCTTCAAGTTTAGTAGTAAACCTCGTCGTGCCAATCGTCGCAATATTTTCCTCATTAATTTCTTGTGTTCGGCCAGAGTTTCCGTTGCCAACAATATATCGTCCATATAAATAATAATTTCACCCTTTTCCAGAAAATATTTGAAAATTATATTTATAAATCGTTGAAAGACCGCTGGCGCATTCTTCAATCCAAATGGCATGCGACGATATTCGTATTGTCCATGCGGTGTTACAAAAGCGGTGAATTTACGCGATCGCGGTGACACGCGTACCTGGTGAAACCCGCTTTTCAAATCCAGCAACGTAAAATATTTTTTTCCCTAAATATTCGACGCAGTCATCAATCAAAGGCAGCGAATAATTGTCCCTTATCGTTAATTTGTTAAGAGCGCGATAAGCTACGCACATTCTGGTGCTTCCATCCTTCTTTTTTACAAGCACAATTGCTGACGCATTTGGTGAATCGCTTGGCGTAATTACCCCTTCTTTGATCATATCGCAAATTTTCTCCTGAATCTCAATCTTTTCCACATAAGCTAAACGTCGTGGTGCGTGGTGAAACGGTACATCCGAAGTCAAATGAATATCGATCTCATAGTCGAACGGTTCTACCTCAATATCCGTTGGTACCATATAATTCTCCTCGATTATTTGTTTGACCTCATCGTAATCAATCGCCTCTAAACTCTTGTTTATTTCTAGGATTGGCTCATCTCTAACAATATCAACGGCAAATATTTGTGGTAAATCGAATTCAGGGCTTAGACCCTCCTCAATAAAAGTAAGACTTAGGTTACCCCCGGGATTTCTTTGCGGTGTGGCCTTTTCCATCACTGGCTTAATTGACCTCAAAACATTCATTTGTGCAAGCTTATTGAAAATTAAATCAGGTACACGGGGATACGTTCCATTTTGGACAACATTCTTTTTATTTAAAAGTAAAAATTTCAATCGGTCTTACATTATTGTCTTCGACTGGACCAGCTTGATATTAAAAATTTCCAAAAAATCTCTTCTCTGGTGTCGCATTACGTTGTATAGTCGCATGACCTGCTTTCGAAGCTGGTACGTTTGCCGCCGCTGCCCGTGCGTTTCGTCGTGCCGTTGCCTCAGCCTCTTTATCTGCAGCCTCCTAGCATGCTGCGTCCTCAATTTTGGGTCCATAACGGAATATTTGCCCCTTTAATTCGATCGTATTTGAAATGCCTCGCAATATTGTCTCCTCTCGCGTCGGTAGGTTCATATTATCGATGACAATGTCGACAATTTGAGCATCAGTTAGCCGCCCTTCGCCCATTTGGCGATGGAAACTTTCCATTTCCAATGCAAAATGGTGCAATGTCTCCTTCTTTTCACCTGAACGTCGCCATTTACGACAACGCATGGCTGCTTCTATGTCTGCACTAGTATTTTTGTCGCCAAATTTCTCATGTAGCCGCTTCTTCAATAATTCGTGTGTTCCCACATCTTTGTGAGTCAACAACGTTTTTGCCGCGCCAGTGAGCAATTGTCTCAAGTACAATATTTTTACACGATCGTCATGCTCCATTGTTCCAATAATGTCCTCAAAATTTTGGAAAAACATGCGAACGTCATACGTGGGATCCTCTCCCGAAAACTTGATGATTGCTCGTTCAACAAATTGTGGACGAGCCGAATTATTTGGTACGGCCACTGCACCTGGTGGTGTCATGTGTACCCCATTGCGTAGCGATACAGGATTGGAACGACTAGGATACGGCACAGTGCGTAGCCCCTCAGGCAGCAATATCGGATTTGCCTCAAGTTCATGGTACGAAATGTTCCGGCTGCGGGAGGTCGCACTTCCCCGTGAATCAGCACAAGCCAAAGCAGCCTCAGCCGACGCAATAGTTTCTACCAATCTGGCCTCTGAACGTCTTTGTGCCTCAATTTTATCGACTTCTTCTCTTTCCCGCATTCCGCGGATTCGCTCACCCAAATTCAAAATTTCCTCTTGTTTTTGTAATAATGCAATTTCTGCGCCGGCCTCTTGCACTGAATTTGGTAATGTACTTACTGTACCAACTTCCTCGTTGTCCTCATCTTCGTCCGCATTCCGAACCTCTATACGTGCACCTCCTTCGTTGACCTCATTTTCCCCAGTGACCGCAACCACATTTTCTTCGATAGCCTTAGTTTCCACTTGTTGCACTGCATCAATAATATTTTCTTCGTCATCCACTACGTCGTTCAGCAGTTCGAATTGGTTTCGTATTTCCACTGGTAAACCTCGATATAATTGCAACGAATGTGCCACCTCGTTTTCGTTCAACAATTCCATCATCAAATCGCGTGTTAATCGTTGCACACGGCGTGTCAGTGCTCTATCCAAAACCATGCCGATTTAGTTTTTTTTTCTTTTTCCACAAGAAACAAAATATTTCATTATTCGTCGTTTATTGTTTCGAATTCACCAACCGGTTTGCCACTGATTCGTGGTTCGTTTCCCAAATTCACAAAAATTATTTTTCACTTCAATTTTCCGTCCACAAAATAATAGTTTTCCAAAATTAATCGTCAACTGATTTTTTTTCTTCGTCTCGTGTTCGTGTTCTCAATGAACCGCAAACAATTAACTTCACAATTTCAATATTTGCTCTGACCCCACATCTGAAGTTGTAAAGTTGTCAGAATGTTGCAAATTATCAATTGGAACAACAGCTGATTTTGAAATTAGCAATAAACTTTATTCAAGCTTTATATATATGTATATTGGTTTTATTTTTCTTTATTTTTTCAATATCTATCCACATAGCATAAATGCTAACAAAAGAATGATTCGAAAAGCATGGCGTCCTCCTTTCTTCTCTTCCTATGCGTACCTACGTGTGAATTCGCCGCCATTTAGTAGTTTACAAATGAAAGATTAATTTTGTTTAAGTTGCACATAAGGAAAATAAAATTTGTCGGTTTACACCAAATTATCATAAAATATTCGAATTTTTGGCCAAAATTATCATTGTTGGCACTCAATTCTCGATATAGCCCCAAAAATAAATCAAAACTATTTTACACCTTGAATAAAACTTGTACATTTAATTACTATTCAAAAATTATTCACTAATTATTCATTCAGCAGTGAACAAAACAGAAGAAAAATATATTTCTATTCTATTCAGTAGATCGATTCTCTCATTTTGTTTCTTTTCTTTGCTCATTATTCATTTGTTACTGAATAGTATTCGTGAATTTTTGGTTTACTATTTTGATCGAAGAAGATAAAAGAGAATTGGAAAATTCATTTAAAACTAGAAGAAAGGGAATAAAAACAAACTGAAGAGTAATTTTAAACGTTGAAAAACGTAAACATGAAGAATCTAAATATTCTCGATTCATCTTTTTTCTATGACCTTCGTCTGAAATATATTCATATAATTTTACTTCTTTGTAATAAAACATCTTAAAAAGATGCACTGCCTCATTTAATACAAAATTAAAAATAATCTGAATTGACAAAATATCATCTTAAATAGTATTACAGTTAATTTTCCTAAACGTAAAAAAATGTAAATTCTATTGAACACATTTTATTGCGTTTAACTTTATACACTTACTGTGAACATTTCAGGCAAATCAGTTAACATTTTAATTTCACAGAGCCAAAAAACTCTAAATTCAATTCACTCCAAATCACAAATTTCGAATTGACATACTTTTACGGTAACACCTAAGGTAGAATAGGATAAGTTAATTAATAGCGCACGCAAAGTTTACAGTACTAAAATGGAAAATTTCCATGCTAAAACTGTTCTACGTTGTACTCGACTATTCTTACTGGAAAAAGCACGATATTTGTAGAAACTTTGGTTTATTGTTAGTTTACATAGTTAAATATCATTTTAACAAAGTGACGTAAATAGTAGTATATTTCATACATCTCCTGGCTTAATTGGCCCAAACTCCTTGCACACTACCTTACATGACAGAGGGACATGCACCACCAAGCTAGCTTTACTCTACAACTTAATGGTGGCCAGCACGTATTTCCCACATGAACATATTTACAAAGCCGTATTTAAATTAAATAATGGCACAATGGTCAACCAGACTGACCACATCCTCTTGTCCAAAAGACATTTGACATGTGATACCATAATCAAACGTGAACAAGACCCTCTCAGAAAATTGCCTGGTAGCTTGATGAATTACTTGCGGCTTACCACCACTTACAATCATCGTGTTCATTGTATCACTCGAGACTGCTATATCAGGAATCTTGGAAGATAAAAAACTTTCTGGCTCCGTTAAAGAACAATGGACATCATCAAAACGGCGGTAACTGATGCCTCGGGAAGATCGCGATATGACTGTAAAGAAAAGTTCTAATCGGCTATGCTATCCAAAATTCTAGCCTGAGAAGCTATTTGAGAAAAGCGATACTGGACTCGTACCCAATCCGTTTAAGGTTCATGAATCTAATTTTTTAAATCAACCTAAAATTAAGTTCTCAAAAATAACCTAAAAAAATTAGAACTGGAACTTTTATCCTATGGTCATCACCTGTAAATTTATTACTCAACATAAAAAACTTAGGTCCATGGACATTCAATTTAAGCTCATTTAGCTAAAAATTAGGCTCACGGACCTGAAAAAATTAGGTCCTCGGATCTAGAATATCTAGGTTCATGGTTTTAAGAACACGTTGATATGGCTAAAAAAAACATTTTGTCCATAGAACTAAAAAATTTGGTCAATGAACCTAAAACAATAGAGACCTATATCTTTAGATCTAAAAATTAGGGCTTACCGAAACTATTTCTGTGAACCTAAAGAAAAAAACTTCAGTCCTAAAATAATTGGTCTCAATTCGAATTTCAATCAAAAAAACAATTCGTAAAATTAAGTGTAAGAACCAAGGTCAAATTTACACATTATTGTTTCCAGGATAAAATACCATAAAATCCTTTCTAATTTCTAGTAGGTTGACATTAGAAAAAATTTATTCGAGGTGAAATAGAAAGCTACCCAGCTAGACGATAGCAGGTTATATCTTGCGTCGCTGGAACCATAGATATTCATAGTAATGTTTCATGTTTTTCCATCAGAGTTACAATCATTTAACGAATCACTAGTGCTGGTTTTCGAGGATGCGTCTTTACCTGGTACAAAGCGTAGTATTTGTACTAGATGATGTAGGTACATTCCTAACTTATTCCTCTACTTCTGTTTCCTTGAGTTGACCCAATGAAAGAGAACAAACTCTATCTAAACAGTAATCATAGGAATTGGTCTAACATGTTTTCAATGTAGCCTTCTAGAAAAGAGAATCGATACTGATTTCAAGCCATGTACATAGCATATTCGGAATGACTTTTAAAATATTTAGCAAACATGCATTAATCATTTTCATCTAGACTACAGTTAAACATTTTCCTCCCCCTACCTTAAGGTTACTGTCTTAAATTTTAGTTGTAGTTTATTCTATCTGTTGATGACCCAGTAACTCCAGTTACCTAAAAAATATAAATAAAACTTATAAATTGTAAATTCATGAAATACCTTCAAATCATAAAATTAACTTATATATTTATTTTATACTTATCTGTAACTTGTTGATATTTTTTCATATAGTAATCTAACCTAAAAACAAAATAATTCATTAAATGTGTAATCACAATTTATATTATATAATATTATAGAATAATTATACTTATCTTCAATGTTACATTTGGCCATAATTGATGATTATCCTTATTAAATAATAATTTATTTATTGTAATTATTTGTAAAGGTAAACAGAAATAATTCATTCTGTTTACCTCAAATTTTGACGTTTAGTAAGAGAACGTTATAAATTCCATATTGAATGTGAATTCGTTAAGAACATGGAAAAGTGGTCACCTAGCGTAAATTTAATTATTAATAACCTTTATCGATAGCATAGCCACCTGTATTCAGGTAGATAAACTAATTATACTTTTTTTTTGATGTCATTTTGTAAAATAAAAATTATAATTTGCTCTCTTACCAAATAACCATCGAAGCGAACGGTCATTAAAATAAAAATAAAATTAACCACCAAATTATAACGAGTTAAATTAAAGTGTTTTATTTACCAACAACAAAGCCATACCAAACCCACCATTTGTCGATCGAACAACATTAGTACCAAGATAGTTATCGTGTCCTCTGTACCAATACCTTGTCTTACAAGCCAGATTACAGGTTTGGTACACTATCAATATATTGTATAATAATTGGCTACACACAGAGAGCTTTATTAGTCAAAGTTGAAGTTTTGTTACTCATCTATTTCCTAATCTGGATCAAATCATGTTTCGTGAAATGGAAAAGATAAGCAAAGAGAATTTGGAAAATTGTTGTTCTTGCCTTCAATGTAAACTTTCTGATATGGACCACGAATCCGAATATGATGCATCTTTAATTCTAGTAATAACCTTTATATTTTATTTGCCGTTGCATATTGCGATCGGAACGGAAACTTTTCTAACTCTATAACTATAACGAGTCAGTTAATTAAATATAAATAAATGACAGAAATAATAGAAGAGAAAATTTTGCGATTGTACTGTACTTTGAGAGCAAAATCGGTGCCAGAAAATTGATATAATAGGTTTAGCCTTCATAACCACCCAAGACTTTAATTTCGATTTAGGTTTAACGGATAAATGAAATTTAATTATTGACAGTTGTTTCCATGTTGAAATTCTCGGCAATATACTCAACCATTAATATAATTTTTCAAATTATTCTGTATTTGAGACATAAACCACTGATGGTCTATTAACTTAACTTTTTAATTTTCCTAAAAATAATGGATTTCATTTTTAATTAGACGTTAAGACACTTAAAACCCATTAAATTGTTCCAAATAAAAAATAATAAACCCTGCTCACATATTTTTGTTTTGTTTTTAAACCAACAACTGAAGATTAATTTATGTATAATAAATTTTATTCATAAAAATAAAAATTATTATTTATTATTTTAATTTTTGCGAGAAGCATAAATTCTTGATTTTGAAGTCCCTTCTATAAATTTTTGTTGTTGTGTAGTGCACTGCTAAAAATTAACGAATTCGCAGATTGTAATCAGTCACACTTTTATCTTAAATTATTTGCTTTTATTTAAATTATCCTGGGATGGCGAATAAATTAATAAATTGATTGTTATTTAATCTTCATAATTTCATTTACTGGTTTATCGTATAAAAAAAAAATTGCAGCTAAAATAAAATCGTACATGTTCAAGGCTGCTCACAAAATCTTGACCAGATACTGTTGATAATAAATCAAGTGAGAATTGGTACTATAAATGTAGTGTTTTCATAACGTGAAGCTGGTGTTTTAACATGAAGGAAAACACAAAAAAAAAAGTCTTGGACTTGGAATGAAAATTTGTTGATTTATCTACTCTAGGCAGCGTTAAGTAATAAAAGAGTTTCAATACAGACATAAATTATGATTTATGGACGAAAATCTCTATATTACATAAACTACAATGATTTTGTGTGTTGTGTCTTTATTATTTGCAGTGAAAATTTATTGTTATACGAGTGTACATGGGCCTTTAAATTATATTAGTTTTTCGTGGTGGAAATGATGTGTCACACGTAGATGGTGAAATTATTTATTGTCGTTTGGAAAAATATTAACACTGTTGTACGGTTAAAAGTAAATGTCTTATTTTACAGAGATACAATTTGAATAAAATTTATGTATACCATTTCCAAAATCAGTTGTAAATAACTTGCTTATCGATATTATATTAGATAAGATGAAAATTTTATTATTTTTGTAGAATTTTATTTAATTCAGCATTTCGTTTCCATCAGCCCTATAAAATACTTTTTGCTGGTTATTTTTTTTAATACTTTCCATAGTTTTGGGCTCTTACGCTATAACAAATTTATTATCGAAGCGAAATACTCTCTTTTTCTTTTGAAGAACAGCTAGTGGCTGGCTACAGATATGATTGTTATTAGCATTGTTTGTAAAATCGTAATTTCGACTGGGTTAATGATGTTATAACGCGAAACGTGGGTTCAGCATGATTTCGCGTTTATCAAATATTATTGCGATAACTACATACTTTACATGTACACGGTACAAATCTGTTATTGGTGTTTATGATTAATTAAGTTGGCTGTGTTATGGCACAGCTGAAAATGCCAAAGTAGAATTTATTCCTCCGAAATAGCAAAATCAGCACTGGATGGATGATGTAGCAGATAAATAAAAAATCCCCAAGCAAAGTTTAACAATTTTATTTTATTTATAATTTTACGACTAGTAATTTTGTAGTTTTTGCAATTCTGATGTTTCTCGATCGATCGCCAAAAAGAAAAGAAAATTGTTTTTCGCCTTTTCCAAACTAAGCTCGACTTAAATTTTGCTAAATATTATGGCAAATGAAATTTGTATAGCAACATTTAAAATTTGCGCAATTATGGCATGAGTAAGTACTAAATATAAATTAGCATTGATCGCACTGCCACCACCTTGGTACGAAAATTGACTTTTGCAAAGGTCGCACATTGCTTTTTTCGTCAATAGCTGTCAAGTAAAGCCAAACTTTGCTTCGTTTTGGTGCCATGAACTTAACTTAAAGTATTTGTTAAGGGTCTTACCGTTAAACTAAAACCTGTTCTAAAATTGTCTTAAATATAAATTTAACAATGCACAGTAATCTACAAAGTAAAATTAAGATTAATCAAAAAATAAATTAAAACTTAAATACCATATATGGTAAATAAAATCGCTTAATTCCAAGTTCTGAGCCTAGAAATATCATTTCATTGTTGGTCTCGTTCCGCTTTATTTTTTATAATAGCTGCGTTTTTTATTCATTTCCGATAGCGATAGCTGCTGTCGTGGGCCGTCATATAAAAAGTGACTCCCGGTAGTGCTCCGTATAATCAGGTAGATCCAAATATTTTTATACAGTGAAATTTCGTTATAACGAAGCCAAAGGGACATGTTTACGTAAAGTTTTTTTATTTTAATTTCTTATAATTACGTTAAGTACAAGTTTATTTTAATTTCTTATAATTACGTCAAGTACACTACGTTTACGTAAAGTTTTTTTATTTTAATTTCTTATAAGGGGGTGGGAAAGGGGGCTTAAGTAATTGGTCTACAAATAGTCCAAATGTCATCCTCACCTGCACGTGGTGCACCCTGCTAGATAACTAACGAGGCTCTGGCGAGCGAGACACGGCGGTATAACTGACTATCGAGAATTTAGTAAATGATCTTCTCAAACCAGACCCACTACCAACTCGTACTGGTCAGAGTGGTAGATGCTTTATGACCAGTAAAATAAACAATGAGTACAACGGATTCAGGAAATTGTACCCCAGGTGGTAACCCAGCTAATCAGCTGGCAAATCCACCCTCTAACGAGGCTGGCTCAAAGGATTCTGGGGTGAGCCAATCATTGTTTAACAGCCCTGTTGGGCAACCCAACCCATTCAAACAACAATCTAGGGTAGGTAGATCACCACCACCAATAGCGAACACCTTAGAAAGGGATAACGCAGAACTGCGCAATAAGATTTACGAAATAGAAAAGTTAACGTTAAATCTAAACAAAGACCTCAAAAACTTACAGCGAGAAAACAAGGAGTTAAAAGATGCTCTAAATGCAGTAATGTCTGAGAAAGAAACCACTAAGATAAACAACACCAATGATCATATAGAGGTTATGTATGAAACAGACGAGGAAGAACTCAATAGAGAAACGGGATGGATTCTGAACCGTAACAAAAAAAATAAGAAACGTAAGATGAGTAAATCACCACAGATTTCACCCGATTCGAAACAATCAGTTGAGCAGCTTCCAACCGGAAGTAGGCACGTGCAACAGGAGGATAAAGCTCAGGTTCCGTCGGAACAGAAACGATCAAGTAATGAACTCCCAACCGGAAGTAAGAATGTACAACTAGAGAAAAAAGTGCCACGGCCACCTCCAGTAATAATATCTAATTGCAATAATTATCAGAGTATTAGAAACATCATGGACAACAATCATATAAAGTTTCAAGCTACAGCGTTAAATAGTGGTGATATCAAAATAAATGTCACAGACAGTGATAGCTATAGAAAGTTAACAGGAGCTCTTAACGAAGAAAAGACAGCGTGGTATTCCTACGAAGATAAGCAGACAAGGCAAACCAAAGTCATTGCTAGGAAGCTACACGCTTCATGCAAACCAGAAGAGATAAAAGAGTATCTTTTGGAGAAAAAATACAAAATTAAAGAAGTTACACAGCTGCTAAAAAGAGGTGACAAAACACCTCTTCCATTATATATGTTGTCTTTTGAAAGAACAGAAGACATTAAAAATATTTACGCAATCAGCGAAATACTCCATATGAAAGTGCAAATAGAAGCAGTTAAAAAATCTAAGCTGATTCCCCAGTGCAAAAAGTGCCAAGTCTACGGACACACGCAAAACTTTTGTAATAAGGAGCCCAGATGCGTGAAATGTGTAGGAAAACACCGTACGGCTGAATGTACGAAACTAAAAGACACCCCACCAAAATGTGTTAACTGTGGAGAGACACACCCAGCCAACTACAGAGGTTGCATTGTTATAAAAGAGCTGCAAAAAATTCGCAACAAAACAAGGGAAACTTCAATAATTACCAGGCCAGAAATTAACTCAGCCTCAATAAGAATACCTACAAATTTAAGGCCACACCAAACATTAATCCAGCCATCAAGAACTAATCCAAATGTAACATTTGCTGATGTACTATCTACTGGAAGTTCGAGAAGACAACATAGTTCTCTTTTATTAAATGATTCAAATAATAACCAAACTAATAAAATACTACAAGATATTCTTGATAGACTTAGTTCACAAGAAGAAAAGCAAGAAAAAGCCCTTATATCAATCCTACAAAGGCTCACTCTACTCGAAAAACATGGCAAATAATTTAAAAATTCTTGCATGGAACTGCAATGGTATATTGCAACGACAAAATGAAATACAACTATTTCTTGATTTAGAAAAAATAGATATATGTTTATTATCTGAAACACACCTTACTACTCAAAGTCATATAAAAATCCGCGGCTACGAAGTTCACTCAGCAGTTCATCCTAATAATAATGCACGAGGGGGCAGTGCCGTGATTATAAAAAAAGATATTAAATACCATCTGCAACAAAAACTTGAAAGTGATGAAATACAGGCAATTACCGTTAGCATTAATACCCGCAACCACAAGTTAGTGGTATCCGCAATATATTGCCCACCTAGATATAACATCAAAGAGAATGCTTATACTCAGTTCTTCAAGCAGCTCGGTGAAAAATTTGTAGTCGGGGGTGACTTCAACGCTAAACATACTGACTGGGGATCAAGACTAACCACAACTAAAGGGAAAGAGCTTCATCAAGCAATAATTAAATACAACTGCAACTGGCATTCTACTGGAAAACCAACTTATTGGCCCAGTGATCAAAATAAAATACCAGACCTAATTGACTTCTTTATAACAAGAAAAATCCCGGTTGATTATATACAAGTGCAGGAAGGATTGGACTCCACATCTGACCACTCCTCTATTTTAATGATAATAAGTGATACAATAATTACTAATGATAAACAGCCACTGTTAACAAATAAATATACTGATTGGAAAAAGTTCAGGAATGAACTAAACAATAGCATCATTTTAAACACACAACTTTCATCAGAAGAAACATTAGAACAGGAGGTGGAGAAGCTCGTCAAGGACATACAGGTAGCGGCGTGGAAAAGCACTAACACAACAAACAAAAAAATAGCTGGCAAATGCTATCCAATGGAAATTAAATCACTAGTTATAGAGAAGAGAAGTACCCGTAGGGAGTGGCAACGTACACGAGACCCAACCGTCAAAAATAGATTAAATAATTTAACACAACGAATACGTAGAGAAATAAGGGAATTTAAAAATAAATCAATAAATTCATACCTACAATCTCTCACCTATGATAAAGGTAGTGATTATTCATTGTGGAAAGCAACCAAATATTTGAAAAGGCCAGTTATGCATATACCACCAATAAGAACAAATAATGGTCACCTGGCTAAAAGCAAAGAAGAAAAAGCAGAAAAATCGCGGATCATCTCGAGCGTACCTTTCAGCCAAATTTAACAACACTTAACCAACAGGATATACTGTTCGAAAACCAAACAACTATCCTGAGACAGGAAATTCCATTAACTAATGCTAAAGAAGTAAAACAAGTAATAAAGAACCATGTAGTACTTAAAAAATCACCAGGATATGACCTGATAACTGGAGAGATTCTAAAACAACTGCCTAATAAAGCTATTAAAAAAATATCGGACATAATTAATGCTTCCTTCAGACTCCGTTATGCCCCTCTATCTTGGAAATTTGCGGAAGTGATAATGATACCTAAGCCAGGTAAGCCACCAAGTGAACTGGCCTCGTACAGGCCAATATCACTTCTTCCAACTATGTCAAAACTATTTGAGAGATTGTTATTAAAACGAATTAAACCAGAAGTTGTAAAATCAGGAGCTATTCCGTCCCATCAGTTTGGATTTAGAGAGGAACACTCCACAATCGACCAAGTCCATAGAATAACAGATATAATAGAAAAATCCTTAGAGGAAAAAAAGATTTGTTCAGCCATATTTCTTGACATAGCGCAGGCATTTGACAAAGTCTGGCTAGATGGTTTAATATTTAAATTGGAGAAAACTCTGCCATTTGAGTATTGCGAACTGCTAAAGTCATACCTGAAAAGGAGATATTTTAGAGTTAAACAGGAAGGAGTTTACTCCAGTATTAAAGAAGCTAAAGCAGGAGTCCCGCAGGGGAGTGTCTTAGGGCCTTTCCTTTTCGTGCTGTTTACTAGCGACATACCGCAGACGAGCAATACAACTATCGCCACGTTTGCAGATGACACTGCAATTCTAGCTGTTGGTGACACAATCGGTGAAGTCACATTCAAACTACAAATAGCCGTAAATAATATACAAGATTGGCTAGCTAAGTGGAGAATTAAAGTGAATGAATCGAAGTCTACTCACATTAACTTCACTAATAGATCAATAGAACCACTACCTGTGACTCTCAATAATATCTCTGTACCACATGCCAATTAAGCAAAATACCTTGGTATGAACCTTGATGCAAAGTTAAAGTGGAAAGTACACGTGAAAAAGAAAGCAGAAGAGCTTCAGTTAAAATATAGAAAAATGTACTGGTTAATTGGAAGAAACTCTCAGTTATCCATTCATAATAAACTTATGCTTTATAAACAAGTACTCAAGCCGGTCTGGACATATGGTATTCAACTATGGGGATGCACCAAAATCAGCAATCAACAGATAGTTCAACGATTTCAAAATAAAGTCCTCAGAGGAATTGTAAATGCCCCTTGGTACACTCGTAATAGTGACCTTCATAGAGATCTCGGAATAGACACAGTCGCAAGTGAAATAAAGAAATGTGCTCAAAAACACCAGGAGAGGCTCCATCATCACCCTAACATCGAAGCTGCAAGACTACTTCATCAAGAGGGTATAATAAGAAGACTCAAAAGACTAAAACCTTTTGAGTTGCCTGAATAGTCCGCACAATGCAACATCAACCAAAACAACACTTTATGTAAAGAACACATATGAGTGCTTTATTATTATATTGTCAGAGTCAAACGCTGTTAGTCAAAAATGACTAGTTACTTTGTAAAAAAATTTTATTGTTATCATAAATAAAATTATTAAAAAAAAAAAAAAAAAAAAAAAAAATTTCTTATAATTCCTTATATACATTTCCAAATAAAAACATTTACATTTTAGCGAGTAAAAATGCTTTGCGAAATTTCAATTTCGTTAAATCGGTATTCGTTATAAGGATATTTCACTGTATCAGGTTTTTGGTAAATAATTGAATTAAAAATGATAGTTTGATGTTAAATAAATTTAGTTTACATCTAAACAGCGCGTCAAATTTAAGTTTAGGTATAGGAAAACGGCGGCTCTAGAAAGCAGCTATAGGAAGCGAATAAAAAACAGATAATGGTACCCATCCAGAAGAAATATAATTTTTTTACTCAGCCAGATGGAGATTAAAATTACTTATCTCTTATTTCTTGTATACTGTACTATTCGACAACCGATTCGGTTAAATATCGAACCGCTTAAATGCACCGACTATATACCATTAACAATATTAGATTTACATCATAACATCAACTATCTGTATCTTCCTACAATTGTCCAATTCTTTACCTATATATTTGGCTTACTTTGGTTTAAAACTGATAGTTGGGTGCGAGAAAAAGTAAAAACTATAAAAATCACAAATTATTTATTGTAGCAAAAGAGTATGCTTATAGCAGTGTATTGTAACTTACACGTAGTGTCTTATTCCGTAATGAAATATTCCTTACTGAGGCTGTGTTGTTCAGTGAACATTTCACCTTGCCAATCCAGAGAAAAATTAAGAACGCAAGAAATGCATTTTTTTAAATATTTAGAACCGTTCAGCACATCCTTACGTTTAATAAAAACTGCATCGAAATGTTACATAAGCCAGACGTAACAAGTGAGGGGTGGCGCGGGTTTAGAAACATTTTTAAAACCGAGTTTTAAATAATTTATTAGAAAATTCCGTATAACGTTTGATATACTCGATTTTTGGTCAAAAAGCAATATTTCATTTGAAAAACATAAACTTTTATATTAAAGTTCCTCTTACGAGTAAAGAACAAAACAATTTTACAAATTGTAGAGATAATTTTACACAGCAAAACGCTGAATTTTAAGCAAAAAATAAATTAAATTAAAAATTCCCGGAATTTATCATGACAATCCGCGATGACAATTTGTCCGGAAAATTCTCAAGAATAACCCTCTAGTCAACGCCAACACAACACCTTAATTATCAAAAATGTCATTGTACTATCGATACTGTCGACGACAGCAAAAGAAAATGCGATTTATTTCATAATTCCGCGCCAGTTAATTTTATTTTATAGTTACAATTGTGTCGACTAGAAGCAAAAAGGAATGTTTGTCATTTTTTTAAAAAGATGAGACAACTATACCATTTCATTACTTTTTGTTTTCTTTAAGGTTTTTATGCTCAACTAAGTAACAAAAAGGCATTTTTCATTGATTAATACGCATTTTAAAACTAATGTTAGTAGCAAAAACGGCCCTTTTCCGTAATGGGTAAAAAGCAAACAGTCCCTTTTCCATTAAACGGAAATCTTGCAAAAAGTATTATTTTCCTTTGTTGATTATAATAGTTATATGCAAACTGTTTTTTTTTATAAAACTGGAAAACCATCATTACTGTTATATTCACGAGTAAGAAACACGTTCATGTTATGTAGTGATAAATGTGGTTTTTCAATTAGATAAAATTAATCGCCGATACACGAAAAATGGAAAATGATATTCCTATAATAGTGCAAAGAGGTGAGAAGGCTAGAAAACGTACTGTAAATAAAGAAAATTGGAAACGACAAAAGAAAAAAGAAATAAGGTAAGAATGTCATAATCTTTATTTTAATTTCAAATTCCGATACTTACACTTTTATTAACTTTAAACTAAAACCAAAAGGACTTCCGGAGGTATCACTATGCCGGCATAAGGGTGTAACGTTTCATTGCCAAGATCTGCGGGGAAATGTCTTGTATAAATTTCATAAAAACTTTTATGAATCATCGTGCAAAGCTCAACAAGACGCCTTTATTCTTGATAATACAATAATACATACTCCAAAACGAACGGATCGACGAAATAATGGCCCTACAAAAGCTTTCGGAGTACAACATTATATACGGAAGAATAATGGTAAGCTGCTTAGAGTTTGCAAGACAGCATTTTGTAATGTCCTAAGAATAACAGAAAAAAGAGTAAAAGGAATGTGTTAGCGGCATTTCCGTGACGGAATTGATCCTAAAGAAAATCGGGGAGGAGATCGAGTATCCGCCAAATTTTCTGCTAAAAGGCAAGCCGTGATTATGTACATAAGTAAATATAAAGTCATAGAGAAGCATTATTGCCGATCGAAATCCTCTTTTAGGCAGTATTTACCTGGCGATTTATCGATAAGTCGAATGTATCAACATTATAATCTAACTGCATCGCCGGAGTTGCAAGTCAAATCGAGCTATTTTAGAAATGTGTTTAACACAAATTTTAATATTGGTTTTAAAATGCCATCAAGTGATATGTGTTAGACCTGCATAATGTTAAAGGACCAGATCAAAACGGAAAAAAATCAATCAAAGAAGAATGACCTTCTCATTCAATTAAGAGTACAGAAGATGCGCGCTAAAACATTTTTCGAATTTGCCCGTGAAGAATTACCTGGCCTGACGACATTGTCATTTGATTGTCAAAAGAATATGTTGCTACCAAAAGTGCCAGACCAAGCGGCTTATTACAGCCGACAACTTTATTTATTCAATTTCGCAATTGTTAAAGGATCATCTCAATCTCATTTAAAACTATGTAATGAGATTGCATCGGCCGTGCATCAACGATTGTGCAGCACTATTTTTGAGGGTGACGTTACGACGCAAGATTCGCTTAATTTGTGATGGATGTGGAGCCCAAAATAAAAATCAAGCTATGGTGGCTATGCTACCTTATTGGCTGTATAATCAGGCTTCAGCGCAATTAAACGAAGTGCAGCTAATTTATCCGATACCAGGTCATTCCTATATTCCGCCAGATCGTGTTTTCGCACAGCTCGAGAAACTAGTTAAAGTGAAGGAAACCTTGTTGAATATTGACGAATACTATGAGATGTAGAAAGAGTACGGTACACTAATTAAGATGGCTTCTGATCAGTGCTCCGTTAGAAACTGGATGGAAGCAAGTACAACAAATTTCAAACCGCCCGCACAGTGGCATTTTAAATTTAGTATCGCCAAGCGAATTATTATTAAAAGAATGCGAAAAACATCAATAACGGTACGTGGAGAGTCCACATATAAGTCCGATATGTGTGTAGCACAAACTTTGTTACGAAAAAACAAAAAAATGGAAACAATGCAGCTCCCAAATGTTCTAAAAGAAAAGCCGAAAATTAAAGCTGAAAAGCTTTCGGATGTGGACAAGTTGTTAATAAAACATTGTGGAGAAAACTGGCGAGAGAACAATAATTTAGTTTTCTACAAGAAAATTATTGATGAAGATCAAGGAAGCATTGAATATGATGAAGAATTATGCCAGAACCACAATGATGAAAATATTCTTCGTATTTAAAGGCAATATTATATTTTTATTTTCTAATAAGACTGAATTTTTCTAATATTTGAATTAGGTGCATATTATTATCTATGTTAGGTTATATAATTATCTATTATTATTCTGGAATTACTGAATAAACATTTTGTTAATCGTGTTTTTTTTTTCTTAAATCCCATGAAAATTGGAAGCAAAAAGAATTTCTTCCAGTTTCTTGGTTTCAGAAAGTATCTTTCCGAAAGCGATTTTCAAAAGATCCCATTTCCAAAATGTATTTAAATATTTTATGAATCCCTTTCTGAAAATTTAAAAGATCCTATCTAGGGCATCCAATACCGGTATACCGAAAACCGGTATACCGGACCATTTTTCAGTACCGGTATTGAGCGATCAATACCGGTATTTCGGGATTTACATTTTTATTGATTATTCGCCCAATATTCATTGAATTGTAATTTTTTTTTTAAATTTTTTTTTTTTTATTTTCCTAGAAAAAATTTAGTACAATTTTTATACAGGAAAACATTATAATATACAGGAGAATTTCCAAAATTGTTAAATTAAATTCAATTTCAATATTAAATAAAAATATAAACTGAGATATAAATTTAATTTATTATACTAAGTTTAATACACTCGCATTAAACAAATAAATTTATGTTTACTTAACAAAAATGACATACAATTAAAACAACAACAAACATTATAGTAAACCAAACTGGTATATAGAAAATAACAATTTATAAAACAAGATCAAAAAATCATGGACTCTAATTAATATTATTGATGAGAAATATTGTACTGATTAACGAACTGTATGTATAGTTTGTTTTAATATAAGTTTTGAATTTGGAAATTTTATTGTCCTTTTTATCAACATCCAACCGATTAAATATATCTAAGCCTCTATAAAATATGCTATTTTGGGTACTCGAAAATCTTTAATTTGGAAGACGATAATCAAATGATCGCCTGGTGGTTCTATCAGTCACAGACAAATTTGTCAATTTGCGTGATTATTAAACCTCCATATTTTTGGATAAAATTATTTTCGAAGTGGTTATAATACTATGTATGTTCTATGAAATCACCGTGTCCGCCATGTTGTGGTTTACAAAAAAAATATAAAACAACAGAAACGTATTACGTATTAGTTATTTCCACTAGTACATTGTATTTAGAATAAAAGCATCAACTCGTTCCTTATTAGCATTTCTCATGAAGCTGGAATTCCGGTGCAGCAAAGCACTCGTAAGTACTTGTGAGTGTTCAATGCAACGGAAATTTATCTGTTTGAAGTAAAACAGTTGATACCTTTTCAACGAGTAGTTCTGAGTAGTTTGTACTTATGATCACCTTTCTAAAGCTAATGGAACGTGGCTACTTATTGCAACAGCTGTAATAGTTGCTTTTTTTCTTAGATTACTTTGTTCGCAACAACAAAAATATTGCCCAAACAATGCCAAACAAAAATATTTTAGATATTTCCGAACGTTCAAGGAAAAGGCGATTTCACATTAGAAGCTCCGTAACTGCAGATTGCCCTATACAAATACAAATTAGAGTCGACGATCCAAATAAAAATTCGGATAACGAAAGTGTGTGATCTGAATTTGAACCAGATGTCGAATTGTATTCAGATGTAGAATTGGAATCAGATGTTGAAAACGGATCTGATAAAATTTTAAATTTTTTGAGAATTTGGTCAATTAAGCATAATATAACTGCTAGAGCAACGGACGAGCTATTATCATTTCTAAAATTTAATGGATATCCACTGCTACCGAAAACTTGTAGAACTCTACTTAAAACTCCTGTTAGTAGAGAAATATTAAAAATGGACTCGGGTAGTTTTTTTATCTGGGTATTAAGAATTACTTAGATAATTATCTTGAATCCGTAAAAAATATTCCGACAGAAATAGTTTTGAACTTTAATATTGACGGTGTTCCAATTACGAAAAGCAATCGTAGCTGCTTCTGGTTAATTCTTGGCCAAACAAAAAATTTGGAGAAGGAATCGGTGTTTGTTGTAGCTGTTTACCACAGTACTGTCAAGCCAAATGATTTTAATGCATTTTTGCGGCCTTTAGTTGATGAAATTATAATTTTAGAACATACTTATATATTTCATAACTGTACTATTAAAATACAACCGGGATTATTTATTTGTGATGCCCCAGCCAAAGCCAGTATTACCGGAATTAAATCACATACCGGTTACTTTGGATGTAGCAAATGCACAACAGAAGGAAGTTATTACAAAAATAGAGTGATATTTCCTGAAACTAGTTGCACTTTACGGACAAATGAATCGTTCCGCTCAAAATTTTGTGAATACCACCATAATTACACAACAATCCTAGAAGAATTAAATATTAACATGATCACTCAATTTAAATTGGATTACCTTCATATTGTATGCTAGGTGTAATGAAAAAGCTTTTGAATATATGGTTAAATGGGCATCCACCACATATCCTTCAGAGACGCGATATAATACAAATTTCAGCAAGATTAATAAAAATTTCAAGCAGTTAACCATCTGGATTTCAAAGAAAAATTCGACCGCTTTCGGATTTTGGATATTTCAAAGGGTCCGAGTTAAGAACATTTTTACTGTACTCAGCACCATTTGTTTTAAAAGATATTTTATCAACCGAAAAGTACAATCATATACTTTTATTACATGTTGCAATCCGGATGTGTATGAATGGATTCTGTGTTGAGAAAGCTGAAGTAGTTAAGAACATATTGGAATTGTTTGTAACAGAAACTGGACGCATTTACGGACATGAACACATTTCGTATAACGTTCATTCATTGATTCATATACCAGATGAAGTACTGCGTAATGGAGGTCTAGATAACTATAGTGCTTTCCCTTTTGAAAATTATATGTTTTATGTTAAATGTCTTTTAAGAAAAAATAATGATCATTTGGCTCAAATATGCAATCGGTTAGTTGAGCACATATCCAACATTTGTTTAATAGATAACAAGAGAATTTCCGAGACACCCAACTTAAAAAAAATATATTTAAACGATTTAGGCGCGACCGTATATTTAGAATTGAACCTAATCAACATGAGAATCAATTCAAATCATAGAAACCAATGGATTTTAACAAAATTAAAAAAAATTGTGCAATTTGTTCATGCTGAAAGGAGAAACAATCAAATAATGATCTATGGGACAGAGATTTGTGGAAAAGAAAATTTTTATAATTTACCTATATATTCAAGTAATTTAAATATATATAAAACAACAAAAACTAAAATGGCTCCAAAGTATTGGCCTTTAAATATAACTGAATGCAAACTATTCATGATGGAAAATGAAGATTATTATGTTTTCATGCCTATTTTACATTCAATTTAGATCAGATCGTAGAAAATCATATTTCAACAATATTAAATTAGAAAAATATTATATGTTAATCATTCCAATATTTTGTATCATAGATGTATTCGATTGTAGAGACTATTTCTCCGGAAGGTGCTCTAGAAGTGGTAACGGTGCTGGATGATTGGATTGCAAACGAAAAACTACTTTGGCCGCCGATAAAAACTTACTCAAAAGCCATTAAGCATTCATATAAAAGAGATGACTCCTGGGAATGTTACGACTTCAGATTACTTGCTTCAAACATAGGTATTTTAGATTAATTTCATATAAATATTTATATATTTAAATATATAATATAATGATTAATTTACAGCAATATAACAAGAAATTTATTTCATACATTTTATTTTCTCTTCCATAGAAACATATTCGGAGGCTAAAAAAATAGAACGGATGTATAGTTGCTATACAAATTCAGAATCTGAAAAATATCACAACGGCAAGGCAAAAAATTCAGCACAGGTTGATTATAACTTTAATTCCAATTTTGAGGCTGAAGAATTCGAAGCTGATTCTGAAGTTACAGTAATATTAGATAACGCAGAAATTGAATCATCAAAAAAAATTAATATATTGGAAGTTATTAGATTACCACACGATTATATTCCAAATATTGAGGATCCTCAGGGTAGTTTGCAAGAGTTCACCTCCGAATCACAATGTTCCCCTGTCGTGCGCCAACATGCTTTCATTGCTGATAATGAATTTGATTTACGTCTCAAAACTATTGAAAATGGTACGATTGAAATAAAAAACTGTATGAAATCTACGGAAACAAAACTCGAATGTATTTACGAAACGCAAAATTCATTGGTTTCTTTAATTAAACCGAATTTAGTTAAAAATAAAACAATTATTAAAAATAATGAATTCAAAATGCCCACCATTCCGATTACCACCGTCAGCGCATTGGAGGAAATCAATAAAAAATTGATTATTTCGAATGAGTTCATGGATCAATTAGTATGTACATATAATATTTGTTATGTTCCAAATAGTTACATCTAAAATATTAATTCAATTTAAAATTAGTAATTAATTTAAAATAATAGCAAAATAACAAACAAATTTAATAAAAACTCATAACCAAATAATAGTTATTTATGGTACTAGTGAGCAAAACGAGATATTATCCATGAGGGATAAGTTTGTCCCACGAGGCGATAGCCGAGTGGGACATTATCCCGAGTGGATAATATCTCTTTGCTCGCGAGTGGCATACAACGTTTTATCCACTTTTGTTGAAATAAATTTCGTAAATTAATAAAAAATAGTTCCATTTTGTGTTTTCACACTGGAGCATTGAATTTTGAAATACATTTTATCATAGTAACCGTTCTTTAAATTGTCATGGTGTACTTTAATTTAACTACTTTTTGGAATATAGTTTTTCATTCAATTTGGCTACGAATGATTTTCCAATGACTACTCAACATTTTGTTATACAAAATATAACTCACGTTGCCCCTAGCAGCGTGGGTTATACAATAACAATGGGTTATTTTACATTTTCTTTATTTGAAATCAGCATAGTTATCGAGCTATTATATATCAAAAGTGGATAAAATGTTCTTATTCTTCAATTTACAGATTGTCAGGCTCAAAAAACATGATCGAACACCATCAATTTACAACACAATCAAAAACATAATGGAGGATATATTTTCATATACCCTATTACGAAAATATACGTGGACCGGCCGAAGTGGTATTGATAGAAGTAAATTAATGCGGCTTAAATTAATTTATATTATGAGTTAAATAATTTTTATTATTTTTAATTATTATAGATGTTACAAAAATGATATTCAATAAAAATACAGGTGTATTGAATTTAATTTCAAATATACTTAATTACAAGAGACAGGAGGAAGTAGAAACATGCATCGTTGAAAAATCCATAAAAGAATTTTTCAAAAGGATTACATTGAGAATGAGTCGTCTTCATGGTAAAGAAAATGACTGTTAAACGTAACTGCTAAATTGAGTTGATTTATTTTTAAATAAATTGATATTATTAAGTTCCTTTTTCCTTAAGACTTATTACGGCTATGCACAGAGTCGAGTAATCTTAGAGTTATCCCCTTATTAATTTATTATATATTTTGAATACTTTTTAATGAAATATAATTTAAAATGATTATTTCTACACTATTAAATTATATCGAACCTAAAAAACAATAATAAATTAGTATGAGGATAACTCTAAGATAACTCGACCCTGTGCATAAACCTACTAACTGAAATTATTTAATTATATATTTAATATGATACAATATAAAACTGTAATTTATATTAATTAATACATTATAAATGTATGATTTATATTTTGAAATTTTTTTAATCGTTTGACATATATTTAATTTATTATAAATAATTAGTTTTCCAAATTTTCGACCTTGCGGGTCATTTTCAAGGACTAAATTATTTAGTAAATAAAATTAACTACACATCTTAAAACATAACTAACAATTATCCAATAAAATAAAAATATTTGGTCAAAACTTCTTAAAGTATAAAGTTGGTCACATTTTACGACTTTTAAATGTAATTTTTTATTTATTATTTATTTATGTTTTAATCATTTTTCAAGTAGATCATACTCTTATACATTGAAGTATCGGACCGATTGAAGTATGGACTGATGCAACATCAACAAGAACTGCAAGTGGTCCTGGACACAGAAAAAATCGATGTATGTCTCATCATGGAAACACACTTCACTAGACAATCAAACATTAAATTTAAAAATTATCAAATTTATCACACTATTCACCCTGGAAACACTGCTAAAGGAGGTAGTGCTGTTATAATTAGAAATAGTATTCATCACTATGAGGAGTTAAAATATGAAACTGAAGAAATACAAGCAACTGCTGTTATTGTCAAATCCAAATTAGTTCTATTTGTATTGCTAGTATTTACTGCCCACCGAAGCACTCAATGAAAGAAAAAGATTATCTCGAGTTTCTCAGTAAATTAGGAAAACGATTTGTACTTGGAGGAGACTTTAATGCAAAAAATGTCCACTGGGGATCCAGATTAACAACGACTAAGGGTAAAGAACTCCTAAAAGCTATTAGAAAATGCAGTTGTGAAGCCCTCTCAGCTGGAAAACCAACCTACTGGCCAACTGATCCAAACAAAGTACCAGATCTGATTGATTTCTTTATAATAAAGAACATATCTGTAAATTATGTACAAGTAGATGAAAGCCACGACTTAAACTCTGATCATTCACCAATACTTCTAACGTTAAGTGAAAAAATCATTCAGAAAGAAAAAAAAAACATTCCTAGTAAATAATCACACTAATTGGGCATGCTTTAGACTATCGCTAGAACAAAAAATTAACTTAATGGTTCCGTTAAAGACTGAAGAACAATTAGACAAAGAAGTTCACAAATTTGTAAAAGATATACAGCAATCAGCTTGGGAAAATACTCCTGAAATTATGTAAAACAAAAATCAAGGGAAACAACTACCCTATAGAAATTAGGGAACTCCTCGCAGAAAAAAGAAGAGCGAGAAGAGTATGGCAACAAACAAGGGCCCCCCAAGATAAAACTCATTTGAACAATCTCACTCAACAATTAAGAAGAGAGATCAAATAATTGAAAGATGAATCAATCAGCAACTATTTAAGAAAATTAACTAATGATAACAATACTGATTATTCTCTTTGGAAAGCAACCAAAAGAATCAAAAGACCAATAATGCAGATTCCCCCAATAAAAATAGCAGGTGAGAAATGGGCTAGAAATAATGAAGACAAAGCTCGAGAATTTGCCGAACACCTCGAAAAAATATTCCAGCCACATGAAGACCAAACGTTGGAAGCCGAGATAGTAACTGAACAAGCTGTGCAAGAAAGTAAAGAAATCCTACCCACAACACCAAAAGAAGTCATGCGTGAGATAAAAGCTAATATGAATACGAAAAAAGCTCCTGGGTACGATCTTATTACTGCAGAAATCTTAAAAGAACTGCCAAGGAAAGCTCTGGTGAAACAATCTTATAAATGCAGCATTTAGAATCAAATGTGTACCAAGCTTATGGAAAATTGCAGAAGTAATTATGATCCCAAAACCTGGGAAACCACCGCACATAACATCGTCTTATAGGTCAATTTCGCTATTGCCAGTCATGTCCAAACTCTTTGAGAAGCTTCGGGTAAAAAGATTAAATCCGATAGTCGAGAGTAAAAACTTGATCTCAAATCATCAGTTCGGTTTTCGCAACCAATACTCAACAATTGATCAAGTACACAGAATAACCAGTATAGTTGAGAAAGCATTAGAGGGGAAAAAAGTCTGTTCAACAGTATTTCTAGACGTTGCACAAGCGTTTGATAGAGTGTGGCATGAAGGACTTAACCACAAGTAAAGGAATCTTCTACCAATGCAATTTGCTAAGATACTGGAATCATACTTGAAAGATAGGTTCTTCAGGATTAAGTTAGATGATACATTTTCTGAATTGAAAGAAATCAATGCAGGAGTTCCACAGGGCAGTGTATTAGGGCCGGTTTTATACACTTATGATCTTCCTACATTAGAAAACAATACGGTGGCAACTTTTGCAGATAATTCGGCGATCTTAGCTGTTGGAAAAAGCAACGAAGAATCAACACAGAAGTTACAATCAGCTATAACTCAAATATATAAATGGACAAAAAGATGGAGAATAAAACTAAATGAAGCTAAATCAGTTCACATCAACTTTACAAACAGACGAATCGAACATATTCCGATTACCATAAATCGGGAAATAATACCGCATGCGAACACAGCTAAGTATCTCGGCATGACCCTGGATGCTAAACTACGATGGAAAGCACACGTCAAGAAGAAAAGTGATGAATTAAGACTTAAATACAGAAAAATGTATTGGCTGATGGGAAGGAACTCTTCTTTATCAACATACAACAAGCTTTTACTTTATAAGCAAATATTGAAACCGATTTGGACTTATGGTATTCAGCTTTGGGGTTGTACCAAACAGAGCAACGTAAATATCATCCAAAGATTTCAGAATATGGTATTAAGGAACATCGTTGATGCACCTTGGTATGTCAGGAACAATGACCTTCATAGGGACCTTAAAATGAACCTCATCTTAAATGAAATCCAGGAAAAAGCACGGAGACACGAAGAAAGGCTCCGCCAACATGTGAACATTGAGGCAACTCAGCTCCTAAGCATCACGAATTTTGTTCGCAGACCTTAAAGAACCAAACCTTTTGAGCTGGTGTGATTGTCAGTTTAAGCAGCATTATGCTGATCTAAAATCCACAACAAAGATGTGGTTTACTTCAATTTACCAAACACTATGGAACGCCAATGGGAAGAATCCAAAGATTAATTTAAGTTAGTAAATTAAGTCAGAAACAAATTGCTCATTAGTCCAGGAGACTAGATTGTAATTACATAAAATAAATAAATAAAATTTATTTTAAATTTAAAAAAAAAAAAAAAAAAAAATTATGTTTTATTTATTGGTAAGTTTTGACCAAATATTTTTTATTTTATTTTATAATTGTTAGTTAAGTTTTCAGATGTGTAATTAATTTTATTTACTAAATAATTTAGTCCTTGAATATGACCCGCAAGGTCGAAAATTTGGAAAACTAATTATTTATAATAAATTAAATATATGTCTTAAAAGCTAAAAAAACGACTAAAATTATTGGAAAATAGACATAAAAGAAAATTAAACAATAAATTTAAAATTTTTATATATGTAAATATGAAATAATAAAACCAAAATTCTCCATTTTTGAATTTTTTAAATTATTTATTGTCTTTTATTTGTTACTTTTCGTATGGTTATTTAGTCAGCTACCTGTAATGCTTTGTTCAGACCGCAATACTGACACATGGATTTACTAATTAAATACACATATCGATACAATGTCTTTACCATTTAAATACACATGGCTTTACTAATTAAATACACATATCGATACAAATGTGTTAACAATTAAAGACACAAGTCGATACATTGTGTTCCTGTATAATAATAACCTATTCTCTCTCTCCTTCTCTTTTACTCTCTTCAAATCTCTTCACATATATAATAAATTCAAATTTTTTATAAACTGTTGAAAATTTATAAACAATGCAAGATTCAGGAAGAGTAACGTAATTAACGATTGGAGCCGTGATTTTAGAAAAAATATTTGAGGCTACTCGGCATCAAAAAATTTCCACTATACCATATTTAAGTCGTTCTGC
The DNA here is from genome assembly GCA_958295665.1 of Tipula vernalis. Taxonomy (NCBI): domain Eukaryota; kingdom Metazoa; phylum Arthropoda; class Insecta; order Diptera; family Tipulidae; genus Tipula; species Tipula vernalis. Next base: position 254,530,604 of record OY282559.1, on the reverse strand, counting down.
GAGCTCTAATGCTAATTTTTGGTCGTCGTTACAGCTTTATTTTATTTCAATAGGTTGTGCTTTTTCTATATTTCCAATCGTCAATATATTAATTTTTATTTTGTAAGTGTTGGAACAATCTAACCGTATAGCTCATTCGTATGATTGATGTTTCACTCTATAAAAAACAAAACGACGTTCCAATAATTTTACTCCATTAATAAATAAAATTAGAAAGATTGTAAAGTTGTTTCGACGATCACCGACCAAAAATGTTAATCTAAAATCTTACGTTAAACTGAATTCGGCAAAGAACTATCTGTAATCTTAGAAACAAAAACAAGATGGAATAGCTTACTTTTTTATGATGGAGCGATTTTATAAATTAAGAAATTACATCTTAAAAGCTCCGATCGAAGTCAAATCAACTATCAGCTTAACCGAAACGGGCGTTTCTAGAGTATAGAATTAATGGTTTCTATGATTTTACCAGTCAAACTGGCAGTAGAAGCATTGTGTAGGAGAGAAACGAAATAGTTAATATACATAACTGCCCGTTTTATACAGCAGCTTTGTTCAAACCCAGCTCCAGATGAAGCTTGCAGGAAAGGCTTGATGTTGCAATAAGTAATAGTATATTATTTAAACGTGCCTTTAAAATATTTTGAATTTTATAATAAAGTTGAATAAAATTATTATTTTTAAATGCTCGATGTTTTTATAAGTGTTACAAAACAATACCGGTATACCATAAATACCGGTATCTCGGTTTTGTTGTCAAGTAATACCGAAATACCGGTATTCATATTTTGGACAGAAATTGGCCCTAATCCTATCATTATCTGAAAAAGAATGTAAACAAATTTACTATAACCATACAATGGGTTAAATATTATGTAAATTGAGAGAATAAACGGTTTTTTTTGAGTATCTTGAAATTGTCGAAAGTGGAAAACGTCCCTTTTGCTTTTAGTCGACACAATCGTTCTTCAGTTTTATTGCAATTTCATAAAATAAATTGTTGGATACCATATCCTAAATCATTATAATTAATAAAGCACTTTCGCATTTTTTTTTTAACTGTCTGGTGATAAAATGTTCAAATAGAAATTCGGAAAGGTATCCAATAAAGTTCAGTCTCACGCCTATCGATCTCAATTATCGTATTAAGCTGCAACAAAAAATTTAATTTCAATATTGGAATTTTCAATTTACATATGCACTCAAATCCTACAAAAAAAAAGTCGATTGATTGTTTAACAAATTTGGAAAAAAAATAAAATTAACATCATCAGCTGTACCTAAATAATAATAATGTCATCGCATACATATAAATAAAAAAATAAAAATCATAATAAATAATATTATCACTAATGATTAGATCATTAATAATCATTAAAAGTACATTCCATTCCCGATGTTTCCCTCATCCAAATGAGTAATGATGTAATTTTAAGTACGCATAAATTTTTCTGGTACAAAGTTTTTTTTTTTGTATTATTTGACAAGAAACTTGAAACTGCAAAAATATGTGATGGTGTTGTTCGCAGAGAATTTTTTTTTTAAACACATCAAAAATGAAAGAAAAATTGATTTTCTGTTTGGAGTTTTTCGTCATATACATACGTACGTACATATGTATTTGATTTTGTAATAAATTAAACTGATTTTTTGGTTCCATCTGAGTTAAAAAAAATAAAAATCATAAAATTCACTACATAAATGTAACAAAAAAAATATTAAAAAAACTCATTAAAAAAATCTATCATGAATAATAATTAGCTTGCTGGGTGCGTGCGTGTTACCTAACTAAAATAGTACCGATCGATTTCATTGAAATGCCACGCAAATCTAATTCAAGTTTTATTGGTTTGATGATTTTTTTTTTTTGTACTTTTATTCACAATAAACGAATTTGTATAATATTATTTATTACGCAACACCGAAAATCCTTGTGAATGTCACTGCTACTCGGCGAAAGTAAACAACATTACTGAATTGTTAAAAACAAAAAATTAAAGGAAATAAATAAAAGTTAATTTTTTGGAGCTTTCTTTGGCAATGATATATAGAAGAAAGTTGTTTAATTTCATACAAAATAAATTATGACGTCAAATGATAAGCAAGCGCAGATTCACGAAAAGAGATGGGGAAATATTAGCCGAATTATTCTAAAATCGAAATAAATGTGGTCGAAATTTAAAACTGTTCGAATGTTAGGTTTGGAGACTTTTTGTTACGCTGGGGAAATACTATAAAATATTACGCGATGGGGATATATTTAGGGGTAGTATTTTATATTACACGAATTTTGTACTTAAGCACTTTAAAATAGTTAAAGCACAATTTTGCAGACAGCACCATCATGAGTTTGTACCAACAAATATTTAATAAAGCAAATCAATTATTTGTTAAATTTGTACTTTACTTTGTGAAATTCAAATAAAAGTTTAAAAGGTAAAAAGTTTTTGATAAAGTAATTGATTTTCAAAAGAAAAATAAATTTGGTATGTTTGCTTCCAATTTAGTCGCAATAAAATTTTAATGAGAGTAATTAAACATTTACAAAACAATAAAAATATGTTTTCGGATTCAAACAAATGGAACATAATATATTTTCTTGAGATGAGAAGCTGGGGTAATGAAAAGCTCTTTACGAATGTTATTAAATTATTTAACGTACCGATATTATTTGGAATCAAATTGGAGTAGCCATTACAAGAAACTTTTCAGTCCAAGTGGTATACTTAACAATGAATTCAAAACAAAATATTTGATTCTTCGTGGCTAAATTCGTGCGTGAGATTCTTCTTTGATTTGAATCAGATTTGCCGATTTCTTATTTATTTAACACATTCGTAATTCAACCGTTTCTTTTAGTGTATGCTAAGACTGGACTCACAGTGAAACTATTTGTCACAACTATGTGTCAAATACTCTTAAAAACATAGCCACATTGCAAATAATCGTAACAGAAATTATTACAAAATTAGTCTCATATTTGGTAAAATTTTGCGTCACAAATGTGTAACATCAGTTTAGGTAAGCTTCGCTGAATTTTGCTCAACAATAGTCGAACTACCCAAAGTGAAATGATTTTCCTCAATCGCCTTAATTTGCACTTGTTGCTGAAATTATCAATTACCGGGTCGCTGCAATGTTGTCGGCCGTAGCTAACTTTAACATCAAACAATGTTGTATATAATGCTTTTGTTTTAAACAAGAGTCGAAAATTAATAAAATAATAGTTTCACGTTCGAGTCAGGCCTGTTGAAGCCACGTTGTGCTAGATGAACATTGGACAATATAACGACAATGATAACGATAGAGGTAATGGTAATCATAATGGTGATGGTAATTGTAATGCTTGGCAATTTTACAATTTTTAAATCGAAAATCTAGGACAGACTGAATAGTAAAAATTTAGGAAATTGGTTAGACAACGAGAAGTTCGTTTTCAAACCTAAAACGGATGTTCTATAAGATTTGAACAATTCTTAATTTTAGCCGATTAGAAAAAAAACAATTTGAAATTAATTAGAATGTTATTGCAACTGGACGAAATTTGAATCATTTCAAAAATACTGCTAGGACTGAATTACTTGTCTGAATTACTAACTTACTTGTCTCAAGTAAGTTTATCTCAGACTTATCATTAATTTGTCAAGTACAGTCGAATTAAAATATTTACATATTCGCATCTACTCTCTCAAGACACTTCCACTTCTTATCGTTCAGCCAAGATTGTTCGAGAGACAAAAATTTAGCAACAAAAAAATTCGTTCTAGGATCATCTTTTGGGCCTAGGTTAAGTGGCTGGCTATACCTGATTATTTGGTACCCAGAATTGTCAGCTTGAGGGCAATGCTCAAATTAATTAAATTCTTCTTTTAATAAGTTAACACGTTCGCCCCTCAAACGATTTTTTGATGTTCGGAAAAAACTCACATATTAACAATTCTATGACACCTGTATGGGTCATGAGTTTGTGGAAAGCTGGCATGTCACATGTATGTGAGTGTGTTGATTGCTTCTACGACACATATGTGAGACATGAGTCTTTCATTTTTACAATAAAAAGGACACATATGTGTGACATGAGGTTTAGGTGGAACATAAATTATTTTAAGGTGTACAAGAAATTGCAAAATTCAGTATATTAGGTTTATATTTCTAAAGAGTTAATTATGATTTACATATAAATTATATAAGCGTAAATCAGTTACAGTTTATAAAAAAAAAAAAATCAAATTTTTTATTGGGTATGCCTTAGCCGAAAGCATGGATATGGCCATAGACCGATCAACTCGCCTTTAGCACCTTTGCATGTGTCACTTTTTTAACACCATAATGTTCTTGCGGTTTCGCCGCCATGAAATTTGTCCTGGCTTTAATTTACTCTTTATAACTTGAGAGGGATTGCGTTTCCGGTTCGAAAGTAATGTTCCACATATCGTTCATTAAGGACCAATACCTCCTATCATCCATTTTATGCTAAATTGAGTTGAGATAGCTATTACGTTTATTTTTTTACGACAAATCTATTGAACTGAATGAAAAAAGTGCTGAAAATGTTCTAGTACCTCTTTTCGTTTAATTTCAATACCTTCTAACATACTATGTTACGATCGCTAATCGAGAAAAAAATAAAAATAATAAGAAAATTTTAAACGAAATTGAAATCATAATAAACAAAATTCAGCGCGATATGAAGTTGACAATAATTTTGTTTTATAGTTATGGGCAACTTGAGTCGATAAATTATAGGGGTCATCGTGAACACTGGTTGCGAAAGTCGGACGCATTTGTGATATGTGCGCAGCGATCGACAAAAATGTAACAAACAAAACAAATTGATTACTTTGAATTGGGACAGTTCTTTTTTTTGAGTCGAATCGTACACATCTCGTACAACAAAAAAAAAACAAAAAAAAATTCCTACAAATCAAAATTAGGTGATACTAATAAACGAAAAAATAAACAAAAAAATTATCATCATCATTAAGCCGTTTTGAATGGCATAGCTGTAACTATTGGATACAATACATATTGGGAAAATACTTAGTCCCATAACATAATCAAAATCATCGGATTATCATACAGAGGCCATTTAAAAATTGTTTGTTTTTATAACGTTGCTGATTGTTCGTGTTTACATCTATAAGTGGGTGATTCATCAGTTGATCCGATAATATATACCGACACAAATAAGGAGCAGTGTTGTCGAAAGTACTACTATCGGAGTATTTTCCAACTTTCAGTTCACTCATACTACTGCACTTCCCATTTTTTTTAAATACAAAATACTGGAAACTATCTACAATGTTTTTATGTTTGCACTTACTTCCTTTTGCCTCGAAATATTCCCATGAAAATGTAAAAATTACTTTTGTAAAATTTTCAAAACGACATTACTGATAAGGAGCACCTAATCGAAATACCTGATCACATGAGACGTCAGAACAACATTTATCTGATCATCAGCAGTACCGATAATTTATCAACAACGGCAGTGAGTCAAGGGCGTATGAACAGTAGACGGATTAGGATTGGGACAACTGTAATCAAATCTACGTAAAGTAATTTGTGTTGTTGTGTTATAACCAAACAAAATTCTGTGAAATTATTTTGTTTTATTACATATTAAAAATTTTTGCTTTTCTTATATAGTAGCAAATTTGCGGTTACTTTGTATATATATGTTTCATTAACGATCTGCGAACGCAGACAATTAGTTTTTTTTGTTTCTTCCAAATAGTGGTACAGGGGACGCAGAGCTCTGGGGCCTTTTCAACTACTACGGATTATCGTATCGCGAAGCGATCAAAGTGTCTAGCAATTACGAATGAGATATGTATATATGGTCTGTTGTGTGAACAGACTACAAATTTACACATAATTAAATTGAAGTCGAGTAATTTCCATATCTAGTTCAATTATATTCATTTGTGTTTTTTTTTTTTTCATTTTTTTTATGTTTAAATATATGTTTATATCAAGTTTCTTTTGGTTATAACAAAACAAATTATGTGTGAGTAAAATTATTGAATTCGGAAGGTGAGCATTGCGCTGTATGTGTGTGTGATATGCAGGCTGTGCGTGAGCTGTTTTCTTAAGTACGCAGCTATCTTTATCCGGAATGGACACCATCACAATCCCACCCCTCCCCAAACTGAGTGTAAGCCGGAAAAAGGCTGCAGATGGTGACTCCGAATGTCTGTTTACGCGTGGTCGTAAGATCGCGACGTAACAACTAACATGCGAAAAACTTCTATCATCCATTTCGCGCCAACAAAAGTGACAGTCATTAATCGTCCTGGTAAGTTTGTTTGATTCTATTTATTTGATTTCATTAAATGAATTCTAAGATTGTTAAATACTAAAGTTTAATGTATTTTTAATGGAAATAACCATTCGAAGTAACAATTATATCACTATTACCATTGCAATATAGATTTAAAAAATTCTATTCTGATAGGTGTTATTATTCGTATCTATTTTGTCTCATAGGAGGTATTTTACACAACAACGTAAATGAAAAGCAGAGGGCAAATCATGGTAGATACAGCCAAAGCCACATCAAAAACTAATAAAGAAGCCGTTCCGGATAATAGTCAGTGTGTGTCACACACAATTGAACCATTAAAATACGGCGATGTAGAACAAATTGCTTATGTTAATCAAGATTTTTTCAATGATGCAGTTGTAATTGCACGTGGAACTGAAGGCAATGTGCCAATTCCAATAGGGGTAGACATTAAATCGGCTTCGCTTGCAAAAGAGTATATTTCATGCGGCCAATGCTGTGAGTTTATTATCATCAACGGTTTTAGAGGATCGTACTACTAATAAAGATTCCGTTGCACTTAGTTCTGCAGGTGATGATACGACAAATCCCGTTCAAATTGATCCACTTTCATGTTTTGATAATAATGACGAAGAAATGCTTTTAGATGTACCCATTTATGGCAACATGGATGAGGGAAGAAAACGACAACGGATTGTCGATTCCAGTAGATGGAAAAAGAACAAAAATAGAATGCTTCGATTGGAAGGAAAAGCATACTTAGGCTACTCTAGAAAAGATGGAAAGGTCAATCAAGATACACCTAGGAGCGAACGTAAAGTAGGACCCACATATAAATCAACCAAATGTGTTATTTCTAGAGAGCGACAGTGTGAATTATTCGATGAAGATGAAAGAAAATCTATATTCGAAACATTCTGGTCTATAACTGATTTTACTCAACGTAAAATACTTGTTTGTAGTCACACCGAACCTAAAATGACAAAGAAAATACAGACTGAACAAGATTCACGTAGAAAAAATTCCATATTTTATTATCTACCAAGTAAGGGAGGTAGGAAGCCAGTTTGCAAGAACATGTTTCTTAGTACCTTATCGCTAGGGTCTTACACCGTTCAAAGTTGGGTGAAATCAGGTAAACCAAAACAAGATTTGTCGTCCTCTGCTTTGGTAGCCAACGCAAATAAAAAAGATCGCACGTTACGAAGACGAAATACATCACGAAAAATCGTGTTTCTCAACAGTTTTTTCGAAAAACTACCGAAACTTCCATCTCACAATAGTCGGCAGAATTCATCAAAAGTATTCCTTGAGCATAGTTTCGACTCAATACAAGATGTATTCAATTTTTATATTCAAGAATGCCGGGCTCAAAATGAGTTGTCTGCATCCATAACCTTTTTCAAACAAGAAATGGATATACGCAATATCGCACTTTTTACTTTAAGAAAAGATCGATGTGACACCTGCTGGCAAATACGAAATTAAACAAATTTCGTTGGAAACTTATGAAGACCATCTACGAAAAAAGAACAGGGCCCAGGAACAGAAGGCCGAAGATAAAGAAATGGCAAAAAGTGGTTCGTGCATAGTTCTCACAATGGACTTACAGTCTGTTAAAGTATGTCCGTCGTTACAAGTTAGCGCAGTTTTTTACAAAACGAAACTAACCAATCACAATTTTACTGTGTAATAATTTACAATTGCTGCAAGCTACGTGCTATTGGTTCACGGAAATTGATACCGAACTAGATGCATCAACCTTTGTGACATGTATAATTGATTATTTGGAAAGACATTGTGTAGGAAAAACTTGCCTATCATTATATATTCCGATGGTTGCACGTACCAAAATCGGAACGCAATTTTGTAAAACGCTTTACTACAATTCTCTAAGAAGTACAAGATAGCAGTTACACAAAAGTTTTTAGAAAAGGGTCACACTCAAATGGAGTGTGACTCTGTTCACAGTGCGATCGAACCTTAATTGAAAAATAAAGATATTTATCTACCTTACGAATATATTCAAGCATCACGAAGTGCTCGGATAAAGCCAGAGCCGTATGAGGTAATTTCTCTCGACTATACATTTTTTAAAGACTATACCAACAATGTAGTATACAAATCTATTCGACCAGGCCGGAAAGCAGGAGATCCGGTCGTGACTAACCTCCGATGTTTGCACTATGAGGGTGTTCAGGATCATTTTGATCTAAAATGGAAATTAGAAAAAAAGAATTGTAAATTGCATTGAATTTTAATTTAGTTATAAAACTTATCTTGTATAATTGATTTCATCACTATATAGTTTATTTATTTATCTAAAATTGAATTGTATTTAATTAGTATTATCATGAATTTAATTTATAAAAATATTTTGTTTACCTGGTATTATCACTCCATTGACAGTCACTGTGTTTACAAGTATTTGACATTCAATCGATGAACCGGTCAACCGTAAAGTTATCGATATTTATTGTACAGGTATTTGTTGATCGCACTACCATCTTGTTGTTATCGATAGAGTGATTAACAAATACTGCCATCTCCCTTTTAATATAATTTTCGTTTTGTAATTTAACAATTTAATTATGGAGTGATTTGCCGCTGTTTTGTTTTTTATGACCTTTCGCGGCTATTTAGAAAATTATATAAAAAAAAATTCTTTTCACTTTGATTTGAGATTGAGAGCTGTGCACAGTAAAATAATATAATTTTTGTTAATAAATTATAAAGTTTAAGCTGCAAATTGGAATAAAATAAAATCGCTGTTTTAATTAATATTTTGATATTTCGGAAAATTTCATGAGACAAATAGCTGCAACCATTTATCCCGCATCATTGGTCCTTCGAGCCGGATAATTGAAGAAAGATCCAGATTTTTTCTTTGGAAAGCAGATTTCAAGCACACGTGTATTGGGAATCACCAGGAAAAAAGGAAATTGAGCAAAAAACCTTGAGTATAATTTTCTTTAATACATTTCTAAAAACATTTTAGTTTTCCATTGATTTATAATAAAGTTGAATTTATAAATAATTTGTTTCAATTTAATAAACTATATGCTTATTGATATCCGTTAGTGTAAATCACGTATAGATAGTGATTGATATTGGTAGTGGAAAGTGTATTGAACCATATTACAAACTAAAGTGAAGTGATTTTAGACTATTTATTATACTCTCTAAAGCTTTCTTCCTTTTTCCTACGTTTTTTTCTGGTGCATACGCATTTGTAGTGCTATTCGTTGAGAAATTGTAAATGATTTTCATATTATTCAAAATGGAAGCCCTAAAAGGAAAGCGATCCTACATAAAGGGTCAGATTACGAGAATCGATAATTTTGCGCGCACAATTAAAGATGATACTAGTGTAGACGAGTTAACAGTTAGGTTAGAGAAAATACAGCAATTGTACAAGGATTTTGTTGATGTGGAGTATCAAATGCTCGAGCTTTCGGATACCGTACAAACCGATATAGAAGCCATCGATACGCAATATTATTCTATTGTACCCAAATTGCAAGGCGCTTTGCGGAAAAGTACAGCCAATAATTCACCTGTTGTGAACCTCGATCAAACCTTGAATAACACCCAAACGTGTTCAAGTGATTTTAGATTACCTCGCATTACCATTCCCCCATTTGATGGGAACTATAAGGAATGGCAATCTTTTTTTGACTTGTTTGGATCGACGGTGCACGAAAACGGTAATATTTCTCCAGCCCAAAAGTTCCAATATCTCAAAGGGCTTTTAAGAGGCGAGGCATTAACACTAGTACGACATTTTCCAATAAACGACGCAAATTATATCGAGGCATATCAAAAACTGTGCAAAAGGTATGACAAAAAACAATACATTGTTGATTCGTTTATACAAACCTATTTTGAGCAACCAACGGTAACGCAAGCTACATCACAATCTGATGACATGTGATGAGGTGGTACGCGGTCTTAAGGCACTAGGTCCAGAAGCCGAAAGTCGAGACCCTTGGCTAATTTATATAGCCACACAAAAGATGGATGCTGAGACACGGCAAATGTGGAAACTTGAAACTTCCGAAATCAAATATCCTACGTTTGAGAAACTTTTGGCTGTGTTAAATAAGCGAATGGATGCTCTACAAGGCATTAAATCAGAAACCAATAAGGGTGCGCAAAGTAAGCAAAATATACAGCGAACAAAGTCTATGCACACTGCACCGGCAGTAACTTGTGCATTTTGTGGTAAAGACCACAAATTATTTGAATGTGACGGATTCCGAGGCTTGGAGATACAAAAGCGAAGAGATTACGTGAAGAAGCACTCTAGATGCTATAATTGTCTGAGCGATACTCACATGGTTTACCAATGTAAATCAAGACGAAAGTGTAGTTTATGTCAAAAGAAACACCATGAGATACTGCATTTAGAGCCAATTACAACTTCATCTGAAACAACTACTTGTGGTCATGCCAGTTCGATGACAAATGCAATTCTTCCCACTGCCCAGATAGCTGTAGAACGATATAATGGCGAATGGCAATTATGTCGAGCTTTGCTTGACTCCGGATCGCAAACGTCTTTCGTTACAGAGGGCGATATCATTCAATACAAATTAGACTACGATGAAGCCTGGAAAGTTCTTCCAGTACGTCCAAAAGCAATCACATACGTCGAACCAAAACATCTATACACTAAGCCGATTCCACTGTCACTTGTAAAGTGGAGACATTTACAAGAATTAAAAGCTGTGATTCCAAAAGAATGTCATTCTTTTTATGATAACATTGTTCATGAATTACTAAACAAATTTAACTAGATGTACCTATTTTAATACGGCGTGACCTTAGAATGGTAAACAATAGCCAAACCTTATTATTCTTTCTAAGGTCACGATAGTTCTGCGATATCTTATTAATTATTTTTGTTATAACACTATAAGACTTTGTTAATGAATTTTTAAGTCTATAATGTTAAAGTTTCTATTGAATTGTTATTTTTATGTTTATCTTACTTTTGTTTTTATGCAAGTTATTTAATTTTGTTTATCTGTTTAATGCTAAGTACAGGAAGAAAATACCTGAAGTGAACTGTAACGTTGGATTAAATAAAGAAAAATTACATAAAAAATTATATTTCTATATAACCAAACACTTCAAAAAAATCCTATCATTTCTATATTCACTGATAAATATCTTCTATCAGCTATATTTCCACTAGGTTTAATAATTTATCAGAAATGTTTTTAAAACTAGCTAAAAGTATTAAAACTTAAAACTTCGTGAAAATAATATTTTTCATTTAATACAATATTTCAAAAGTTATTACGTTTTTAGTGTCTCCTGTAAAATTCATACTTTGGATGATTGGGGGTATTGGTCCTTAATGAACGATATATTAGTTTGATGATTCACCAAGTGCTCTGCCAGGTCAATACTGCAGTAGTAATTATCCATACACAACGTATGACCCTTACCCAAATATTCCTTCATTAGTTCAACAATAACGCCAAATGTATGCCCTTTCTCGTTAGACACCGTGCCTCTTCCGGTATATATAATCATATTTATTAAAAAACCTTCGAGATTGCATAATTCATAGAATTTCATTCCGTACTTGTGCCTCTTATTCGGTATATACTGCCGGAATGACAGTCTTCCTCGCCATAACAGGAGAGCTTCATCTAATGAAAGGTTTTGAGGTGGGCTATACAATTTTTTTATGTTAGCCAGAACGTGATTTGTGACATTTTGTATTTTGTATAATCTATTAGTTTTGACGTTGTGTTGCTCGTCATAGAAACACATACACCTAAGGATGTTTTCAAACCTTATTCGACTCATTGTCTGGCCGAACACATTTTGAACATAAAGCCCAGTTTTGGCCCAATAGTGTTTTAGGCTTGGTTTCCTATTTAGAGGCATTAGTAGACATAAGATTAGCATTTGTTTCAATTCGCTACTGGTCACATCTTTCCATCTGCGCGGGTTTGAATTTGCTTATAATGGCTTATGCTCAATAATGAATTTAGCACGTGCGTTAGTCCAAGTAACTATTTTCTCGAGCTATACATCGTCAAATATTTTCCTAAAATATTCTACTGGTTCGGCGGTTGGTGGTAGATCTATGGATATCAATTCTGCTCCAGTAAAAACAATGTTATTTGTTTCAGGCCCAACATCAGTCCACTCATCATTGTTATTTTCAGCAACATATTCTTGAACTGGTACCTCTTGCAAGACAATTTCTACTGAGCATCCAGATGACATGCTGTCAGTGTCATAGATGCGAAAGCTGCTGCCCGAATCTTCAAAGTCTATTTCACTGTTGCTGGAATCCAATTCAGATTCGTCAGATTTACGCGCAAGCTGCATGCGCTTTCCTCGACTTTCCATTATGCACAAATTCCTTTAAAAGCAAGAACCTATTATAACAGTACAACAAAAAAATCTGTAATTAACTTGAAACTCACCCAAATCAGAAAATCGGAGAGTAAATAATAAAATTACTATACGTTACAACTTTATATGCTACACAAATAACTTTGAATAATTTTTATTACACTTCAAAAATTTAGTTTTGAATTAAAAATCGTTAATTTTTCACTATAATACCAAAAATTCTAAGTATAAATATTATAATGCAAACAAAATACCTCTTTACTAGACAAAAATCGTCGACATCGACAAACTAACTTAAAAACGTTAAATAAATCGTTATCCCTTTTCTTTGAGCCAATATCGTGTATGTAACATGAGTTTTTTGGAAACTTGCGTGAAACACATTTAGTATGTGTCTTTGAGGGGCGAACGTGTTAAAATAAGTTTTCGGCTGTTATAATTATAGTTAACCTGTGAAATGCAAAACCAAGTTTTACAAAAACCAGATGATAATATGTACACAAGATACAATTTTTAGAATAAACATTTTAAAATAATAATTATTAGATGATAAGATGATGAATTGAAAGAGTGAAAGGTTTTAGCCGAATTAAAAAATATCAAGAATTATGAAATTTTGAAATACCAATCCAAAAACCAAATAATTAATCATCTTTGAAACGTGTAATATTATGGTAATTTCAAGTTCTTTAATAAAAATACAGACAATAAATAAAAAAAAATAAAAATTAGATGAGCAACTATATACATACTCGTATGTATATACATAATATATACAATACATATATCGATAGAAAACTTCCCGGCCAACAACTTTGTCAGATTGATATTGTTTCCTTAAATGAAAAATAACCGAGAACGTGGCCACGACTCCCTAAAAGGGGTAAAAAGCCCTTTCCTCATTCGACCCACCTCGGGACTCGGAATTTTTATTCTACGTGAAAAAATACATTAATAAAACTTCTTACCAATTTGTTTATTTTACAGGTGTTCCATTTACAACGCGACTCGCTTTGAATTCAAAAATCATATTTTTTTGAAATTTTTATAGCAACTGCTGTTGATTATCTGCAACATCTAAAAATATAAGAAAAGAAAATTACAAAGAATCATTTTCCCACAACTAAATATGATTGTACTTATCTGAAACCATCAGTGGCTACATCAGCAATACGGCATTAAACAAAATCAATCCTGTGCTTTTAAAAACATTAAAGAGCAATTTATTTATTTATATTACATTTATATCTTCATAGTACCTAACAATTTTGACACTTAATTAAACTTTTTTTTTTTTTTTTTTTTTATTTTTTTTATTTTTGTTTAATGTTAATTAATTCTTGTAATTTCTAAATATGCTACCGGTCTTACGACACTTTTTAAATGTGTTTTTTTATAACCACGTAGAAACATTTTAGTATTTACGAACGGTAATTCAACGAAAACCGGCTAATAGACAGAATTCTATTTATTTAATTTTTAATTTTTTTAATATGTTCCGAAGATTGTAAGAGAATTCAATCCAGTTTCGAACTTATGAGCTTATGATTATGAAAAAATCAATCCTCTCATCAGGCCGCGGCGACTGGACTGACTATACCACAATTTACATTCTATATATACAGAATGTCCTGTGCTTTATGTACTAGCGAATCGTACTAATACAGATAAATTCAATTACAATTTTTTCTTCTTCACGACAATCACATAAGCTGTGAACGCTAATTTTACTTTTTTTTTTTTTTAATTTTTGTTGAATGTTAATTAATTCTTGTAATTTCTAAATATTTCTAAATTTCTAATTCTTAATTAACATTCAACAAAAATTAAAAAAAAAAAAAAAGTAAAATTAGCGTACACAGCTTATGTGATTGTCGTGAAGAAGAAAAAATTGTAATTGAATTTATCTGTATTAGTACGATTCGCTAGTACATAAACCACAGGACATTCTGTATATATAGAATGTAAATTGTGGTATAGTCAGTCCAGTTGCCGCGGCCTGATGAGAGGATTGATTTTTTCATAATCATAAGCTCATCAGTTTGAAACTGGATTGAATTCTCTTACAATCTTCGGAACATATTAAAAAATTAAAACTTAATTAAAGTTAATTATTAATAAAAAAGTGCTCATGTTTTTTATTTCGAGACGTTTGAACATACCTTCCATGGACCAAAATCTCTGCTATAAGATCACTGAAACGTGTTTTAGCGCATTGTCAAGATATCAAACCATATGCCATGAAATTTAATAAAGACACGGGTTTGGATTAGGTAGACACCAATATTCAACTAGCAAGAAAAGTTGATTGGCGGGAAAGTTAAGTACGAAGCCCTACAGGATTCATTGGAAGAATCGATTTTTACGGTTATAAAAGTGCTACTTCGAGCAAAAAAGGATCGTGAAGCTGAGGTTTAGAAGCATTCGCATAATCCCTCGATTCATGAATTAATGGCGAATCAGCAATCGTTTTCCAAGAAGTATCTAGTTTAAATAAAAGATAAAGTGTCTTGCGACTTCCCAGGATCAATATTCCGACGTTTCCGATTGACAACAATGCGAAAATATCGAAGGTGCATAAATTTCAATACCTAAGAGGCTTTATGACGAATGAAACTGCCGCATGGTTCATCGTATTCCAGTAACTAAATAAATAAAGGAGAGATAAGATAAGAACAAGCTCTTGATTTCTACCCTCATTAAGCAGTTTGTGGATCAACCGATAATTAGAAAGCCCTTGACTAAAGCTCTAAATCCGATTCAGATGCACCTGATCAAGTGCTAAGGGCATTAAAAGTGGTGAGCGCTGAAGCAGAGAAAAGAGATTCGTGGCTAATCCATATTTTGGTGAATAAATTGCGGAAAAAGGTTTCTGACAACTTGTAGCCGTATCGCTTGAGGTGATTCGGTTGAACCTTGATCAAAACACAAAGTACACAGTTTTCTAATTTAACAAAAAAAAAAATAATTAAAAATTATTGTGGAATAAAGCTAAGATATGTATAAGTAATTAGAAAATATATATAATTACATTATCAATTCAAAAAAAAAAATTGAGGTGTGGCCAACACACGACTTTCTTTTACGAACAGAGAATTTTGAGAAAATTTATTTTTTTTTTAATTTTTTTTTTTAATTTTTTGTTTTTTTTTTTTATTTGTTTTTCATTTTTGGAAACATTTTGTATTAAGTAGTTTTTTGTAAACCTTATACTTTTTAAGATATTTGCAAAACAAATTTTCTGAATCAAGGGAGTGGCCACTTCCGGTTAGCCGATTTGGAGTAAAATTCACTGGGACCTCCCAATTTATCAAAAAAGCTTTAATCTGAAGTTTCAGTTCGATTGATTAAACCATCTGGGCTGTAGAGAGGACACAGACAAACTGACAGACTGACAGACTAACAGACTAACAGACTGACCGACTGACAGACAGACAGACAGACACCATTTCGAAACCAACTTTTTCGGACTCAGGGGACCTAAAAACAAATAAATTTCTAAAAATCACAAGGTTCAAAATTTTCATGATTACTATACTTTATTTTACTAGAGTAAAAGAAAGTAAAAAACCCTAATCCATACGAATCGTTCGTTTAGTAAAAGTTCTGCAAAATTATTTTTTGGAAATCGCACTCAACTCCCAAGGGCCAATATCGGCTATTGCCAACAATGATGACAAAGGTTTGGCTAGCACATAAAATAGGTCCCTCAAATACCTAGTTAAAAAACACTAATCCATACGAATCGTTCGTTTAGTAAAAGTTCTGCAAAATTATTTTTTGGAAATTGCACTCAACTCCCAAGGGCCAATATCGGCCATTGCCAACAATGATGACAAAGGTTTGGCTAGCACATGGAATAGGATCCTTAATTACCTAGTTAGAAAACCCTAATCCATACGAATCGTTCGTTTAGTAAAAGTTCTGCAAAATTATTTTTTGGAAATCGCACTAAACTCCCAATGGCCAATATTGGCCATTGCCAACAATGATCACAAAGGTTTGGCTAGCACATAGAATAGGTCCCTCAAATAGCTAGTTAGAAAACCCTAATCCATACGAATCGTTCGTTTAGTAAAAGTTTGTCACATGGAATAGGTCCCTTAATTACCTACATAGTTAAAAAAACCCTAATCCATACGAATCGTTCGTTTAGTAAAAGTTCTGCAAAATTATTTTTTGGAAATCGCACCCAACTCCCAAGGGCCAATATCGGCCATTGCCAACAATGATGACAAAGGTTTGGCTAGCACATAGAATAGGTCCCTTAATTACCTAGTTAGAAAACCCTAATCCATACGAATCGTTCGTTTAGTAAAAGTTCTACGAAATTATTTTTTGGAAATCGCACTCAACTCCCAAGGGCGAATATCGGCTATTGCCAACAATGATGACAAAGGTTTGGCTAGCACATAGAATAGGTCCCTTAATTACCTAGTTAGAAAACTCTAATCTATACGGATCGTTCGTTTAGTAAAAGTTCTGCAAAATTATTTTTTGGAAATCGCACTCAACTCCCAAAGGCCAATATCGGCCATTGCCAACAATGATGACAAAGGTTTCGCTAGCACATGGAATAGGTCCCTAATTACTTAGTTAGAAAACCCAAATCCATACGAATCGTTCGTTTAGTAAAAGTTCTGCAAAATTATTTTTTGGAAATCGCACTCAACTCCCAAGGGCCAATATCGGCCATTGCCAACAATGATGACAAAGGTTTCGCTAGCACATGGAATAGGTCCCTTAATTACCTAGTTAAAAAACCCTAATCCATACGGATCGTTCGTTTAGTAAAAGTTCTGCAAAATTATTTTTTGGAAAATTTTAGATTATTTTTTCGCACTCAACTCCCAAGAGCCAATATCGGCCATTGCCAACAATGATGACAAAGGTTTGGCTAGCACATGGAATATGTTGCTCAATTACCTAGTTAGAAAACCCTAATCCATACGGATCGTTCGTTTAATAAAAGTTCTACGAAATTATTTTTTGGAAATCGCACTCAACAATGATGACAAAGGTTTGGCTAGCACAAGGAATAGGCCCCTTAATCTCCTTAAAAAACCCTAATCCATACGGATCGTTCGTTTAGTAAAAGTTCTGCAAAATTATTTTTTGGAAATCGCACTCAACTCCCAAGGGCCAATATCAGCCATTGCCAACAATGATGACAAAGGTTTGGCTAGCACATGGAATAGGTTGCTCAATTACCTAGTTAGAAAACCCTAATCCATACGAATCGTTCGTTTAATAAAAGTTCTACGAAATTATTTTTTTGGAAATCGCACTCAACAATGATGATAAAGATTTCGCTAGCACATGGAATAGGTCCCTTAATTTCCTAGTTAAAATTGAGGTGTGGCCAACACACGACTTTTTTTTACGAACAGAGAATTTTTAGAAATTTTATTTTTTTCTTCATTTTTTTTTTTAATTTTTAAATTTTTAAATTTTTTTTTAATTTTTAATTTTTTATTTTTATTTGTTTTTAAATTTTGGAAACAATTTGGGTAAAGTAGTTTTTTGTAAACCTTATACTTTTTAAGATATTTGCAAAACAAATTTTCTGGACCAAGGGAGTGGCCACTTCCGGTTAGCCGATTTAGAGTAAAATTCCCTGGGATCTTCCAATTTATCAAAAAAGCTTAAATCTGAAGTTTCATTTCGATTGATTAAACCATATAGGCTGTAGAGAGGACACAGACAGACTGACAGACTGACAGATTGACAGACTGACAGACTGACAGATTGACAGACTTACAGACTGACAGACTGACAGACTGACAGACTGACAGACTGACAGACAGACAGACAGACACCATTTCGAAACCCACTTTTTCGGACTCAGGGGACCTCAAAACAAATAAATCTCTAAAAATCTCAAATCATCTCATCTCTCATTTTCATGATTACTATACTTTATTTTAGTAGAGTAAAAGAAAGTAAAACTAACTCCAGAACTTCACTCCAAACTCATTTTAGAGTTCTGTTTCCATCGTGCGTGCTGAATTTCATCGTAATTCTAATTTTCTAGAGTCGGATCTAAGGGACAATCGGCAATAAGAGACAAGCCAATCCCCAATTAGTCTCTTAAACCAAGATTTTACTGTACCATATTATTCCTATGCCGTTAAATAGTTCAAATAATTTTTAAGAAAAAAAATCCAAAAACCGGGAGATCCGGATTGACAAACTCAACATAAAAATGGAGGTGTGGCCAACACACGACTTTCTTTTACGAACAGAGAATTTTGAGAAATTTTAATTTTTTTTCATAATTTTTTAAATTTCTTTTTTTTTAATTTTTAAATTTTTTAATTTTTTTTTTTTTTTAATTTTATTTGTTTTTAATTTTTGGAAACATTTTGTTTTAGTAGTTTTTTGTAAACCTTATACTTTTTAAGATATTTGCAAAATAAATTTTCTGGACCAAGGGAGTGGCCACTTCCGGTTAGCCGATTTGGAGTAAAATTCACTGGGACCTCCCAATTTATCAAAAAAGCTTAAATCTAAAGTTTCAGTTCGATTGGTTAAACCATCTGGGCTGTAGAGAGGACACAGACAGACTGACAGACTGACAGACTGACAGACTAACAGACTGACAGACAGACACCATTTCGAAACCCACTTTTTCGGACTCAGGGGACCTCAAAACAGATAAATCACTATAAATATCAAGGTCCAAAATTTTCATGATTACTATACTTTATTTTACTAGAGTAAAAGAAAGTAAAAATTAATACTCGTAATAGTTGTTCTATATAAACAGAATAAGCTTGACAGAGTGAAACAAAAAAAAACAAAAAAAAACCGAATCGTAGAACGCAAAACAACAAATGTATCAATCAAAAGAAATCACTTACCACAAAGTGACGTCGAAAGTGCATCCTCCATGATCCCGTTGTGGGTACCTGTTAAATAAAAATTTGGGTATTCTTTCCCATTCACGATTTCGACAGTTAGTTTTGTTTCACTTTCCAACTGACGATTTTCACTAAATTAAATAAAATAATTGACAATAATAAACTGACTTTAAATAATTAAATCAGCAAAAAGGAAAAAAAAACAAAATACTAAATAAACTTGGTCATCAACCAAAATGCTAACATAATTGACACTCCAAGAACACAGGTCACGATATGTTTAAAAAAAAAAAATGTTGTCAATGAATCCTAACTGTATTCAATACCACTGACCATGGAACGGAATGCAATTACTAAAAAATTAAATACAAAATCCAAGTTGTTTTATGATGATTGTTACTCGTACATCCGATTTAAAGCAGTAAAAACAGGAGTATACACCATGTATAAATGACGAAATGGATAAATTCATAAATCCAACAGGAATATCCAACGTAAACAATTTGAATTCCCACTTAAAGCATCTATATTTATACTGAAAAGGCCGTCGATTTTTGCCTCAATCTCGTTTGATTTTGAGATGTGGTTTCTTCTAAGAGAAATAGAAATTCGACAAAAAAAAGTACAATGTTAGATCAAATTAACACCAGATATTAAAAATAAAAAAAATACAATCTCAGTACGAGAAATTCTATATGCGCAACATACTCGTACCTTAACAAAAATGGTTTAAATCGAAAAGTCTTTCAATTTGCTTTAACGACCTTGATGTGGACGGGTAGTCTCGAACAAATTAATTCTTTTATATCTTTTGTTATGGCGTTGTCGGATATACACAGAGCGAATTTTATTGTTTAAAAATATTTTAAATATTTATTGATTTTAATTTATTACTCTTCGCCAACTTGCTGGTTCAATATCCGAAATAACAATGACCAGATTTATTATCAGATAAATGAGGGGTAACAAAAAAAAAATTATAAAATACACACCGTTTACCTCAACAAAAGCCTTTTAGTGGTTTAAATAGAAGCTGGCCATAACACATAATCAATTTGTGACGATGTGAAACGTCATATCGTTACAAACTACGCTCCCCAGTTTTAGTTTAAAGGAAAGTAGCTTCGTGGCTAATCCATATTTGGTGAATAAACTGCGGAAAAAGATTTCTGACAACTTCGCTCAATAATGGACGAGCCTGTAATTCCACAGTGACACAATTTTTGCCCAAAACACTATATTTGTTTGGGTTGCTTCTGGGATTATTGATTGTAACAGTTTAAGTGGAGTATCTCAGTTGAATATATGTACGTTAAATCTACATTTGAACGATTCTTCGAGAAAGAAGAAATCCCCAGAAGCCATATATTAAGTCCAGAGGAAGTCGAGTACGAAGAACTTTTTAAATCCAAACACAAGCGAATCGAAGGAGGTAGATATTTGGTGGAGATTCCCTCTAAAAAATTGGCAGGCCGGCTTGGTGATTCATTGAAAGCGGCCAAACGAAGGTTTTTTTCATTAGGAAGAAAGCTGCAGTCTAATCCGCTAATTAACAAGGAATACTCAAATGTAATAAACGAATATAAGAGGTTGGGGTATATGGAGACTCTGAATAAAAGCGATATAGAGATTGAGGATCACAAAAAATGTTATTGGTCCAATCACTGTGTATTGAAGGAGTCAAGTGATACCACTAAATTAAGAGTGGTATTTGATGCCTCAGCGAAATCTTCGTCAGGGGTTTCCGTAAACCAAACAATCTTGGTTGGATTAAATATTCAGCCTACATCATGGTCTATATTAATGAAATTCAGGAATTACAAAGTAGCGTTAACCGGCGATATCGAAAAGATGTATAACCAAGTCTTAGTTGCTGAAAAAGAATCGCATTTTCATTTCAGAAATGAACCATCGGCCCAGGACTGGGATTTTGCACAAAAGGCGAGAAGCGAGTTTTCGTTTAATTTCTCGCCTTTCAATTTTGTCCGACGGTTTTTTTTCGATTTAGCACAAATAGGCAAAATAAAAGGCGAGAAAATTGAGCAACTTTAATTTAGTTGTCAAAAATACATTTTATTGACAAGTTGGTTTAGATTTGTGTCGTTGATACAAATGGATTTGTAAAAAATCATGCTACTTAAAATACAAAAATAATTAATTTTATGTAATAAAAAATAAAAGTTGGTTCAACATTTAATTGCGGGTTATCCGATGTCCTATTTCAAGTGTGATATTTTTAGTCGCTAACATTAGAAATGTTATGGTGTTTGTTAAATTGTCAATTATATATATGATCGTCTTGTCTTGTTCCCTTCTGTGATATTCGGCGGTGTTATTTTCTGTACTTATTGTAATAATCGATAGGAACATTTTCCTAATATGCACATAAATTGATTAAATTCAATCATTAGTTTTTCCTTTTATGATTTGTACTATAGCTCAAGTGACAACATTTTATAATTAAAACAATAATTTCACTAATACATAATATTCATAAGATATGTGACAACAAATTTCAATTTGTTTTAATTACCTATGATGTGTAAAATCATGCTGAAACATTAACTTAAAATTCATTTTCCTACTTCTCGCCAAGTATTACACATGGTCGAAAATAAAAGCGAGAGCGAGTGTCTATTCGCCTAGTGCAAAATCGCTTTTTCTCGCGTTTAGCTAAAAGTCGCTCAAAAAAGGCGACTTGCTGTGTGCAAAATCCCAGTCCAGCTTAAACACTATAAGCTCAATACTGTTACTTTTGGGTTAGATAGTTCATAATTTGTTTACAATTAGGACGTTGCTGCAAATAGACTCTGACAGTCAGCAAGATCACCTACACATGGTACATCATATTTTAGACGACTTTTATGTACCCGATTTAATTTCTGAGGCCGATACCATTGAAAAAGTTCAGCTACCAGAAAGGGAGATTACCGAAGTATTATTATCTAATATAGAGGTTTTAAGACCAGAAAATGCCAATCGAATAAGCTTGACATTACGATGAGAAGAGATACTGGTCAATTATCGAGTTTTGATATTTCAACCGAGACAAAAATATTAGGGATTCAATGGAATTCTGCTGATGATATTTTCTCATAAACTTCCTAGAAAATGCTGGAACCACGTACGATCCGAGGCAATACAGCGGATTGGACATCGAGAGGGATGTTCTCCTCAAAGCCAACCCACTCAACTCATTAGTCAACGTCAAACTATGGTGGCGTATTTTAGTGTTCCAAAATATTTGAGAAAATTGTAGAATAAACATTGTGAATAAAAACCCTAAATTAAAATAATCTAGGCAAGTATTCGGGATAAATAGCAGTGAACCAAATTTTTTTTGTTTTTTTAAATACAGCGAATAAAATAATGAATCGTACAGTGATCAAAACAAGAACAAACCAGCTGATTAATTAATAAAATTAGAAAATGGTGAAGATCGGGTGTTTTTCATTTTAATATAAACCACGACAATAAGGAAGCCACTTTCAACCCGCTATTTAGCAACCTCAAAGTTTCATGATAGTAAAAGGACCTTGTGAATTTTTCATTGTAATAAAAAGCACAAATAAGTTAAATTGCAATATTGTTCATTCGAGGAATACGGTATTGTTAAAATAATACTTCGAAGGTGTCCAGCTTCACTGCACGTAGTAATACATATGATGGGAGCCGCATTCGGTCATTATCGGCCAAAATCGCCAACAAGTAACCACTTCATAGCAAAGTTTGGGAACAGAATGTTGGAAAATCATTGGGTGAAGTTTATTTACTTAAAAGTATATTGAAAAACTGCCAAAAAAGTTGCATTTTATTATCAATACAGAAAACTTTTCAGCCCATGAAGAAAGTCTATCTGCAGTTTTTGTTGATTTCACCAAAGTGTTCAATACCACAGATCATGAATTTATATTACATACATTTTGCTGTTCGGGCATTCGAGAAATAGCTAAAGCTTTTTTTCGACCTTATCTACAGCAATCTTAGAACTGTTAACACGGTTTTAAGATAATCCAAAACTTTAGGTTTTGAATGCACCTGCAAAATTTTTTGCAAGTGGCTGCCCTTTAAAAACGTTTAATTAAACATAAAAGCCGCTAGAAGTCAACACAGCCCTACAGTATTCGATTTGTCTCTAATAATTTGGCAACCAGTAATTTAGTGGATTTTATCTTCGAAAATGTGTCGATAAACTTTAATAATCTAAATTATACAGCTAAGTATTGCTAATATAAATCGGTTCTTCCCTTCTCCTTTTTTTAATAAAAACTTCGCAATAGTTTGTTAACTCTCCTAAGTGTCGTAAACCGATTTCATTAAACAAATTTCAATACCAGTGGGTCGAACGCAAACTGTATTATCATTCAAATTATGATGATGAACTTAAGAATAATGGAAGTGACATCGAATCAAATAAATCTGATGTTTTATGTATCACTTGTACTGGTGGCGGTAGTAGTGTAACAAGCGACGATGCTGACCCTAACAATTCTAAACGGTCTTCGTTCAAAGATGGAATAGAGTAATGCAAAGAAAACAAATTGAAATGTGAAATTCTCTAATTATCTTAGATAATTTAAAAGTGGAAGATGATGATTTATCTGAGTCGCTGCTGAAAATTACGAAACAGTATGATGATTTTGTGAGACTGGAATATCAAATTAAGTCTATATACTGTTGTGATTAAAACTCAGCTGTTAGTATTTCAAAAAGTGCAATTTTTTATAAATAGTACTAAACAACTCATTTATGGTCTGCCTTGTGAAGGAAATACTAAGTTCTCTGAGGTGAACAATATTTGTAAAATTTCGAAATTCAATTATAACGAGGCATACGCAACGTATTATAGTCAGATCAAAGTTAAAGAATAAACCAGTTGTCGTGAATTGGTGTACTCGTTAGTTACAGCAAAAAAAATTCACCGTTGCCAAACATAATAATCTGGTTAAAAATTACTTTATCTAATGGTCAGATATTAATAGTTTGCTAGCATGCTTCCCTTCGAATAGAATATCTTATGATACTTATAAACGTTTTTGTGATCATCTAACTAATATTGACCTTAAATCACCTAATAATTATTAGTTCTAGGTGATTTCAATTTATCAAGTATATCCTGGTCGCATAATACTGATGGATTATGTCCGTCTTATTTTGAAGGGCGTACTGCCCGTTATCTTGTCAACACAATCACTCTAAATAAATTGATGCAACATACTCATATTACTAACTGCATAAATAGTCTATTAGACCTCTAGTACTTTCCGATCTTAGCAGTAGAAAGTACTATTGGTGATAAATTGCTCGCTCGTAATTAGCAGTATGTTAATGAATATTGTGTTGTAGATAGTGCAGTAAATGTATTTTATAACGTACTTAATAATTTTCTTCTTATATTGACAAATCTTCTTCGAAATTTCCAACCTGCTATTCTTTAAAGCTAAAACATGTAACAAGGCAAAAATTCAAACATCGTTCACTCTTCCGGACCCATAAAACGCAGATAGATTATGTAATTTTCTCAAACTATCATCACAGGTCAAACTAGAAATTCGTTACTGTTATTCCAAATAATTAAAGGTTATCGAAAATAGTCTAAAACATAACCCCATGAAATTTTGTAGTTTGTCTCATTCTCTTACATCTACCATAAGCCGATTATCCATCTTCTATAAAATTTGGTACCATTGAATCTCATCGTAGCGGTGAGATTTGCAATTTATTTGGAACTTACTTTCAGTCAGTCTATACTTCAAACTTACTTCTACGACCGCCTTAAACTTATTCCAGACTTTCATCCCAGGAAAATTTGAAATTATCTCCGACAACACGAGCGTAAAAACTCATCCCCGACTTTTTATAGTGTAAGAGCATTTAAATCCATTCCAGACTTTTGATGTGAAAACATCTGTAGTGGCAGGAGTAAGGTAGGTGAAAAATTTTATAGAAACCATGTTACGGAAACATCTCTAGCGAACAAATAATATTGCCTGTATGTGTGAATATCGGCCAGAAAAAATTAATAAATAAAAACGAAAATCAAGAGAAAATCTGCATTTCAAAATCCTTGTGAGCCGAATCAAAGGAACTTTGATTTTCCCTTTTATAAGGGAATTAGAAACGAGGAAAAAACCAAACTTCTCATAGTAACACACAAAACATATGGGAAATCATTCTTTTTCCTAAGAAAATTTTTAAACGAAAACGTTACAAATTCTTAATTATGATTTCTGAAATACTTTCATAAATGATTAAATTTCAACATAAATGAATGTCTTTTAAGTAAATTGTTTTCATTTTCTTGTATTGATTTATTTAAACCAAAATCAAAGTCAAATTAAAATAAAAGCTCACTACAATTCGTTTGGTCATTAAGTTAATATACATTACATACGAGTAGATGGCAGTGATTGCTGTAAAAATTAAGTAAAATTGTACCAAAAATTACCACCTGGAGAAATTTCAAGTTCAAAAATTGTAGGAAAAGCAAAACAAATTCACAAAATATAGAACGTATGATAATTTTTTGATTGAATATTTTTTTTTCGTATTGTTCTGTAAACATTTTAAACATCGTACACATACACTAGCAAAACCAAAGATACATTTAGCAAGTATTTGAAATCGTCAGAGCCAAGTTTAATGTGTTTTTCAAAATGAAAAATATTTTAGAAATAATTTAGTTTTATTAAAATTCAAAATATTTTAGAAATAATATTTCTGCAATGAATATTTATGTAATATCAATATAGCCTTCTTGTATATTGTTGTTAAAGATACGTAGAAAATTTATATATACACGTTTTATAATATTTTTGCTTTTTTCATTGAAAAACTGGAAGATAAAAAACACCAATTTTACTATGGATTCCTATGGAAATCAGTGAAAAGTTATACCACTAAAAAGCTTCTAAAAATAGGTCATAATGATTATGGCTTTATACTCTAGAAGGCTCTGGCCGAATACGAAAAAATTTAAAAAAACCCGCCTACTTAATTTTATTTTGTTGTGAAAATATCTACTATACTCGTATATGGACGTGTAAGAAACTCAAAAAAAAAAATGAAATGGAAATAGCACGCTGTGAAAATTTCACATATACGTACATTAATATGTACATAATAAAACAAAAATTTTAAAACTGTTGCTGTGTTTGGTTATGGAGAGGTTCACGCTACCATCTTTAAAATTCCTATGATTTTACGGTCAACATTGCGTCCGGATAGAATCGCTCAATTTTGCTTTGTTCAGCGAATTTGCCGTGACCATTCACTACTATGGAATCTTGAAAAGATTGTCATGTATGAGTAATGGTATATTTAAAAGCGTACATGGTGAATTTAGGTGATTAACCTAACAGAACTGAACTTTGCTCATGCTCAATTAATGTCAGTAAGGTTCGTCCTCCATAAAATAGAATAACATAGTTTAAATACTGGCCGGACAACAGCCGCCTTTACACAGGGGTTTCTGAGAAAAACCAATCCCAGGATTTTTATTGATTATACGATTTTTTTGTCGTAGTTAAAAATGAAAAAAAAAAAAAAATCAAAAGAAATTCTTCTGCTCAGGATTATGGTGGTCCTGGAAATTTACTATGAAAATATAGTAGAGGATGCAGTGGCTACGTCTCTGGCCATTCTGAACCCGATTTGCTTGTTAAAATGTCTGCTACATCAATAAATGTGTTACTTTCCCATAGTTAAAAATAATTAAAAAAATTAATGAAAAAAATTCTTGTGCTCAGGTCAGGATTAAGGTGGCCCTGGCAACTTTTTATAGCCCTTTATTAGGGGTCCCATCCCATTGGCTCTATTTTGGGCTGTAGCTCAATTCTGAATCTTTTTTTAGTTGTTAGAATTTTCACTAAATCAATAAACATGATGCCTTCCCATAGTAGGAAATGGAAAAAAATTCAAAAAACCTCTTATGGTTAACATTATTGTGACTCCGATTTCAAGGGCAAATTTCCAGGCTCACAATAATGTTGACTATTAGAAGTTTTTTAATGTTTTCATTTCCATTTTTAACTATGGGAAGGATAAACATTATATTGATGTAGCGAAAATTTTATGAAGCCAACCGGGTTCAGAATTTGTCGAGACAAACAAATTTTCAAGATCACCATAATCCTGGGCATAAGAATTTTTTTTTTATTCATTTTTAACCATGGGAAGGCAACACATTTATTGATGTAGTGAAAATTCTTACAAGCAAATCGGGTTTAGAATTGGCCCAAAAAGGTAGCCAATGGGATCTCCTACTAAACCGGCATAAAAAATTTGTAGGACCATCACAATCCTGAGCAGAGGAAGTTTTTGAATTTTTATTTTCATTTTTAACTATTTACGAGAAAAAAATCATACAATAATTAAAAATCCTGGGATGAATGTTTCCAAGGGTGACGTTCTAACTGTTCTCATTTCGCTGGATATGAATAAGGGTCCTGGTTCAGATGACATTACAAACTACTTTACGCTTCAATTAAAGGAACAATTAGATAAACCACTGGGAATTATTTTTAATAAATTTTTAAACTTGGTTTATAATTTAATATTTTCAGATATTTTAATATATTTCTTCATAACATGACTTTTACTTTCTCTTACTCTAGTAAAATAAAGTATAGTAATCATGAAAATTTTGGACCTTGAGATTTTTAGAGATTTATTTGTTTTGAGGTCCCCTGAGTCCGAAAAAGTGGGTTTCGAAATGGTGTCTGTCTGTCAGTCTGTCAGTCTGTCTGTGTCCTCTCTACAGCCCAGATGGTTTAACCAATCGAACTGAAACTTCAGACTTAAGCTTTTTTGATAAATTGGGAGGTCCCAGTGAATTTTACTCCAAATCGGCTAACCGGAAGTGGCCACTCCCTTGGTCCAGAAAATTTATTTTGCAAATATCTTAAAAAGTATAAGGTTTACAAAAAATTAAAAATTAAAAAAAAAGAATTAAAAAATTTAAAAATTTAAAAAAAATTAAGAAAAAATAAAATTTCTCAAAATTCTCTGTTCGTAAAAGAAAGTCGTGTGTTGGCCACACCTCAATTTTTTCGTTAAGAGTTCAGTTATGACTAACCTATTAGAATTCTCAAGTTATCTTTTTGTTAAAGTGGATAAGAGCCAGCAACTAGATTTTCAGATTTTCAAAAAATCCTTGATACTCATGATATTCTCATTATAAATGTTGGTATTTTCTTTGCTAGATTAGTATTTTCTTACCTAGTTAAGCGACTTTGCTTTTCACAATTTTTGTCAATGATTTATCTAATATTTTTAAATGACCCATTTAATTTATGCTGATGACTTGAAGATTTATAAAGTGTTACTAGTTCCACACTGATTCTCTTGCATTGCAGGACGATTTGGATAATAAATAGCTATGGTCACAGAAGAAAGATTAACCAGAATAGTCATAACGCTGTTTTTGTATGGAAAAATTTGGACTCATTTTTTTGACCTTGATTTGCCGAAGGTAAGAGAAAGTTGGGTTATGTATTCTCTGGTTTACTGGTTTTTATTTGAAATAATAAAAATTGAGAATCCTTAACAGTATAGTTAGTGAAATTATTTGACAAGTTTTGTTTTGACAGCATAATTTGTATTAAATATTCAAAAAATTCATAATATTCGAAAATAATTATACCTCAATGTCCAAAAAAGAAGGTAAGATGAAAAAAAATTTTGATCCACGTAATGTCTATTCTGGTTAATCTTTCTTCTGTGCTATGGTGTTGTCAAAATCGCCTGAAATTAAACGAAAATGCGTGGTGATATCCTTCACTAGGAAAATGCACCCTTTGTTTTATGTTTATAATATTTCTAACGTTAATTTTGGTAGAGTTTATGAAGTTGATGATCTTAGAGTCATGCTTCACTCGAAACTGATGTTTGACATACTTGTAAATTCAATTTGTTATAGAGCACACAGAATTCTAGGTTACATTTTTCGTAGATGTAAAGAATTTCATGGCCCTAATTTATTTATATTACCCTTAAATTGTTTGATCAGAAGCGTACTTAAGTATGCATCACAAATTTGTAACCCATTTTACAATACTTATTGTGATCTGGTTGAGCCGGTACCGAAAAAATGTACAAGATTTCTGGTATTTAAATCGATACCACATGTGGGCTATACAGTAAAAATCCTCAAAGGAGGAATCCCAAGGGACCAGAAAAACTTTCCGTGTTCCGAGTCTCAGGTTCACAAAAAAAATTACATGTATTAAAATTATAAGTTTTATTATATACATTTTCAAATAAAAAAGTAATTTATTCAACAAATTCGAATAAATCTTTAACAAAAATTCAATAAAAATTCTTATTTAGATAAGGTACCACAAAAGTAAAATTCGTTAATAATTATGAATAATTTTGAACAAAAAATTAGAATACATACATTACTTTTTAAAGTACACGTTTAAAGTGACTTGTTTCATGTTATGATTCCGTTTCAAGGTCACATAATCTGTTAATTCTATCTCGACATCCTTTATTTTTTGGAAAAGATCACTTTCCTCTTCTGCCAAGACAAATTCATTAAGAGTGGCTAAGCTAGCCGTAGCTGTAGCAATGGTAGGAACCCTTGTAGGCTCTCCTTCATCAGAATTTTCTTCTTCTGCAATAGGGTCGAAACTATTTCGATTGTTTGAGGTAGGTTGGTCAAATATGAGGCTCAAATCAATGTCTTCCATCTCAGTAGATAGTTTGCCGTCCAGCTTACATAATTTTTAACATTACAAAGTTCCGTTCCGTCAATTTGGCTTATGAGGGTTTGTAGTTCAGCTATCGAGGAACCTTCAACTTCGATAATATTACTATCAATAAGTTCCTCGCAAACAGTTGTTGAATCATTTTTGGATAGTCTCTTTTTTAATGCACTTTAAAGCCTCATTAATGTACATAATTGCATCCAAAACATTTACTGCTTTTTTGACATCTGACGCTTTGTCACAAAATTCGATTTGAAATAACACGGTTTTCAACATTAATTTTCGATAATGAAGTTTTAATGCCTGTATTACTCCATTATATCCAAAGGCTGAAGCACCGATGTTGTATTTGGTGGAAAATAAACTAATTTCACGTTGGACAAAAATATCTGGGGATGGTATGTTGCATTATCCAAAAATAACAATATCTTACGGTTTTGCTTCTCCATACTCAAGTTTAAATCAACTAGATTGAGTAATATTTGAGTAATATTTTATGGATAGTTTTGTCTTGTTTAAATTTTTGAAACATCGAGGTTGTTACTTTTTCCAATAACAACTGGCATATGCGTATTTCCAACCCCAAATATAGTAAGCATTATGGTTAGCCTCTCTTTTGAAAATGTATCCCTAAGACATTTCGTGTTCACCTGCAGCGATCGATTGGGTAGCACTCTATAGAATATGGCTATCTCGTCACAGTTTGCTATATCTTTCACATCATAACCCTCCACAACAGATTTCAATTTTTCTTTCCATTGAACAATTGTGTTTGGGTTTACGTCACTTGCCTCTCCACTACAAATATAGAATGATATAGAATATCTGTTACGGAAGCAACGCAACCAACCATTTTACGCTTTAAATTCATTCAGCCCTAATTTAGCAGAAATATTTTGCTTTAAGGTTAAGATTTATAATTTTGCTCATTTTTCTAAAATATCAAATTAATTTTTATTTATGAAAACATATTTAAAAAACAATTGTTACCAGTTTCTTTAATTAATTTATCAACCACAAATTAAATTTTTAATAAAAAAATTATTTGCAAACAGATTTCTCCGTAGCAAGAGTTATTTTGATTTTGACGTTTCTATCAACTTTTTTTTCTGTTTTTTTTCGAACTAACATGAAGTTAGTTTAAATTTAAAAAAATTTCCATATCATAGGAGATTTCGCCTTCAACTTTGTTCAACAAGGGAATTTCCGTCCCCGTCTCAGGGGTTTTCGCCGTTAGCAGTTGTATCATAATGGAATTTGGTTTGAATGGGCTAAAATAAAGAATTTTTTCCGTCTTTGAGGATTTTCCGCGATAATGGATTTCCATCTCTGAGGATTTTTAATTACCAGGCTAAAGATATTTGTTTTCTTAAGATTATACGAGATTGGTTTTGGATGAGTTATTGCTATTTAAGATATTGAACTTTAAGTAGAAATTTGTAGTTTGGGGTTCTCTAACCCTGTATCAAGATTTCATCTTAGTCATAATGATGAGATCACGCCCCTTCAATATGTTGGTTGACTATGTTTAATTTTATTATACCTATGTTCTATCAGTTTTGATTTGCGAACTTATAAGTGGTTTGTTTGTATTTAAGTATATATTTAAATTTTAATGGTACTACCTTAATTTGTGTATTATATAGTGGTGGGACGTAATTGGACGTTTGTCTGTTTTTCATCCTTTTGGGAATCTTAATAATAAACCAAAATAAAACCGTCTAATTTTATGATAAATAGGCTGCAAAATGTTCTTTCTCCTACTTTTTAAAATTTTCGGACGAAACGGACGTACAAGATCTTTCTCGACCCACGTTTTCTTTCATCAAGCAACCACAGTGAATATTAATACCTATGTTCTACAATCGAATCAAAAAGTACGCTGAAGTACGTAAATGACTTTAACTAAAAATGAATTCATCCAGTAAACGTTTTGTTAAAAAAAACCTGTACGTATGATTTATTTGTACTACTTTTTAAAAGCATTAACAGAAAGTTATTAAATAATCTATCTATATTGTTGGATAAACAGCTAATCAACGAAATCAACCACCCCTCCTTCACATAAGGGTATTTGATCTGATATACACGTAGCATATAGTAAGCTTTAATTTAACTTTATTTTGTTACCTGTGTGAGCGCGTGCATTGGTGTGTTAATATAAAAAAGAAATTTCGCATAACAATTGTATACTGATCCACATGAAAATTTGTAACAAAAATTAATATGTACAATGGTGGTGCTTGGATTTTTCATTATAAATTTTAATTTTATTTTTATTTTCCACGTACGGTAAAATTAGATTATATTTATCGACTAGACAAAAAATAAAAACAAAACGAAACAAAGTTGTTCTCTATTTTCCCTTTATTACAGACTATTGTTATACAGTATAAGTAAAATGGGAACTAAGCATAATAATTGATCCAATGGTGTTTATTGACAAAACTTGTTTAGCTATTCTACCGTCATATAGTTATAGTAACCCTACCCATAGTATGTATGTATATTCGAGTACTAATCCACACGAAACATAAAAAATTTATTATTTGTTTTGAAATCCCTATTATTTTACTATGTTACATAATTAAATGTCAAAACCAACTATTTTTCCTATTGCTACTATGTACCTACAATATTATGAATAATGTGCAAATATCGATTAGGTTAGAATTTGGATCAATGAGCAAAATAGATTTTTTAGTCGCTTTGCTTTTCCCAATATAACGGATCGTTTTCCCCCCTTTGAGCAGTGGAAATGTAGGTAGTGAAATAACTTCAAAAATTGATGCTAGAGGCTTTGGAGTTGTCCATTTATAGCCGGCTAGAGCTCAGGGTAAACGGGTGGGGTTTTCCATAGCTTAAGTGGGTCTTGATAGAAAGCTATGGAGATGATACGCGAAAAGAAAAGGTGGTATATACTTAGAACGGAAAAGGTATAAGGCAAGGAACAATTTATCAAAACAGGCCGCGTCTACACGTACCTTTCTAGCCCCACAATAAAGCTTTTAGCTTCTCATCCTGTGAAGCAAGAGAATTTGAAAAGAAAAATTTGCACAAGCAAAAAATAAAAGGAAAACACACAGAACTAAAGTTTATAAAAAAAAAATTCTAAATTTTAGAAAGAAAAATGAAGAAATGTGAAAATGTAAAACAAAAATTGAATTTACTTACATATAATAGAGGTGGTTTGGCGTCTATTGGAGGGGGGCACTAAAGTTGAGTAGATTAATCTACCAGCTCCGTAACCTTCCAGTAGGGTGCGCATCACGTGAGCTACTCTGGTCTTGTCATTAGGCAGCTGCGTGATGGATACAATTGTGTAAGGGGTAAACTGCTCACAATTCGCAAGTGTACGTACTGCCTCCTCGTGGCAACCACTGGCAACTAAGGCCATTTAGCACATTTTTGGCCATTTGGCACACTAATCTAAGGTGGAACAGCATATGCCGATGGATGAATGGCTGATAGGTTAATCAGTCCAAAATATGCGGACTCTGGATACCAGGCACCCTCCAGTTTTATTTAGCCTTTATCTGTAGTAAAGCTGGATGACCTACAGATGATCTGCAATTCGTAGTGATGATCAGCAACTCGTAAGAGTAAAATCAAACGGAATACGGGGCAGGAGTAGGAATATACGGGAGTAGGACAATGCTCTCGAAGTCCTTGGGCTCCAATGCTACCATATTTCAAGCGAAACTACATGCTGTAGTAAACATCTAGGAGGGAGAGCAATAAGCCCAGATAGTATGTATCACGTACCGGGAGGCAGTATTGTCAGGTTCATTAAGAACCTGAATATTGACTGGACGGATAATTAAGCAGGGTCCAGCACAATATATCTTTTAGGTCGCAGTGCGAGGTGGCTGATCGCCCGCATGGCTCTCCAATAATAATAATATTATAATATCAGAATATGATTGTTTCGGGCTTCCATTTCCATTGTTTCGGGAACAGAAAATACCGAAAATACTCGCTGATCTCGAAATCAACAAAAAATGTTGACAGTCGCCAAAAAATGAAAAATGGTCCTTCACGATGAAAGTGTAACAGTTTCCATTTTAGGAAATCTATAATATAATTTTTGGAATGATTGAGTATCTTCATACAAGAGATTGAGTTAATGCTTTTGGTATGTAGAGCTTCCAAGAAGGTAAATCAGATATCGCATTTTTAGAGTCTGAAGGATTTTGACTGTATTATACACGAACATTAACAACTTGTAAATTAGAACTTGCTGAAGGATTATTTGTTAGCGTTTGAATAAGAGCTTGAATATTCAGGGTCGTTAAAGTTGGAATCGTCAAGATCGACATGCAAGGGACAATAGTTACGCTTATAGAGGGCATCTGGTACACAATTCTCCTTACCTTTCCGGTAGTCATTAGAAAAATTGAACCCTTGCAATTGGAGGCTCCAGCGAGCGAGATGCCGAGAAATATCCCTCTGTCCCATTAACCACTTCAAACTGGCGTGATCCGTGATTATGGTAAAATGATATCTTTGTAACAGAAGATCTGTAACACTATAATTACAGTACGCTGCATTGAGTCTCTTCAAAAATTAAGCAACGGGACGACTAACGCTCCCTACACCCGCTTAAGACGCTCCCTACACCCGTCATTGATGCATCGCACAAAAACTAAAGGTTGCGAATATTTCGGATTACAGAGAACTGTAGATGGACATAACGCAGATTATAAGCATTCGAAGGATTTATCCACCTCAGTCGTCCACAGGAACTTTTACCAGCCTGTGACACCTAAAAATATCCGGACTTGGCGAGCAGTTTTTGAATGAGGATAATCTTTAATAGTCGTCAGTTTTGCAGGATCCACCTTCAAAACACCGTCACCAGCAATATGCCCCAAGTATTTAATTTTCTTAAGGAAAAAATTACTTTTATCAACGTTTATTTTGAAATTGGTACGATTCTGTCAGTCAGCTACTTTGGTTATAAGATCAATGTGTCCCTTAAAAGTGGCGCTGGTAAGGAGGTCATCCAAACGAAAATCTGAGAGTGCATTTCGTACGGTATCACACGATCCTTCAAACGACACATTGCCTGCGGTACATTACAAAGCCCGAATGACATGGCTATGAATTGTTGTATCGGTCGTCCCTGCACAGCGAAGGCAGTTTTATCCCTTGTACCTTCATCGAGCAGGAGCTCCGAGAAAGCGTCCTTCAAATCAAGACTAGAGATGAATATGGTCAAGAATTC
The DNA here is from genome assembly GCA_958295665.1 of Tipula vernalis. Classification (NCBI taxonomy): domain Eukaryota; kingdom Metazoa; phylum Arthropoda; class Insecta; order Diptera; family Tipulidae; genus Tipula; species Tipula vernalis. The sequence goes on along the minus strand of OY282559.1, from coordinate 254,495,135 downwards.
CCAGTAATCCGTCGATTTTCGTTGAAAAGGAAATTTTAATTCTTTGTTAGAATTTCGTTTTGTTGAAGAAATTGAGTTCATGATAATGAAAAAAAAAAAATGTTGAGGTCGAATGCTCGCCAAAATTCGATACCTAAATATAATGGTTGTGTCAATTTAGGTGCAAAATGTAAAGTCACGATACCGGTTTTTCCTGCAAGCGTAACAGGTATCTTTAGATAACCAATGATTGTTTCAACATGGCCGCTTGCAGTTTTGATGGAAAGGACTGAAGTTTGATATTAGGTTCATCTAATAGTTTCTCACATCCATTGCCTAATATTGAGATGTTGGCCCACTATCCAGTAATTTTAAAAACTAGTTTACATTAATTTGTACTTCGACATATGTTCGACTATCGAAATCCTCGGTTATTATTGATTCGTGTATGTTTTTTTTTCAATTTCAATATTTACCGATTCGGCTATCTGATGGTTGGTAGGGTTAATTTTTTGTCATAAGTTGGTTTATTTATGAAAGGGGCAAGGTTAATTATGTATTTACTTCGGATGAAGAAGTATTTCGTAAAATTCTGAATCCTTCTTGCTCACTGAATCCACCATAACTTCCCCACCTTGTGGGCTTGTAAATTCGATGTTCGAAACCCCGTTTGTAACAATGGGTCGCGTTAGAAATCCCGTCGTGGAGCATTTCGTGCGTAATGATAGTTAATTTATCTGCCAAATTGAATCGTGTGGTACCGAAATGGTAATCAACAGTAATAGCACGTCTAATTTAGAAAGGCACGTACAAAGATGTCACGAGAAGGAGGCGTCCTTGCTCTTACAGAATAAAAATGGTCTCAAGCGCAGGGCCAGCGAAGAGCAGCCAAAAATCGAGGAACTTGAAAGTTGTCTGAAGACTATTTAAATACAGTTAAGTGAATAAGACATTATTGATTCCTGTATCGAACTGGTTACAAAAAATGGCGACCCTTTTTTGAAGGTAATCAAATATCACACTGCTGTAACTTGAGTAAACCAAGTTGCAACAGAAGTTTTGACCGAAGTATTCTCGGTATCAACATCCAATACGTTATAAATGGGGAAATGGTGCTGCAAACTCTTGCGATGAGGGAATTGAACCAGAAACATACAGGTGATTATTTGAAGCGTGTAATAATTACATCTCTAACTGAATTTGGTATCGACGTGGACCAATTGTATACAATAACATCAGATAATTGTGCCAATATGTTAAAGGCGGTAAAACTGATACAAGCCGATATCATTATTATTGACACCGAACTTGGCGATATTGACTATGACAACGATTATTTGATGGAGGTGTGACAACGATTATTTGATAGTGAACAGCTAGATGAAAACAAGCCCTTGGAATTCGACGATGTTGACACCATACCAGAGATCGTAATTGATCAAAAAAATGCAATTCTTAAATCGGTGCGATGTGCGGCACATACGATGCAGTTGGCGGTATTTAAAATACTTAAAGAGCGCACTACTTCAACGATCATCAACGATCATGCTATTGATAAAAATCGAATATTGCTACGCTGCAACTTCAAACCAATCAGCTTACCATTGGAGATTTTTTTGGTATTTGGCTGAAAGCAAAACTCGAAATTGCAAATATCACTCATATACCAATGGCCAAACAGCTTCATACAGCATTGCTAGAAAGATAAGCAGCTCTTTTCGACAATGTGGTAGTTAGTGCAGCGTTATATTTGGACCCCCCCCCCCCCCGCCCCCCGTCCGGTTTAAGTCGCTATTGCCATTGCCTAAAGTTCAATGTGCTAAGAATCACTTATTGGAAACTTGGAAGCTGATTAAAACTCTTCAACCAGTTATAGGCGACATATGCTCTGAAGCTCCAGAACCGGTTGATATTCACTCTCAGTCTCAGGTAAAACAACATTCGTCCCACAATCTTGATTAATACATATTTTGAATTTGTTATCTTGTTATTGATAATGTTTCACGCAAGCACAAACTCACAGGATGAAATAAATATAGACGCATATTTAAACCGATGTGACTGACGAGCTATCTATATTTACACAACGAAGTCCAGATAAGTACGAACAGCATATAAAGTCGTTAACAAATGATTTCATAATGGAGCCGAGATTGATGTCATCAACAAACATATTGGAGTTTTGGGAAAATCGGAAAAAAGATCCACTCGGATTGGCTTGTGTAGTGTTGGCTGTTCCAGCTTGGCAAGTAAGCGTCGCGCGAAATTTTTCAATGTTACAATTTATTTTAACACATTTACGCTGTCGGTTAAATCCATCTGCCCTTGAGGACATTCTTTTTATAAAGCTTATTGCCTTTAATTAATATGATAAAAACAACTTCTTATTGGTTTTGGGTTCGCTTTATTTTTTTAAAATGGACTTGAATTAAGTCCGAAAGCTCAAGGAAAAAATAAAAAAGAAAAAGGCGAGCCCAAAACCAATAAAAAATTGTTTTAATCAAATACGATTATTGACTCAATATTTATCTAAATAAACCTTTAAAAATTAAATTTAATCTTAACAATATTAAATACCGAACATTTATATTAATGAATTAATTAATTTTGTATTTGTTATTTTCTGTGATTTACAGTATTACGAATTATTATAAAGTTATTTTTATTAAATATATGTATACATATATTGTTATGTTTCAAAAAATGATGTTTTATTAATTTTCGCATGAATGTCTCCAGTAACATTGGAGCGGAGCGGATTGAAAGAGCAGAGCTGAGTGAAGAGAGTGATGGAGCGGGGCGAATCGAACAAATTTTACCCGGAGTGGAGCGAGAGTGGAGCGAGAGTGGAGCGAATTTCTATCCATGCGGAGTGAGATCGGTATTTCTTTCGCTCCGAATCCCTGATTTTAACCTGATTTTTAATTTTGCTATAATTCAGCCCTAAATGACATTTTTTGAAAAAATGAGATATTGATAACATTAGGTTCTGCTATAAAGTACACATTTCCTGTGTTGATATTTGGACCTTAAATTTAACCAAAACGGAGATATCAGCAAAATTAAAAAGTTCTATCAGCTGTTTTACCACACGTTTCTGGCACAATTTCTATTTGACTATAGAACTTTTCTTATTAAAACGAAATTGATTTAAAAATACATTGAAATTAAGTTAAATAGAACTTTGTATTTGTATATTTGCAGTATAGGACTTTATAATTTTCGATTCTATCATAAAATTGTATAGGTTCTATATCTGCTAAAGCCTTATATTCGACTTAATATTACAAAGTTCTAAAGGCTCATAGAACTGAAAAACTAATTAGTTTATGAAACAAAGTTCTATCATAAAATTGGAAACCCAATTATTGAATGAAAAATTTATTTTATTCACAAAAATCTTGATTTTGTATGTTTGTACATATAGAATATCCGTAAAAAGCAACTGTTCTGCTTTGGAATCATTTGTCTTTAAAATTAACTCATCGGTATCTCAAAACAACTCACATGTCACATAGAACCTTATAGTCCTTAGGCGACGATATGTAAAGCGCCGAAATGGCATTTGAATGTCGATAAATTTTGTATAAATGAATTTATAACTGTGCTATAAATCTATAAATCAATAATTTTAATTGTAGCTACCTCATTACAATATTTTGGCATAAAAAAATTATTTAACATAAATAAAGTGCCGGACATGTTAAAATCTACAAGCTAAGTTTTATGTGTACATAAATTATATTCTAAAGATTAATAAACCATTTTTCTGTTTCAGATTCTTATTGCTACTGGACGACTTATCTATTGCTTCACCGGGAACCTTACTTAGTCTTGATCTTGCAGCTAATCAATCACACAAATAATATTTATTTAATAACAAATATATGTTGTTGCTAAAGATATGTAGAAAACATTTGTATATATGTTTTTATAACATTTGCGCTTCTTTGATTAAAAAACTTGAAGCTAACGAACATAATTTTCACGTTGGGTTCTTTCGGTAACCAGTGAAAAGTTATACCACTAAAAATGCTAAAAATGTATGCTGAAGAAATGATTTCATTTATGTTGCTAAAAATGTATTACTTATGATTATAACTCTTTTATCAAAAAGGCTGTTACAAGCCACGTATATACAAGCCCTGTTTCTTACGATCAATGAAGATGACCTCTCTATGAGCCCCTGTTTGATTGTAAAACTTATCGATCGACCTACCTTCCATATTAGTTCTTAACTAAATAATCCACATTCTACGTTATGAAATATAATTATTAACTTCCCAATTTTTTTATTGTAAACATATCCAGGTACTCACTGAAAACAGTGCTAAATTCCAAAAATATGCTTTTGAACTTGAAATTAATTTTGTCGAGGGGGCGTGAAACAAGAAAGCAAAAAATTTACTCTTTTTACCCTTAAAAAAAAAAATTTAATTCCCAAAATATAATTCTATTAAAATCAAGGTAAGAAAACTTTTTTTTCTTTAAAACATTTCCTGTTCACGAATCTACTTTGATTCAATGTCGCGTTTACTACAATAAAGCACACAATTTTTTTTTGTTATGCTAACCGAAAAAAGTTTCGTAAATAATTTTACGTGACACACATTATATGTAATTAAAATATAGTGACGTGAAGTTTTTAGTTACCTTGTTCGAACATAAAAGTACTATACCTATGTATGTAGCTATTGTATATACGGTATTTGATAGTAACTTAGTGTAGCAAAATTTGGTTAAAGGTAAATACATATCGATCATTTCCTGGCTTTAATATAGGGGAAACAATGGTAATTTCCATAACATAGTCGTTACGTTTTTTTAAAGTGTTTTCAATTAATTTTAATACTAATCACGCAGATTAGAATTTAGATTACACCAAAATGTGTATTAAAATTATTCGAAAACTATACGATGTCCAATTGGTGATTTGAAACTTTTAAAGCTAGAACAATTATAAACAATGGCAAACAAGGTTGTATTTTAACTTCAAATCACGTTGAACATCTAATTTAATTGCCGAAGCATTTCTGTAGATGATTTCTCATTCTTGTTTGGAAAATCGGCTGATATAGAAATACTTGTTTGTACCAACTAGTACCTCGAGAAAGCTTTGTGCATTCTGTGATGCCATACAAACCTTACTGTACTTTCATTCCCTCTAAAACCATTTAATTTTGTATTGTAAACAATATGCACATTCCTCAGGCCAAGCGCCAAAAGTATCCCGTTTACAATGTAAATAAAAGAAGAAGAGTTCAACATTTTTCTGTTGTCTTGAAAGACGATACTTCCAGTGGTGTTGATTTATAATGTAATTTCTAGCAACAACAAGTTAACGTGTGTGTTGCACGTTCCAATTTTCCATTTTTTTCTTGTTGTTATTTTCCATTTTAATTTTTTTTTTGAGACATCACGGTATTTTTTTATGCCAGGTGCGATAATATTTGAAGGATTTTTTAGGTAGTCAGTTTTTAATTCTGGACTAATATTAAGCCCAATTTCTGGGCGATTAGCTCACGGAGCAATATTTTTTTTAGAGAGTTTGTTTTTAGTTTTCGGGATATAAAGTGGAAATTTTGTTTCGATATTTGTCTGAACGTCGATAAAACCATCGGGTTTCTTTGTATTTATTGTAGTGTTTTAAGCTGTTAATTAAAAAGTAGTTTCGAAATTTGACTTTATCGAGAGTGAGTTAGATATTCGTCTGACTCAGACAAGTTTTTATGTTTATAAGTTATCCGATTTTTTTTTGATTTTTTTTTTATTAAATAATAGTTTTTGTACAAATTATAAGGCGAGAAAATTTTTATTTGGTTTTATCGGGAAAAATTTAATTGACCGATTTTATTTGAATTGTTTTGTTTCAGTTTTTTTCTAATTAAAAATTCATTCATTTTACATTCACACGAAAATCAGATTTTAATTAGTCAAATCTAAGTTTTAATCAGATGAGTCATCTGATATCACTTAATCTTCATCTGAATCATGGTTTTGACAAAATGTCTTTTTACAAAAATGACATCTTCGTCGCTTCCTAACGATCTTAGCCGTTACTTCTTCGCCTGTTGATTCCCGTCTTATTGGTAACAGTTTATAACCTATATTAGGACGATTGCTGTCCTTACCTTTTAACCAGCTCCAACATGTTGGCCTGCACCAGTTGCCTAACCAATTCTTTTAGAAACGATTTTCTTTAAAATGCTTTTCTAGTTTCATATAATTGTCGGTTGGCGGTATTATACAAGAAACAAAACGTAAGTTGTAACAACAGCGACAATCGTTGAGTTTTCCTTTTGCTTATATAGCATATATAATCGCAACATAATTCTAAACGTAATCAACAAATTAACGGCCAACCAATTCTCAATTTAATCACCAAATCAACCTCAAAACAACTTTCAAATCAACCCTTAACTTAACTCCAAATAAACTCTTAAATATTTCCCCAACCGAACATCTCATCAAAATCGGATAACACTATGACGTAACCAAAAAAAATTAAAATTTGGTATTCCTCCCCACCGTTGAGAAATGTGTTGTACACCTTTCGATTCACGACACTTAAAGCTATTGTTCACTACCAGTGGCATCATGCGACAATCCCTGTGCTATTCATATTATTGATTTGAACAATAAATTACTCAGACGAGCAAAAGCGATATGACATAACAAAATATTTAAAATTTGGCATTCCTCCCCACCATTAAGGGTGCGGCACTATAGTCAATTTTTTTTTTTGCGGCGACTGAGTACCTCGCGCAGGATTTTGTAGGCTTTACACCAAATTCATTCGATAACATTGGAAGTATATTGTTGTCCGTCAAACGAGCAACTACAATTCCATTACCTTTGTCAATCACCGACTGAAAAGCTCAACATCAAGCGATAATCCGTTGATAAGGGGTGTATATTTTAAAAACGTTTTATTCATTTCTATGATCAAAGGGCTCACTTTTCCCAGTTTGTCCCAGTTGTGGCAGATTTGCATTATCTGCAAAATGTAGTGCACTAAATATCACATGGAAACGATTTCTCCTCATAGTCTTGGAAATAAGCGAATTATTGCAATCATGGATTTTTGTTATACTCTGAAATAATTAGGATGCCAATGAACACATACATCTCATTGCAGTCAAGGTTTAATGATGTGTTTTTATATTGCGACCATTTGCACAAATCCTTCGTCAAAAAATAGCTCGAAGAATTCCAATGGATGAGACTGTTTCGATATTGTTGCTCTTTCGATATTGGAACAACTTTTGTAAAACTATAGAGTTTTTCTGTACCAGTTTATTGTTGCTTTCCAATTTCAACCGGTTTTGCTTTGGCTCCTGAATAATTTCGCTTTCATCGTTTTGATGTGCCCGAATGTTTTCGTTTTCATCATTTTGATGTGCAACTGTTTCTGCAATCAAATTGTCATCATCTTCAGTTTCATTCACGTGTAAAACCATTTCCACTTCCGTTCTGAGCATTGCACTAGATAGACAGTTGACGTTTGGAATTTCTTCACCCTCACAGTCCTCGTCGATTTCGGCAAATTAATTTTCGAGTGGCAAAACGTGTATAGAAGAGGGTAAATTTGGTGTTTGTTTTACACATTTTGAGTCGTTTCATGAGACATGTACAATGACGGCAATGACGACAAATACGGCTAAAGTAGTTTTGCTCTTACGGGTCCACATGTTTGATTAAGTATTTAAGTTTTTAAAAAATATAGTTTGCCTAATACGGTTCTCTTTGATTTAATTTTGGTTTTGAACAGCTATCTAGATTAGAAAACCAACCACTCACACACACACGATCACCCAACGAATTTTCCGAAATTGTAGATATTTCAGAGATTGATTAAGTTAAATGTAAAACCTAATATAAAAAAAATTATCAATGCTGTGATTGTGAATCTAATTAAAACGTTTACCTTGAATTCGGTATTTAACCTTTAACGAACGAGGGGCCTCGCTGTGAGGACAAAACAATTATTCCATAGAAAACGAAAGGCTTCTATAACAAAACATGTGAAGTATTGGTTGGAGATAAACCGGTTTCCGAGCAAACTGGACATGCAATTTAACTTTTGATTTTTATGTAATTTTTGAAATATGGCCAATTATTATGGAACTTGGCTATTTCTTAACTGATTGTGATGCAATTTGACATGGAAAATGGATATGAGATTATAAAATGATTTTTAGATGCAGTTCTGGAATATGATTCGCCCACAACCGGTTAAGCAATAGCCATGTTCCATTGTAGTTGGCCATATTCCAAAACTTCATTTAATTCAGTCTTTCATTTAATTTTCTGTGATCCATTTTGTAAAATATTGTATATAGTATAAATATAAATTCATTTATGTATAAATATTTAGTATATAAATACATAAACACATTTGTATTTGTGTTAACAAATCTATTCTGCATGAAATTTATGTATATTTGGATTGTAGTAATTGGTTCGAAATATATATTTTTATGTATTATTTTCAGCTGAGGATAAAGTTTAATTAAAATTGGCAGTCGTTTGCTGATTATCCTAAAAAGCACATTAACCATACAAATTAATAAAATAAGATAATAATAAAATTATATTAATGTTGAAATTAAAATAATTAATTAAAAATTACATTTATAATTGTTAAAATTTAGTAGTTTAATATAATAAAACTTTAACAAATATACCAAGAGTGTTTAAAACTTTAACAAATACACCAAGAGTGTTTAAAACTGTGTGTTTTTATGTTCTGCCGATTATATAGTATACAACAAACTGATCGCTCATGTTGAAGTTCAGTGTGATGTTGATTTCGTATTTTTAAAATATGATTTCCTGGTATTGAGTCTGTGGAATTACTGTTATTATTGTTTAAATTTTAATTTTGCTGGTTAAGTAAGAGCCGTTAATGAAGCTGATTGGTGTTGAACTTTATCTAAAATTTCCTCAACATTAGATTTAATACAATCAACCAAATGAGATAAAGCACCAACATGGTCAATAACTGGTTGGTTCACTGCTAATTTATTAAATACTTTGTTTGGAATCAAGTCAGTACAGAAGGAAATTGCAAACCCAAATGTGGTACTGGTTTGAGTTCTTTGCCACTAAATTATAAGCAGTTGTGTTGATTGAACAGTATTTAGAATGGACGATGGAACCGCAGGAACCGCCACAAATTATGGTTCGGACAGTAACACCAAATGGTTTATTGTAGCCTGCAGTAGAGTAGCTATCCATATCAATAGATGAAACTAGTGTACGAGTTATTGTAAATAACACGCTGTTGATACACAGTTAGTCAAAAATTGGTCAATGAATACTAATAAACTCACAATGCAGTATACAGGAACACCACAACAATAATGCAAAGCCACACACAAAATGTTATTATTTGAAACGTAAATTGCCAATTTATCGATTTAAATTATTGAATAAAAACGTCAGATTAAACGAAACAAATTAAAATATACGTGTCAACGCACCGACAGTCATTCGATTTTAAAGGCCATATTGTGACCATCTTGTTCTTACAATGCGAATTACAATTATGTAAGGTTTACATTCGCCAATAACCTAAAATAAAATAAGTGAACTATATAATAAAATAAATTCACATCCATCTTCATTTGGGAAATAGACAGTAAAATATGTATATGTAAACAGCCCATTTTTAAAATGAATCGAAATTGAAAAGTTATTCAAATATTTCCTTTTATTTTATACTAAAAAAAATATAAATTATGATGTACAGTCGAAACTCGATTATCCGGGATGCTCGGGACCGAACGTTTCCCGGATAATCAAAGATCCCGGTTGATCGAATTTTTCAGTTTTATAAAAAAATACACAATATACATTTGTAGATACATATATGCTTAACACAGAAACAATACTGTTGCCAAAATTTAACGAAAAAAATAAAAATGAAAAATCGCGGTTAATCAATTGAAAATCTGGATAAACAAGTGACTGAAAAAAATCGACTGTGTAAAAAAAAATCACGGATAATAGAGGTTTACGGATAATCGGATCCCGGAAAATCGAGTTTCGACTGTATCTCCCTTAAAAAGCTGTGATTAATTCAATGCATGATATTTTTTCATTTGCCCAAGTATTTTGGTTTCATTCATATTTCTCGACTGACACAATGTCAAAAAGCTGTTATTTAATAATAAAGTAAATCGTGTTAAGGTCATCATAACGCCGTTGCTCCCAGGAGGATTTTGCGCTCAATCAAAAACTTTGTTAGTGGTGTTTGCTTGAATATACATATTAACTAACAAAAAAATATAAAGCATAATTTAAAATTCATCATATTTTGTGACATCAAAATAAAAGTTCTTAAAACCGTATAGTAAAGAAAAGAATAGAACAAGTATAAAATCCATTTATATTATCTTATTATAACATTTAACAAATAAAAAGGGAACTTTTTTTGTCGTCATAATGGATGACAAGTAAATATTTTCTTGCGTTATGTTAAAACAAACGGAAAATTATAATTTTATCAAGTTGAAACAATAATAATTGTAATAAGCTTTCATATATTTAAACATTTTACATTATTTTGTCTATGGCTCTCACCACACGAATTTATAGAATTTGTGTACTTTCCACTGTGCACAGAATCAACAAAAGAAGATATTAAATTAAATATTATGTTTTATTATTAATTTTTTATTTGATTACAAAATTTCTTTGAGTTTTATTCTTTAAAGTTATTTTACATTTTCATGTTCCAAACAAACATTGTTTTTAGGTTACTTCATTTCAAATGAAATATAATATTTTTATTACTGACAAGAAATATACAATTCCTAAAAATAACAAAAATTATTTATGCATTATTAATTTAATTAAAATCAATATAACATGGTTCAGTTAGCCTTCACTCTGTGTGTAGCTTACTATCACATTGTCTGTGTAAAGGGGTCAATCAGACACCACCGATATCTTCACGTATTTTATAGAGAAAGTAAATAAAAATTGATTATTTTCTAGAAAAATGATAACATTCAAGATTCAAAACATACTTAAAAAAATAAAATTACTTAAATAAAAAAAAAAAATGTTTAATGCACTACGTTTTCAAAACGGACTAAAATGTATAAAATAATTTCTCCTAGCCACAGATTCCTTCCCAGTACAGATTCCTAAACTGTGAAAATGTTTGTAACATTTAAAACGTAAAACGTGGGGCGCATAGTTCACCGAAGTCACTACCAGTTTTATTGCATTGCAAATGATATTGGCGACACCTAGATTGTAATAGAATAATTTAAATTAATACCTCAATGTTTTACTGTACTAAAATGGAATTTTCCATGATAAAATAGTTCCAAATGTTTCTACACTATTCGTACTGGAAAAGTCATGTGCTTTCTAGAAGTTTGGTTTTTGTATATAAAATGGCGAACGAAATTGAATTGAATTATTAGTATTTGGTAAGCGATAGTGAAAAGATTAAAAAGGAATTAAAAAGTGTTTTTGTGCGAAATAAAAAGTAAAAGTGATGGGTCGAATGGGTGGAAGGGCCGGTTTTTTTTTTTTTGTTTTGTTTTTAGAAATATAATTTTTAAAATTTGTTGTTTTAAAGAATATTTGGTAATTTTTTTTGTCAAATATAAATTAATTCTTATGAATTTATGTATTTTATTATACATATGTATTTAATCTTTGGATATTCTATCGACAAAAATAATGCATTAATTGAGGTTGTTTATATTTTGCGTTTCTTTTGGTATTATCAAGTGAAAAAATATTTGTACATAATAGGTATTTTACCAAAACCAAGTCTTATTATATCAATATAAATGGAATATATATGTAGGTATACACATTTGTATTACTTTTGTAGTTTAACCTGCTCGTATATAATAACAAAAGGCGAAGGTTATTTTTTTCAAATATGTGTACCAAATGTACATAGATTTTAAATTTTTTTTTTCTAAATAAATTTTATTTATTTATTTTATGTAATTACAATCTAGTCTCCTGGACTAATGAGCAATTTGTTTCTGACTTAATTTACTAACTTAAATTAATCTATGGCTTCTTCCCATTGGCGTTCCATAGTGTTTGGTAAATTGAAGTAAACCACATCTTTGTTGTGGATTTTAGATCAGCATAATGCTGCTTAAACTGACCATCACACCAGCTCAAAAGGTTTGGTTCTTTTAAGTCTGCGAACTAAATTCGTGATGATTAGGAGCTCAGTTGCCTCAATGTTCACATGTTGGCGGAGCCTTTCTTCGTGTCTCCGTGCTTTTTCCTGGATTTCATTTAAGATGAGGTTCATTTTAAGGTCCCTATGAAGGTCATTGTTCCTGACATACCAAGGTGCATCAACGATGTTCCTTAATACCATATTCTGAAATCTTTGGATGATATTTACGTTGCTCTGTTTGGTACAACCCCAAAGCTGAATACCATAAGTCCAAATCGGTTTCAATATTTGCTTATAAAGTAGAAGCTTGTTGTATGTTGATAAAGAAGAGTTCCTTCCCATCAGCCAATACATTTTTCTGTATTTAAGTCTTAATTCTTCACTTTTCTTCTTGACGTGTGCTACTTAGCTGTGTTCGCATGCGGTATTATTTCCCGATTTATGGTAATCGGAATATGTTCGATTCGTCTGTTTGTAAAGTTGATGTGAACTGATTTAGCTTCATTTAGTTTTATTCTCCATCTTTTTGTCCATTTATATATTTGAGTTATAGCTGATTGTAGCTTCTGTGTTGATTCTTCGTTGCTTTTTCCAACAGCTAAGATCGCCGTATTATCTGCAAAAGTTGCCACCGTATTGTTTTCTAATGTAGGAAGATCATAAGTGTATAGTAGGTATAAAACCGGCCCTAATACACTGCCCTGTGGAACTCCTGCATTGATTTCTTTCAATTCAGAAAATGTATCATCTAACTTAATCCTGAAGAACCTATCTTTCAAGTATGATTCCAGTATCTTAGCAAATTGCATTGGTAGAAGATTCCTTAACTTGTGGTTAAGTCCTTCATGCCACACTCTATCAAACGCTTGTGCAACGTCTAGAAATACTGTTGAACAGACTTTTTTCTCCTCTATTGCTTTCTCAATTGTACTGGTTATTCTGTGTACTTGATCAATTGTTGAGTGTTGGTTGCGAAAACCGAACTGATGATTTGGGATAAAGTTTTTACTCTCGATTATCGGATTTAATCTTTTTACCAGAAGCTTCTCAAAGAGTTTGGACATGACTGGCAATAGCGAAATTGGCCTATAAGACGATGTTATGTGCGGTGGTTTCCCAGGTTTTGGAATCATAATTACTTCTGCAATTTTCCATAAGCTTGGTACACATTTGATTCTAAATGCTGCATTTATAAGATTGGTGAGTTTCACCAGAGCTTTCCTTGGCAGTTCTTTTAAGATTTCTGCAGTAAAAAGATCGTACCCAGGAGCTTTTTTCGTATTCATATTAGCTTTTATCTCACGCATGACTTCTTTTGGTGTTGTGGGTAGGATTTCTTTACTTTCTTGCACAGCTTGTTCAGTTATTATCTCGGCTTCCAACGTTTGGTCTTCATGTGGCTGGAATATTTTTTCGAGGTGTTCGGCAAATTCTCGAGCTTTGTCTTCATTATTTCTAGCCCATTTCTCACCTGCTATTTTTATTGGGGGAATCTGCATTATTGGTCTTTTGATTCTTTTGGTTGCTTTCCAAAGAGAATAATCAGTACTGTTATCATTAGTTAATTTTCTTAAATAGTTGCTGATTGATTCATCTTTCAATTCTTTGATCTCTCTTCTTAATTGTTGAGTGAGATTGTTCAAATGAGTTTTATCTTGGGGGGCCCTTGTTTGTTGCCATACTCTTCTCGCTCTTCTTTTTTCTGCGAGGAGTTCCCTAATTTCCATAGGGTAATTGTTTCCCTTGATTTTCGTTTTAATTTCAGGAGTATTTTCCCAAGCTGATTGCTGTATATCGTTTACAAATTTGTGTACTTCTTTGTCTAATTGTTCTTCAGTCTTTAATGGAACCATTAAGTTAATTTTTTCTTCTAGCGATAGTCTAAAGCATGCCCAATTAGTGTGATTATTTACTAGGAAAGGGTTTCTTTCTTTCTGAATGATTTTTTCACTTAACGTTAGAAGTATTGGTGAATGATCAGAGTTTAAGTCGTGGCTTTCATCTACTTGTACATAATTTACAGATATGTTCTTTATTATAAAGAAATCAATCAGATCTGGCACTTTGTTTGGATCAGTTGGCCAGTAGGTTGGTTTTCCAGTTGAGAGGGCTTCACAACTGCATTTTCTGATAGCTTTTAGGAGTTCTTTACCCTTAGTTGTTGTTAATCTGGATCCCCAGTGGACATTTTTTGCATTAAAGTCTCCTCCAAGTACAAATCGTTTTCCTAATTTACTGAGGAACTCGAGATAATCTTTTTCTTTCATTGCGTGCTTCGGTGGGCAGTAAATACTAGCAATACAAATATAACTACTTTTGGATTTGACAATAACAGCAGTTGCTTGTATTTCTTCCGTTTCATATTTTAACTCCTCATAGTGATGAATACTATTTCTAATTATAACAGCACTACCTCCTTTAGCAGTGTTTCCAGGGTGAATAGTGTGATATATTTGATAATTTTTAAATTTAATGTTTGATTGTCTAGTGAAGTGTGTTTCCGTGATGAGACATACATCGATTTTTTCTGTGTCCAGGACCACTTGCAGTTCTTGTTGATATTGCATCAGTCCATTGGCATTCCAACATAAGATTCTAAGATCTTTGGCCATTTTTCTGTTTAGGGATGGCTCCCTTAGTGCTGTACTCTAGTTTCTGTAATCGCTCATCAAATGAATTTAGTCTGCTTAAAATTAATTTAAGTGTTTGACTTATATCGTCATTTTGAGCAGTTTTTCCTGGATTTCCGTTGCTCATCATTACTTGAGCATAAGTCATTTTACCAAATTGTCCTTGAGTAGTTCCCGACACTCTACGATTTACTTCGGGTCGGTTCATCTTAACCGCTTGTTTCCTGAATAAACTTGGATTTTTAGCAATCACGTTCTTATTTTTGATATTTTGCAGTTCAATAGCAACGCTGCATCCTCTGTAGTTAGCCGGATGGTTTTCTCCACAGTGAACGCATTTAGATTGAACATTTTGGGCTTTTACACAATCTTTGGTATGATGTTTACCTAAACATTTGACACACCTAGGTTCCCTGTTGCAATATTTTTGTGTATGTCCATAGGCTTGACATTGTTTACATTGTGGTATAAGCTTAGATCTTCTTAGAGGCTGAATAACCACTTTGCACCCCAAGATGTACTTAATTTGATAAATTTTTTCGATATCTTCATCAGTATCGAAGGTCAACATAAACATGTTGAGAGGTACTTTGCCTCTCCGTTTTAGCTTAATCGATGCTTCAGTTGCCTTAAATCCTTTTGCTTTCAGGTCATCAATTATTTTATCTGGTTTACACGTGGAGTGTAAGTTTTTAGCCATGACCCTAATTGGTCTGGTTTGTTTATCTTCAAACGTGTGCCAAGCACGTTTTTCTTTATTTGACATTTTTGTCATTTTTCTGTATGTTTCAGCATCTTCTAAATTTATTTTGATGGTGTTTCCATTCATCACCTTTGCATTAAACTTATCAGTAGCAGTTATTGTTTTTATTTTTTCATAGAGTACATCGTAGTCTTTGACTTCATCTATTACTATTGGTGGTGGCGGAGGTATTTTTTTTGGTTGTTTCTGGATAATATTTGGAACATTATCCTTTAATTGAGGTGGAGAGGGCGTATTATTCCGTCTCCTTTTTTTTCTCCCACCTTTAACTCTAATTCACTCAGTTTCTCGAGCTAGTTCTTCTTCATGCGTATGATACTCTTGTGGAGTTGTATTCTGGTTAGGAGTGGAACCGATGTCCTCCTTTGGCTTAAGAGCTTTAACTTCGTTTTCAAGCGTCTTCATACGCTCCTGCATCCATGCAATTGTAACATTCAGTTGCTTATTTATATTGTTGGCTTCAACTAATGCATTATTAGCTTTACACAATTCATTGTGAAGCTTTTCTTCGTTTGTAGAACGAGTGTTGTGGCTGCTGGCCCCAATGGAGGGACTACCGCCTCTTATCGGAGAATACGCGACTTTGTTACTCCTCTGGAAGGGATGTGAATTATCCTTTTCTGTTTCACTCAAATGAGCTTGTTTATTCACCAACATGTCTTGGGATTGGTTAAAATAATTGTAGTATAGCAATGGCTGATCTCCCCCAGAATCCATGAGACCGACCTCCGAAGAGGGTGGATTTACCTGAGCCACAGGTGTACTACCTGGGGTATTAGTTTCCTTATTTGTTCTGCTCATTGCTCATTTATAGTGTACTGCACTCGACTCTAGTATTTCGCCGATGCTTCACATCGTTGCCCGGGTGTTACCACGTGGAGGTATACTAGACACATTTGGTGGTTTCTACATAGTTGCAGCGTTGGAATATAGACCAAGAGATACATGGCTATAGACGGTCAACCCCTACCCAATTGAGACGCACCCAACACCCAGATTTTAAATAAGAAAAAAGAATTTTGTCTAATAAGATGTCATAAAAAATCAATTTCCTTATGTTTTTAAACTGATGATAATATTCATTCTTTTTCAACGATGTTATTTTCTAGATCATTATATAGTTTATTACTATTGTTTTAGAAAAAAAAAGTAAATAATGAATCCTAATTATCGGTCGGCTTTCTTTCAATCTCACTATACGATAATGAATTTTTTTTCTCTACACGACGAACGCATAACAAACAAAGGGATGGAAAGATTTTTAAAGGGTGGATCTACAAAAAAGAGTTTTATTGATGTTTTTCATTCGAAATACCAAAAGAAACGCAAAATATAAACAACCTCAATTAATGCAATATTTTTGTCGATAGAATATCCAAAGATTAAATATAATAAAATACATAAATTCATAAGAAATTAATTTATATTTGACAAAAAAAAATTACCAGATATTCCTTAAAACAACAAATTTTAAAAATTATATTTCTAAAAACAAAAAAAAAAAAAAAATCGGCCCTTCGACCCATTCGGCCCTTCGACATTCGGCCCTTCGACATTCGGCCCTTCGACACATTCGGCCCTTCGACATTCGGCCCTTCGACATTCGGCCCTTCGACATTCGGCCCTTCGACACATTCGGCCCTTTGGAATTCGGCCCTTCGACATTCGGCCCTTTGATATCATTCCAAAAAAATTATATATTTACTTCAGTAATAATATTTATTTCGGACCACAGGACCAAATTATTTTTAAAATTCATATAAATTAAATACATAAAAAAAAATGTACGGCTCATTTATCGCAGATAAAACACTATTGACACTGGATTTGTTGCCCAAGGTTTTCTTCTTCGACTTACCAAACGCATTAGGTATATATGTTACGGCTTATGTACAAAATAGGAGAATGTACACATTTACCGGTAAATGTACAAATTCCCAAAAGTGATTGGTAAATGTGCGTATAAATTGAACAAAATATTCATATTTCGTACATTTTCTAGTCATTGTGGACATTTCCCATAGCTCATTGGTGAATGTAATTTTCCTCTAGATATGAAAATTGGTACAGTAAATTGATGCAAGTGTACGGTTTGTAATTAAGAAACAGTTAATGAAAAAAATGATGAAATTTGACGTGGGCGATGGAAATGGGATTCTAAAATGATTTTTGGGTAAAGTGGTAATGGGATTCTAAAATGATTTTTTGACAAAGTTCTGGAATGTGGCCAATTAAGGTGGAACTTCGCTGTTTATTGACCGCTTATGATGAAATTTGACATGGGTGATGGAAATGGGATTCTAAAATGATTTTTATGTAGTGATAGGAAATCATAAGGGCTCGTCACGAGCACTTTCGCATTTAAGAAATGGAGCAAGCATTTTTTGGAGATAAATAAACAAATAAAATACAAAAAATTCAATAAATCATATTTTATTTAAGAAAAAAGGGGATGTACTACATTCTATTACGGCGAGTTTTAGTCGGTTACCAATTTTACAATCATTTCAAAAAAATTATCGCTCGTCTCCGTAAATTTAATTAATTCTGATGGTCCAGTGACGATAAAATTAACATTAGGTTTTCAACAAAAAACATAATTCTCTGCATATCTGTATTTGATTTCGACCGTGTAGTCTACATTTGCTTTTAGTTTTAAGGTTTCGCCCAGGCTGATTATATTCGACCATCTTTACTAATCTTCGAAATTAAAGATTAAACCAGATTTAATCTTTAATTTCGAAGATTAGTAAAAATGGTCGAAATATAATGTCCGACATTCAGTTTCTTGTCGAGGGAAAGACAATGTTTGCCCATTCTTGGGAGCTCATGAAGCGTAGTATGGTTTTTCGTGAACAATTTAGAGAGACACTAGGAGATAACAAGTTAATAACAATTGCTGATACTTCGCATGAAGTGTTTGCGGCGTTAAGGAGCCAATGTGCCCTGACATGTTAAAATTAGCTGTGAGATATAAAATTGGAAAATATTGTGTTGAATTTGCTTACAATCCCTGGTACCGATTTGACGCTGCTTGAATTCAGTGTAGAGAATCAATAAGAATTGTACTTGAATTATGCCTTCCATAGGACTATTGGTAGTCTGGGTGGTGTGATAGAAACTGATAAATTTTTAACCATCAAATCAAATGTTTTGGAGGAAATTTTAAAATCTGATCATTTGCCTTCTAAAATGACAGAAACCGCACTCTTGGACAGCTTGGTAAGGTGGATAAACAAGTCATGCGAATTATTCGGAACTCCAATATAACAACAACGAATACAATGCGACCAATTATTACAACTAATCCGTTTTCCATTAATATCCAATGATGAACTTAGCCTTTCTGTAAAAAATCATCCAGATTTATTATTAAGCGATGAAATTTCAACAATCTGCACACAAATTGTGCTGAAAGAACAGTGTACAAATGCAAGCTGTATAGCACAACCTCGTTCCGAATACGATAAAACATGGGAACGTCATCAACCAGCACCAAATCAAAAATTGATATCAAAATTTACAGTTTTGGCCAATTTAATTATGTACGGGTTATCAGGCTTTAGTGATTTTGAAATGCAAATTTTAGGAACAAATCTACCAACAAAATCGGCTAAAAGAGGTTTAATCTTTAATTTCGAATATAATCAGCCTGGGCGAAACCTTAAAACTAAAACCAAATATAGACTACACGGTCGAAATCAAATACAGAGATGCAGAGAATTATGTTTTTATGTTTGGTCACTGGACCATCAGAATTAATTAAATTTACGGAGACGAGCGATAATTTTTTTGAAATGATTGTAAAATTGGTAACAGACTATTTATTTATTTATTATTATTGGAGGGCCGTGCGGGCGATCAGCCACTTCGCACTGCGACCTAAAAGATCTATTGTGCTGGACCCTGCTTAATTATCCATCCAGTCAATATTCAGGTTCTTAATGAACCTGACAATACTGCCTCCCAATACGTGATAAATACTATCTGGGCTTATTGCTCTCCCTCCTAGATGTTTACTACAGCATGTAGTTCCGCTAGAAAGACGGGAGCATTGGAGCCGAAGGACCTCGAGAGGGTTATTCCACTTCCGTATATTCCTACTCCTGCCCCGTATTCCGTTTGATTTTACTCTTACGAGTTGCTGGGAATTGCAAATCGCCTGTAGGTCACCCAGCTTCACTAAAGCAAGGCCAAATAAAACTGGAGGGTGCCTGGTATTCAGAGTCCGCACATTTTGGACTGATTAACCTATCAGCCATTCATCCATCGGCATATGCTGTTCCACCTTAGATTAGGGTTTTTATCAAGGTTTTCTCCTTTAGCGCCGTACTTTAGCCTGTGCCAAATGGCCAAAAATGTGCCAATGTGAACTGGTTACCTATTACACAATTGTACCCATCACGCAGCTGCCTAATCACAAGACTAGAAAAGCTCACGTGATGCGCACCCTACTGGAAGGTTACGGAGCTGGTAGATTATTCTACTCAACTTTAGTCCACTCCTCAAATAGTCGCCAAACCACCTGGTAACCGACTAAAACCGCCGTAATAGAATGTAGTACATCCCCTTTTTTCTTAAATAAAATATGATTTATTGAATTTTTTGTATTTTATTTGTTTATTTATCTCCAAAAAATGCTTGCTCCATTTCTTAAATGCGAAAGTGCTCGTGACGAGCCCTTATGATTTCCTATCACTACATAAAAATCATTTTAGAATCCCATTTCCATCACCCATGTCAAATTTCATCATAAGCGGTCAATAAACAGCGAAGTTTCACCTTAATTGGCCACATTCCAGAACTTTATCCAAAAAATCATTTTAGAATCTCATTTCCATCGCCCATTCCTAATTTTATCATAATCGGTCAAGAAACAGCAGAGTTCCATCTAAATTGGCCATATTCCAGAAATTTACCCAAAAATCACTTTAGAATCCCATTTCCATCACCCATGTCAAATTTCATCATAATCGATCAAGAAACAGCAAAGTTCCATCTTAGTTGTCCATATTCCTGAACTTTATTCAAAAATCATTTTAGAATTCCATTTCCATCAACCATGTCAAGTTTCATCATAATCGGTCAAGAAACAGGTCAGGTCCATCTTAATTGTTTCTTAATTACAAAAAGTAACTAGCATAAATAATCTACATAAAATAATTTATACACATTTACCAATGTTAACCGGCAAATATGTACATTAGCCAAATAGTAGGTAAATATAGGTTGAACTCACATTACCCAAAGTAACAGGCGAATATGCACATTTACCGGCGAATGTACATATTCGCCGCTCTATGTACATTAGCCGTAACATACTATATATACCTAATAAATTTTGAATTATCTGCATTGTTGAGCTGATCTCTTTTAGATAACTCATATTAAAATTGAAATAAAATATAAGCAGTAGTTCCACGGCTTTAAATAACGTTTTGGTTGTTGTGTACAAGTTGTTTTCGATAAAAATATAAAATAGCGTTGTTTCGGGTGCGATCTCTGTCAAAAAAGAAGAAAAAATATAATAATAACTTTTAAAGACGATGCTTATTAATTGTATCTTCAAAATATTGATAAAACAATGCTATCAATAATCGAAAAAAGTAGGCCTTTAATTCATTAAAGCCACCAATAATGTCCAATTATATTTTCGAGGGTTTTTTTCACTTTTGTGAAGAGAAATAAAAGCCAACATTTTTTTACGAATGACGGAATATAGTATTATATAAAATTAAATAGAATATTTTAAAATCCTATAACTTACTAGTGAAAGTGAAATAAGACCCAAGGATTTTATTACGCTTTATAAAAATATGTCGAAGCTTAATTCCGAATTAAAGCCTTCATTTATTTTATAGCATTAAAACCTCTGGCTTTATTTCACGGCACCAAGCCTAGATGTGAAGTTATATATCTATTTCAAAATTAAGTTTAAACATAGATTAACTAGTCCGAGCCGGTTTTTTTTATTGCAATCTCAGCCAGTTAGAATAAATTTAACACTTTTAAGTGTTTACCTATGTTGGAGTTTACAGATGTGATCCAGATCAGATATGTTGTGTTTCACCGTATAAACTGTAAAAAACAAAACCAAACAAAAATGTATTAGTTTATGTGTAGTAGCTAAAAAATAATGGGTTAAACGCAAATGTATACTTATCTTATATTGTATAATGGTTTAGGGTTTTTAAATATTGTTGTTCATCCAATTAGGTTTTTAAATTAATTTTTATATAAATAGAATTATCAATTGAAGTGGTTGCATACAATGAAATTATTCATGTACACTGTTAAAATTTGTACCACAAGAAACAATGTAATTTTGAAAATTGTATGTACTAAATAAAATGAGCTTTGGGTTTTTTGGGTTCAGTGCGTAAAGTTTATTAAGTTTCGTTAAGTGGGTTTCGTTAAATTTAATTTAATAAATTACTTAAAACATACAGTGCTGGGAAAAAAACTGGGCAAACACATTTTATTACACATTGGAGTCTTTTTTTGCTAAAATTAAAAACTTTTGAAAGCAATTGGCTTATTGTTTCATTTTAAATACATCTATGACCTAATTTTTGGAAAAAAAATGTACCTGCAATTTAGGGGGAAACTTTGAAAAATGCCAAAATATTCAAAATACGTTGATTGGACTTAAAGTAATGGAATAAATTAAACACTTATTATTTAATTTGTTTTTGGTTTTTTACTGATTTATAGAAATTCTATATTTACTATTAATATTTTGTTGGGCCACCATTTGCTTTTATTACAGCGATACACCTCTGATTCATTGAATTTGATAAATTTTTAGAGATTTTAGAATTTTTAATATTACAATGTTGTCGGAACAGTTTTAAAACTTCATCGGACATAAGAGGAGATCTTGAGCGAGCAACGGGAAAACAAATTTTAGCCAGCTTAGTGAGAAAAAGACTTGTTAAAGCTTGTTTGAAAGCACTGAAACCAGTCCAGAAGCCTGAGATCACATTACGAGTGAAAAAAAAAAACTTTCCTATGGGCCCAGGAGCATGTCTCTTGGACTCAAGAGATGTGGAATGATGTGATTTTCTCCGATGAATCAAAATTCAAGCTGCATGTTGGAGATGGAAGAATTCTCGTAAGGAGAAAACCTGGCGAGA
Organism: Tipula vernalis; assembly: GCA_958295665.1. Classification (NCBI taxonomy): domain Eukaryota; kingdom Metazoa; phylum Arthropoda; class Insecta; order Diptera; family Tipulidae; genus Tipula; species Tipula vernalis. The sequence continues at coordinate 254,472,458 of OY282559.1, read as the reverse complement.
GACTTAGCAACGAATATGTTTTAAGACTTCCACCGAAAAAAGAATGAGTTATGGTCTGGGGATGCTTTTCTGGAAATGAAACCGGTCGATTGTGCTTCCTTAGTTCCAGCGTTACAGCAGCTGTTTATCTGCAGGTCCTTCAGAAAGAATTTGAGCCTTCTGCGTTAAACCTTTCTGGCGAGACTTGCAAATTTATTTTTCAACAGGACAACGCTCCGTGCCACTCCGCCAAAATTGTGAGTTATTAATTTTGAATTGTAGATAGAAAAATTGACTTTCAGAGGTAGCTCTCGTACAGTCCAGACTAAAATCCCATAGAAAATATTTGGTCTATAATGAAGCTAGAAGTAGCAAGAAAGCGCCCAGAATCAATTTAAGCTTTAAAAAGTTTGTTAATGACGATTTGGGAATCCATACCTTCTACGACTTTGAAAAATTTATAACAGCACAAAAGAGTTACTGAGGCCGTTTGAGAAAGATAAAGAGAACATATTCGAGGTCGACTCGGAGCATGATTCAGGGAAATACAATGACTCGCATAGCATAAAAGCGGGAATACAATGACTCGCATAGCATAGAAATAGGTAGAACAATGATTGTGTCAATGAATAACTCAATGAACTGGAAAGGACTGAGGTCAAATTGCCTAAAATACATATCGAACCTTTCTCAGGGAACAACACAGAATGGCAATCATTTTATGACCTGTATTTGAGAACCATCCATGACAGATGACAGCACATCCTTACGAGCCGAACAAAAATTCCAATATCTGAAGGGCCTGCTAAAGGGTTAGGCAGCTAATTTGGTAAAACATTGTAATATCACTGAAACAAATTATTTTGAAGCCTTCAAAAAGTTATTGGAGAGGTATGACCGGAAATCACAAACAATTAAGGCATTTATACGAATATTCATTAACCAGGCTGCGGTGCAAAATCCAACACCATAAAGCATTCGTCATCCGACGAAGTTATAAGAGGACTTGCCGCTCTAGGTCCAGATGGAAGTTCTCGAGACCCGTGGTTGCTATATATTTTAGGTGAAACGCTAGATCCGGAAACCCGGCATTTATATTGACCTATTGTTAGGTGTTGAACATATATTTAACCTCTTCACGACAACACGCAACAAGGATGGACGATTTGTGGTGAAATTTTCATTCAACAATAAGAGGGACCTGTTAGATCAATCATTTTGGATGGCGAAAAAAAGTCAAGTGTCGGTAGAAAAGAAGTTTAACGGCAACTCAACATTCAGCGGAGTTTATTAGGATTTTATGAATGAGTAAAAAGCATTGTGCTATATGACAAGGATAAATAAGGAATCTGTTCAAAAGGGTACTGAATTCATTCCACATCATGGAGTATTCAAATGGACAGCACTAGTGCTAAAATGAGAGTTGTGTTTGATGCTTCGTCCAAGATATCTTCGGATTTATCACTGAGTGATACGCTCTTGGTAGGTCCGCGGATGCAACCTAGTCTATAAGAAATTTTGCTCCGGTTCCGACAGTTTCGAGTGGCATTAGTAGGCGATATCGAAAAAATGTATCGACAAATTTTGGTGACAGAAGAAGACAGAAAATTTCAATGTATTGTGTGGGGGGATAACAAGCACAGCAATTTTGAGTGTTTTCAACTAAATACCGTCACATACGGAACAGCAGCAGCCCCGTACTTAGCAACGCGTGTGTTGGAGGAGATAGCACGTATTAGTCAGTTTAACTATCCGTTTGTTTCTCAGGTATTACTTGCGAATACATATGTTGATGATGTAATGGCTGGAGCAGATACGGTGTCAAAGGCAATAACTTTGAAAGATGAATTTGACAAAAGTACTATCTAGTTCCGAAATGAAACTACGCAAATGGGTTTCTAATTCAAAAGAATTTTTAGAAACCATTCCAGTCAATGATCGTGAAGTTAATTTCCGAATGGTTGAAGATAGAGAAGCCACTTTAAAAGTGTTAGGTCTACAGTGTGAACCAGAGAAGGATGTCTTTACTTATAAAGTAAAACTGGGGAAACCAAACTATACAAAACGAGCAGTAAGATTTTTGATCCGTTAGGTTGGTTAACGCCCGTCACACTGAAAGTAAGAGGTTTATTTCAAAATATTTGGACAACACCAACGAATTGGGACGATGAGCTGCCGCCTGATATAAAGCAAACATGGATAAGTATATGTAACAATCTTTCTGTTTTAGAGAACAGAAAAATTCCTAGATTGCTACAAGGGTTACCGAATGTTCAACTTCACGGATTTAGTGACTCGAGTTTGAGAGGGTATGCAGCGGTTATATATGCCAGATACAAAACAAAAAATAGAGATCATGAGTGCATCCTGTTTACTACAAAACCGAGGGTAGCCCCGATCAAACAACTATCGATCGCAAGGCTCGAATTATATGATGCTCATTTGTTAGCGAAATTACTAACTACAACAGGCGCAGTATTACGAGTTAACAAAGATGAGATAATTGCATGGACCGACTCCACCATAGTGTTGGATTGGCTAAGCGATCATCCTGCAAGGTGGACAACATTTGTCGGCAATAGAACATCGAACATTTTGGAAATATTTTAGCGAAATCAATAGCATCAAGTTCCAAGACATGTGAATCCAGCATCCGCTCGAGTTGATAAATTTGGATATATGGTGGAAGGGACCTGATTTCTTAAAGAAATTATAGCATGAATGTCCATCACAACAACGTAATTACAAGACGTAGAGAAGAGCAAAAACCCAAGTGGACAGCATCAATGGCAGTAGATGTGAAAAACACATTATATGATGAGCTACTGACCAAATGTTCAAATTGGAACCGTTTAATAATGGTATTTGCTGTGATTTTTCGGTTCATATCAAATGCAAGATTAAAGGAGAAGACAAACAGAAGCGCTGGACCTATTATAATACCCGAAATTGAACAGTCAATTAAATGGTGTTGCAAACAGGACCAAGCGAAACATTTGCAAGCTGAAATTATGGCATTACAAAAGGGTAACAAATTAAAAGACGGATTAAAATGGTTACGTCCATATGTATTGGGTGTACAAATAAATTTCCGACCTTGTTTACTGAAATAAAAGACATTAGTTTGTGTAGAAAATGAAAGAATGTTTTATTCAAAGTATGCTACTTCGGTAGCTATAACCTTCGCCCATCGTTCAGGCAATAAACGGATTCCCCGAAGAAAGAAGTCTGGTGGCTTTCGAGGCGATCCAGTCGTCGACCAATTTTTTGACGTTTTCATATGAAGTGAAGTGCTGCTGTGCCAGGGCTGATTACATCGACCGGAACAAGTGGTAATCAGAGGGAGCAATGTCTGGTGAATACGGCGGGTGGAGTAGAATTTTCAAGTTCTGCCTGTCCAAGTAATCATTGACAGGTATAGCAACATGTGGCCTAGCGTTGTCATGTTGCAAAATAATCTTATTGTGCCTTTTGTCCCATTCCGCTTGTTTTGCATCAGTTGTCGTCGATAAACTTGGGCCGTAGTGGTTTCACGCTCTTTCAGCAGCTCATAGTAGACAACACCCTTCATATCCTACCAAATACAAAGCATCACCTTCGAACCATGAATATTTGCTTTTGGCGTCGACGGCCCTGGTTCACCTGGCTTGACCCACGCTGGTTTGCGCTTTGGATTGTCATAATACATCCATTTTTCATTCTCAGTGATGATCCGATGCAAAAACCCTTTCCTTTGTTGTCGTTGAAGCAACAATTCGCACATGATTTTCGGACGTTCCATGTCCCTTTCTTTCAATTTGTGTGGCACCCAATTTTCCAGCTTCTGAACCAATCCCATTGCATGTATACGTTGCGAAACACATTGTTGGGTAATATTCAACTCTTCTGCCAATTGTTTTTCAGTCTGACAAGGGTCCACATCAAGCAATTCTTCCAATTCTGTATCTTCAAATTTTCTTGGTCTGCCTTCACGTTCTTTGTCTCTTACGTCAAAATCACCAACTTTGAATCGTTTAAACCACTTTTTGTATGTTGTTTTCGATGGAACATGTTCACCGTAAACTTCCACAAGCAAACGATTTGTTTCCGCTGCACTTTTCTTCAACAAAAAATAATGAAGTAAAAAGTCCCGCAAATGTTGTTTTTTTGCACAAAGTTCAAAGAAAATAATTGTTGTTTACGCTTTGAACAAATGTCACTAGTAATTATTCAACATGTATTGCCCGATTGAATAATATGCAAGCAGTGATACTAACGACACCTATCTAAAAAGGTCGAAAATTTATTTGTACACCCAATAGATAATGAAGGTCTAGTACGAGTTGGAAGACGACTTCAGAAATCAAAACTATCAGAAGATTCGAAGCATGCTATCATCATTTGCAATAAATCTCGTCTTGCAGAATTAATTGTGATGCACTTTCATGATAAGTACCATCATTCTGGTATCCAATTGACGTGGAGTTTCATTTTACAAAGGTTTTGGATCATTCGCAGAAAACATAACTCGAAAGGTTATTCGAAAAAGCCCCTGCAATGCTTTAGGGTCAGCCCAGAAGTAAGAAGTCAACAAATAAGTGAACTACCAGCAGATAGGGATCAATTTGTAAGGCCGTTCTTGAAGGTAGGATTGGACTATGCAGGGCCGGTATATGCATATTTAAAATGAAACCGTGGACAAAAGGCGGTTAAGGTCTAACTTTGTATATTTGTGTGTTTCAGTACAAAGGCTGTACATGTTGAAGTAGTGTAATACCTAACAACGGATTCGTTTCTAGCAGCATGAAGGCGGTTTGTATCTAGAAGAGGTTTTTGCAGTGACATCTATAGTGAATGTGGTAGCAATTTAACTGGAGCTAATATTAGCTCTTTTATTTTTGAAAATAGTGCATACCGAATTTCACCATAATCGGTTTAGAAACGGTCCAGTTCCTTTCTAATTGATCATTTTGCAGAACAGTATGCAAAATTCACTTTAGATTCCCATTTCCGTCGTATATCGGTTTTAATCTGTGCAATCTGTTTTAGGGCTCAGCATACTCCCAACTCTTTCGCAGTTCACTTTTACCGCCCTACGTTACGCAGTAGTAGCCAAATCGACGACGTACGGCTATTATTATTATTATTATTGGAGGGTCATGCGGGCGATCAGCCACTTCGCACTGCGACCTAAAAGATCTATTTGCTGGACCCTGCTTAATTATCCGTCCAGTAAATATTCAGGTTCTTAATGAACCTGACAATACTGCCTCCCGGTACGTGATACATACTATCTGGGCTTATTGCTCTCCCTCCTAGATGTTTACTACAGCATGTAGTTCCGCTAGAAAGACGGTAGCTTTGGAGCCAAAGGACTTCGAGAGGGCTGTCCCACTCCCGTATATTCCTACTCCTGCCCCGTATTCCGTTTGATTTTACTCTTACGAGTTGCTGGGAATTGCAAATCGCTTGTAGGTCACCCAGCTTTACTACAGTAAGGCTAAGTAAAACTGGAGGGTGCCTGGTATCCAGAGTCCGCATATTTTGGACTGATTAACCTATCAGCCATTCATCCATCGGCATATGCTGTTCCACCTTAGATTAGGGTTTTTGTCAAGGTTTTCTCCTTTAGCGCCATACTTTAGCCTATGCGAAATGGTCAAAAGGTGCCAAAAGGCCTTAGTTACCAGTGGTTGCCACGAGGAGGCAGTAAGTGCACTTGGGAATTGTGAACAGGTTACTCCTTACACAATTGTACCCATCACGCAGCTGCCTAATGACATGACCAGAACAGCTCACGTGATGCACACGGTACTGGAAGGTTACGGAGCTAGTAGATTAATCTACTCAACTTTGATCCTCCCCTCCAATAGACGCCAAACCACTGACGTACGGCTATAGACCGGTTTTGTATAAACCACCTGCACATTGCATTGGTTCATGCCAGCCTATAGTGCTGACATGAAAGGTCGGTCGGCTCATAGAATCGGCACTCTCAACAGGGGTCATAGTTGTGTTAATCTTCATCACCGATCATAATCAGATTATCAAAAATCCCTTTTGCATTCCGCCCCTATCAGGATGCGAACCCTGTACCTCCCGATCCAGACGCCGCAGCTTTAACTACTCAGCCGTTTGGTCGGTGTCATAAAAGGTTAACGAATGGTCAATTTCCTTCCTAATTGGCCATATTTCAGAACTTCATCTAGAATCCCATTTCCATCATACATGCTCAATTTCAACATAATCTGTTAAGAAACAGCTAAGTTCCTTTCTAACTGGCGATATTCCAGCACTTCATCTAAAACTGATTTTAGAATCACATTTCCATCATGGATTCTGAATTTCAGCGTAATCGGTTAATAAATAACCAAGTTCATTCCTAATCGGTCTGAATTTGCCTTGAAAATACTATTAATGGATAAACGTATGGATATTTAAACTTTCTACATTCGGATCCAAGCGACAATCGGAAATCAGAGACAGGCCAATCCCCAATTAGGCTCTTAGACCGAGGTTTTACTATAATATATTATTCCTATGCCGTTATATAGTTAAACGAGTATATAAAAAAAATTAAAAATCGAAAACCAGTAAATCACGGGATTTCCCGGTCAGATGTTTGAGACAAAAAGGGGATCCCGTTTTGAGAAACTCTAGGTACCGACCTGGAATTACGTAACAAAATATGTTTCACCAGAAGAAAATTTTCAAACAACATTTTCAAAAAAAAAAAAAACATTTCGATTTTTCTTGAATCGATTAAAATATTTTCTTCGGGATGGTGTTACATTTTATACAATAATTACACACCTTTTAGTCAAGAAACGAACCAAATTATTTCGGGCTGAGATTTTGGGCTAACTTCACAGACTTCATTCCACTACGGTAAGAATTTATAAAGGCCCCCAAATATAACTTCCGTTTCGTCACTTTTCGATAAATAATTAAATAATAATGAAAGTAAGTTGTAGAATTATTGTGGTTTACAAATATTTGAATTTTAGGTTTTAATTAATTTTATTAAACAGCCATAAAAAGAACCAAGAGGTTATCCATAGTAAATTTTATTTGCATCTATTCAGCGAACCGTTGTAATAAGGATAAAATAAAACAACAACAAAATATATCAATTTGTGAATTTTCTTTTATGCTACCTCTTTCAATTTTGTTTAATTCATACAGGGTTTGTTATTGTATAGAGACCGGATAAAAGAGAATCAAGAACCGACCAAAAATGTATTTTCATTTAATTTTTGTTTAGGTACTTACCCTGAAGCTTTTTAAAACAGTTAAACTTTATTTACAGGTTTTATAATCATTTATTCACCTTTTCAAGAATTATGTTTATCCGTCTTGGATATGTATGAATAAACGGTATACGTACAAATGTTTTTATTTAGTGAATTTTCCATGGTGTATTGTGATTTTCCCTGGTTTTGGGCAAACAAAATTTCGGTTTTGTGTTATCAAAAAATATGTTATCTTGTTTATCTTACCTTCAAGTATTTTTTGTTCAAATTTTATTTAAATTAAGTTTCACTATTTGATGACATTGTTTTCGCGTTGTTATATTGTACTACACATGGCTAAATAATCAAACCACAAAAGTGAATTTTCACTGAACGGGACAATGCTCACGAGTTACAAGAAGAAACAAAACGGCATAAATTTTTCATGATGTACAAGTTTAATAGAAGAATCCTTTGATGTAATAAGTAGTGCATGGATGATTAATCGGTTTCCGAGCAAAACGAAAAACGATTCATTGTTCATTTTTAGACCGATTAATTGTTAACACACGTTATTTTAGATGAATTTATGAAATATGGCCAGTTAGGACGGAACTTGGCCGTTTCTCTGCCGATTACTATAAAACTCGTCAGGTACAACGGAAATGGTATTAAAAAACGATTTGTAGATGAAGTGTTGGAATATGGCCGTGCAGGATGGAACTTGGCTATTTATTTAACCGATTACGAAGAAAATCGACAGGTACAATGGAAATGGGAGTCTAAAATGATTTTTAGATGAAGTTCTGGAATATGGCCAAATAGGATATAACTTAACCATTTCCTAACCTATTAAAATGAAGCTCAATAGGTGCAATGCAAATGGGATTCTAAAACAATTTTTAGATGAAGTTGTAGAACATGGCAAAGCAAGAGGAAAGTTGCCGGTTTCTCAACCGATTTCGAATGAAATTGACAGGTACAATTAAATTAGGACAACAAAATGGTTTTAGTTGAAGTTATAGAATATTGTCAATATGTAATTCGGCAACGGAAATGGGATTCTAAAATGATTTTTACATGAAGTTTGAATATAGAAAATTAGGATAGAACTAAGCTATTTTCACAATCGCAACATAATTCTGAACGCAATCACCAAATTTACCGCCAACCAAACCCTCACTCCAATCACAAAATCAACCCCAAATCAACTTTAAAATTAACCCTTAACCTAACTCCAAATCAACGCTTCAATAATTCGCCGACCGAACAACTCACTTAACCCCAATGCAGCTTAACTAAATCCTAACTCAACTTCAACTCAACTTAGCTCGAACCAAATCTCAACCCTCTGCTCAACTCATACCATCGTACTAACATACCATCAACATCATACCATACTACCATCATACCACCATAACAACATACCATCATACCATTATACCATCACCATTACCATCACCATCACACAATTCTTATATACAAACCATCATACCGTTATACCATGATAAGATCATACCTTCATACCATCATACCGCCATCAAAAATCGACTCAATTTTGAAGTTTTAGAAATTACTCTGAAATAGCCAAGTTCCGTCCTAATTGGCCATACTCCAGAACTTCATCTTAAATTCATTTGAGAATCCCATCTACAACGCCCATGGTAAATTTTATCATAATCGGTTCAGAAATAGCCAAGTTTCATCGTACCTGGCCATATTCCAGAGCTTTATCCAAAAATCAATTTAGAATCTCATTTCCATCGCACATGTCAAATTTCCTCATAATGGGTTAAGGAATAGCCGAACTCCATCCTACTTAGCCATATTACAGAACTTTATCCAAAAATCATTTTAGAATCCCATTTTAATCATCCACATGAAATTTCATCATAATCGGTTAAGAAACAGCTAAGTTCCGTCCTAATTGGCAATATTCCAGAACTGCATCCAAAAATCACTTTAGAATCCCATTTCCATGGCAGACGCCAAATTTCACTTAAATCCGTTAAGAACTAGCCAAGTTCCATCCTGCTCGGCCATATTCCAGACCTTCGTCTAATAATCATTTGAGAATCGCATTTCCATTGGAAATGCGGGATTTCGCCAAAATCGGATAAGATAAGAATCCCAATAAAATTTTTATAAAAAAAAACCATAAATCCTCAGTTTAACTGACACCTCACTACAGCGGACAACGTTTTTGGTCCCGTCGATTTCCGTTGTAGTGAGATTCCCCTATATGTTTGTAGTGAGGTTCCTCTGTATGTAGTGTTTACACAACGCTCACTATACCCTAATCCAACCTCAACTCAATCATAATTCAACTCGCAAATGAAACCAAATTTAACCCTCAACTCAACCGCAAACTTTACGCTAAACTCATTAATCAAACCAGTATATATAAAAAATTAGTCGACAACTCACTGTATCCTATCAAACCTCAACTCAACTCCAACACAACTTCAACTCAATCCGCAAATTGACCCCTAGCTTAACCTTCAAATCAATCAGAATATATAAAAAAATTCGTAAATATTTTTATATAACCAGGTGTTTTGGTTCAATTTGTATGGCAGGTACCTCACCCTCTTGACGTACAGTTTCCAAAAGCTTTTCAAATATTCGCCTTGACCACAGAAATATATTGGCGAAAAAAATTCACAGTCGGACAAGCCGTTCTCGAGATACCATGGGACAGACATACAGGCGTTCTCCAGACAGACTGACCGACATTTTTTACTTCGGTGATCAAAAATTTGGTTGGTCCAAAACCACTTTTCTCCACGTTTTAAAAGTCCCTGAGTCTAAAAAAGCGAAAACAAAATGTCCTTCCGTCTGTCTGTATGTCTGTACCCATGGTATCTCGAGAACGGCTTGTTCGATTTAGAATTTTTTTTTGCCAATTGTTTCTGTGGTCAAGGTCGAGATTTGAAATACTTTTGGAACTTGTACGTCAGGAGGGTCGGGTACCTGCCATAGTGCAATACGAATTGCCCAAAATACATGGTTTGAATATTGAATTGGGTATTGAGTTGAGGTTGAGTTAGGGGTCAATTTGCGGGTTGAGACCAAGTTGAGTTGGAGTTGAATTGGGGTTGGCTTAATATATAGTGAGCGGTTGACCAATTTTTTATATATGCAGGTTTGAGGATTGAGTTGAAATAGAGTTGGCGGTTGGATTGAGGGTTGAATTGGGGGCCGTTTGCAGATTGAATTGGGGTTGAGATGGTGTTGGACCAATATTTAGTGAGCTGTTGACCAGTCTATAAAATAAAGTGTTTGTAAGTATGTACAGCATATGTGTATGATATTTAAACAAATCCACACGACTTGATCTATTTGAATTGGTTCTCCTTAGTTCCTTACACAAATATGATATAAGACTTAAGAAAGGTCACTGTTAATATCTCAAACCTCAAATTGAATCTTTTATATTTCAAATTAAACCTTTAGCAAATTAAATAAATGGCCAATTAGGATGGAACTTATCTATTTCTTAACTGATTTTACTGAAATTTGACTTCAGCGATGGAAATGGGATTCTAGAATGATTTTTGGATGAAGTTCTGGAATATGGAAAAGTATGATGGAACTTGCCTATTTTTCAACCGATTATGGTGAAATTTGGCATATGCGTTGGAAACCAATTCCACACTTCCATTCTATGGAACTTGCCTATTTTTTAATCAATTAAGATGAAATTCAGCTTGCACATTGGAAATGTGATTCTAATACGATTTTTAGATGAACTTCTAAAATATGGCCAAGTATGACGGAACTTGCTTATTTCTCAACCAATAATGTTGAAATCCGACGAGGTTCATATCGAGATGGATTTGGTTGATCACCTTATTAGGTTTCAGCCCTTTATATTTTTTTTTGGTTTTTCAGACTCAGGGGCCTTTAAAACCTAGAGAAAAATGGTTTTGGACCAAATAAATTTTTCGTCATTTTTGACAGAAGTTCAAGTCTTTTTAGACCGAAGTAATAAACGGGCTCGTAAAACTAGTAGGTATTAAATATTTTTGTGAAATCGAAATTGGCTCATTTTCACTAGGAATCATCTCTTCAATTGTTAAGTCCGTTAAAACATTTTCGTCAGATGTGAAGTTGCTCGGGGGATTCAAGTTGGCACTTGCGGAAATCTCCGTAACTTGAAACTTCCACAAGTGCTCGTGTTACCTCCACGTGGTGACCGCTGGTAGCTAGATTGCTGATTCGTTGGCTTCTAGGCTAAAACACGGCGCTAAAGGAGTCAACCTTAAACAAATCGCTGGGCTGGTTTAAGGTGTTAATCGTACCGTGCCGATAATCGATCAGACTGGGCTCGCAGCTTTAAAACTAGCTCAGTCGCTAACCATGGATCCGGATACTTGGCGCCCTCCGGATTAAGTAGCCTTATCTGTGTACTGCGGATCTCTGCATAGATGAACACTTCTTTCTCCGCTACTCGTGGGAACAATTATGGATCTTGATAAGAGCAAAAAACAACAAAAAGAGTCCGGCTCTCTAAAATATCCCAAAAATGTGGACAACGAGACTCGGGTCTATATGCCTGACTTTAAGTCTACAAATGAACAACAGGACGTAAGCTCAAGCGAGGCTGGTCCCTCCACTCGGGTCACCAAATCTGAGTATACAAATACAAAGCGGAACCAAAGCAAGAACGAAGCTGGTTCCTCAAAACCAACCTATAATATTAGGAGGAAGGCCTGGATAAGATAAACAATTCTTGCCAGAAGACAGAACGGATAAAGACAAAGCCATGCTTGCGTGGGCAAAAAAAGTCACCGAGAAAAAGTCGGACCCCCTTCAGCTGGATCACAGCTTAAAAGAAATAGATCTCACGAGGAAAGTCCTAAGATCGCAAAGCGAACAAAACTCCATGTTTCCGCTATGAGGCCTTTTAACGAGGTCCTCAAGGATCAGCTGGTTGTGGCAGATCACGCCCGCCAATTGGAGGAATGTGGAAGGGGCCTTAGCCACCACCTACCTGAAAGTTCTGTTGGAAAATCGAGGACCTGCTCCGACTTGTCGGGAGGCTGGCACAGGAATCAGTGGACGTCAGGAGTATTCAGCGCTTTGTTAACAGCTCAAAATGGTTCCAATGAGTTGGAGGAAACAATTATTCGTGGTATGGCTACGGACCATTTTTGTGTCTATGCCTGGTCCTAGTGGACCGCCACCCAAACATAACCTAACCTAAAACTTTTTTAATAACCATTTTCATTTGACAAAATCTTCTGACTATAGCTAGCATACCGTTCAATCTTGTAGAAGTGTCAATGATCAACGTCAACATTTCCCATTTTAGTTTGACATTCTTTTTGTAGGATATCGTTCTTAACGGGAGATTTTCGTAATATTTTGTTAATTTTTTGCACTTCTTCATTCCAGGATTGAATTTCTTTCGCTTCTTCATCTTCACCTGACGCTTATTCTTCGGACTACAGCAACGATATGTTTTTTAAATCAATGTCATATTCTTGTTTTCATCAACTTTTGTTGCTGGCGTTGATCCAAAGATATTATCATAATAATAAATGTTAAGGCATATATGTACATATAACGACGGTTACGTTCTGATGTCCACTCATCGAACGTTAACGAGAAAGAATACTGAGCTTCAATTTTAGACTTTATCTCATTTTTGAGGATTTATTGTACGCATTTCAACTTCTTTAAGGCCCTTCGAATTCAAGAGGATTTTAAGCCTTAAGCTTTCCATCCAATTTGAATTTTATTGCTATTGGCAAGAGGAGCAAATGAATCTAAAATGATTTTTCGATTATTCCTTAATAGATTTTAATAAAACTTGACATGCGCGATGGAAATGAGATTCTAAAATGGTTTTTGCATAAAGTTCTAGAATATGGCCAAGTAGGATGGAACTTGACTACTCCTTAACCACGTATGATGAAATTAGATATGTGCAAAAAACGATTTTAGATGAAGTTCTGGAATATGGCCAATTATGAAAAAATTTCGCTATTCCTTAATCGATTATGATGAAACTTGCCATGTGTAATGGAAATCTGATTCTTAAGTGATTCTTACATAATGTATTCCTTAAGTAAATAAAATGAAATTTAGCATCCATAATGGGAATGGGATTCAAAAATATTTTTCTAATTCCGGATTTTAAATCAGACTTCCGTATTACCAATAGAAGTTTGAATAATGCTGCGCGTGCATCTCAACAGCTGCCAGATTCACTATGACCTCAACAGACAATATAATAAAAGCTATTGCCTGTTGAGGTTTTTGTGGACCAGGCAGGCGTTGAAGTTTATCTGATGTAAGGCAGAACAAAAAACGGTTAAGAAATAGCCAAAATCCATCCCACTGGCCGTATTCCACTAAATTTAATCTAAAAGTTATTTTAGAATCTCATTCCCGAGATTTTGAATTTCATCACAATCGGTTAAGGAGTAATAAGTTCCATACTACTTGGAACCACCATTTCCACCGCACATGTCGAATTGAATCACAATCGGTTAAGAAATAGCCAAGTTCTATTATAATTCATATTCCCGAACTTTATCCAAAAATCATTTTAAAATCCCATTTCCAACATACATATCGAATTGCATCACAATCAGTTAAGGAATAGCCAAGTTCCATCCTACTTGGCCATACTCCAGAACTTCATCCAAATTTTAGAATCGCATTTCCCTCGCACAATTCAAATTCGGTTTACACTTTTTTCGAGAAAAAAAATGTTCGAATAATCTATTAATCTATCCTCTGGTAATAAGTAATGTCGGTTAATTCTCGTATTGTTTGGTTGTACAGTGTTATTGATACATTGAAATTACCTGTGACTTACTTCAGCACCCATCTTTGTCCAAGTGGATAAAAAATTACTGGAACAGTTATGGCTAGAATTTTTTTAGATATTTAACAAGCGGCGAATTTTAAGGCGTTTAAATGGAGTGAAAACTTATCAAGTACAGTTGGATTAAGATAATATTCATAATGATTAAAGGTTCAATAAAAAATCCGATTTATAACAATTAAGTTTGTTTATTATACATATTTAAATTGTTTTATGTATTTGTGTAAAAAAAAATTCAGTAAATTGAATTACATAATGTAAATTAACTACAATTTACCTAATATACTCTCGCTCTCTCTTCCTTAAATAAATTACAGTATAAAACGGGATCACCGTCTAAATAAATTTTGGCACAATAATCATCTCGCTCATCCCAATTTATTGTATGCCACTGGATATAAATGCGAACCATAGTGTACAGCCCCGTGTTGCGAATAAATTGCTGGTGATGATGCTTGCGCTACTGGACCATAGGCAAGAGATTTTCCCAACGTGTGTTGCATTGGTTGATGTGTATAGTATTGTGGATAGGCTTGATAAGCAGGTTGTGCAACCGAAGCTAGTTTTAGATGTGTAACCGCTGTTGGTTGGGCATGATTTAAATGTTGTTGAATTGATGAATAGCTTGTGGCTCCGCTATGGCCATGACTTGTTTGGGTCGCTTGAGCAGCAATTAATGGTTTATACTGGTATGTTGGTAGAGTGGCGACTGTTGGAATTGGGGCAACGATTTGTTTAGCGGATGCAATTTGTATGGATGGTTGAATTGCATAAGCTGAAAAAATTAAAAGAAAAATGCGAAATTGTTATTTCAATTTATATCGGTTTCAAAATTTTCTTACCATATGTCTGTTGTGGTTGTTGATGCTGTTGTTGGAATAAGCTACCCTCTTGGTATGTAGCATAAACAGGAACGGCTGGCTTAGGCGTTGCGGTCGCGCCAATATTTGGATAAACCAATTGAACATTTCCGGCTGATGTGGCATGTGTTGGAGCAGCATAATGTTGCTGGTGTGGGATAGCTTGCGTATGTGTAACAACGCCATGATTGTGTACGGCTTGTTGTTGTGGATAATTTAGTGAAATAGCATCCATTGGTACAAAACGATATGAATGCTGGTAGGCAAGTGGGCCAACATGTGGTACACCATGTGCTTGTTGACCATTTTGTTGGTAAGTGGCATGCTGTATTTGTGGTTGATATGAGGCTTGCTGTAACTGCGGTTGAGCGTAGGCTAATTGTACCTGAGGATATGCTACTGGGGCAGCAAGATAAGTCTTTGTCATTGTTTGCGGTGTATAAGTAATTTGTGGTCCGGCATATGCAAGTTTTTGTGGCATCTGAGATAGCTGCAATTGGCTATAAGCAGCATACGGTTGTGGAACTTTGGCTAAATATACCTGTAAGAGAAAATGTTTACATTTAGTTACAAATTTTAAATTCACTCAATTAAACTAATGTGACAACTTATAGAACAAGAAAGTAAAATGTCTCAAACCAATTTTAATTAAATTATATAAGTGATTAGAGAATTAGATATGAAAAGTTGATGTATTAAATTTATCTTCAGGCTGTATTAGGTGAAATTGGTTACTTTTACTTTTAGCTTGATACAATGTTTCCGAAGAAAGTTTGAAAGACCGTACGTTAATTAAAACAGAAATTATTTAATTAATCTATTAAATTACATTGTGGGAAGACCACAGTCTTACGAGGTAATGGTCAAAACCGAACCGATTTCTTGGAAACCAATGAATCGGAAATACAATATGTCTAACTGATTTTACAATATACTTGATATAAATAATAAGAAGAAGAAAAAAGTTCATTACAATAATATCAATTCTTGTATAATTTCTTAAGAAATGTTACACATAGCCTAACCTTCACTTTCAATAAAGTCGCTGTGTAATGTAATTATTTTTTTTTATATAAGACGGTTAAATGCCTTTGAAAAAAAATAAAACCAACAACATGAAATTCATTCATCCGCGTCTGCGTCTGCAGCAAAACAAGATGTTAAGATTGAAAGTATTTTTATTTTGTTTCTTTCTCTGCTTTTGGCGTTGCCACCCAAATGAAAGTGAAACGATGTACAAAACAATAAAAACTTCAATCTTGGTGGAAGCACGTTGCTTAGTACAATAATAAATTACTCTACCTTATCTTGTTGTTAATTTATTTAATTATTTGTTTGCTGCATGTTTAATGGTTAAGTACATTTTTTCTAAGGCATTGCAATTGATATTTAAATCGCGTTCTCTTTCTCTTTACGGTTTCCTACATTTCGTTTGTAAAATTCAATTATGAACTTGCTTTGATTTATTAAATTTTATAATTTTTAAAATATATTTTTGGAATGGTGCTTCAAATGTTACGTGTTTATATTATTTGATGGTTTTTAAAGTCTGTTAGTTTTTATTTGATATCAATTTCACATTTTTAGATAAAATTGGTCTACTCAAAATTAACCAAAAAAAAAAAAAAAAATTGGTTCACTATCTAATTTTCGACAAAATTTTATCTAAATTTGGTTTATCTATGTATAATCTTTGTCAGCAGTTTATTTCAAAACCTACAACCTAGTTTAAACCTGATATCTAAAAATTGATTAAATTCAAATAGGGAATCAAGACTTCTAGTTTTTAGGAGTTAATACAAGAAAGAAGAACCAACGTATCTCACACAACTTCGCGTATTTAATCGGCAAAAGCCAAGGGAGATAATGAGCTGAGGCAATTATACAAAAAACAAATTTGTTCCAAGCTTCCAGCTTCATTTAACCTTAAACGGAGAATGGGCAGGTTCGTCCCAAGAGCTGTGTCAAGTTGAATATTGATAGTTTAAATAACTTGAATAATTCTTTATTTACTCCAGGGCAAATAAAAGAGATGTTGGATACAACCATGGCATATAATGAACGACCTCCTTTTAACTTCGATGAAATCGAAAACATAACTACTCCCGAATTATAGTTTTCCAGTAGAGGATTTCCTTCAGAACAGTTTAGAGGAGGCGCCGTCCTTAGAAAAACATTCGCGGCGCTGCAAGGCGGTTCTAGGGAAATATTTGATGAAGATGAAGTCGGGCAAACCTAAATATAATGAAAAAGTCGAACATTCAGTTTATTGACCTTGTTCCTCGGCACTTGGGATGGGAGTGGGATCATATCAGCCGAGAAGAAATAACTTCCCGAAATTTGTCAATTCTAAACGCTCTGTGTTGAGACAATGGGACTAAAGCTATATTGATACAGTCACTTAGTCTGTATAAGTTCCGGAATTGACTAAAACCTTATTTGATTGTCTGTTCGGATGGATTTATTGTTGACTACACCGGACCACATGCAGCAACAACGTCGGATGCAACTTCTATGTCAAGTTCACTACAAACAGAAGCTCCTATACACTTTGTGCGTGAAGCCGGCGATGTAGACAGAGGCTTCAGAGACTTCCTAGCGGATATAGAATTGGGTGGTTAGAACTCTTATATGCCTCCCACAAAGAATAGGCCCGAGTCACAATAGAGTACCCAAACCGCAAATAAATCTCGGATGGTTACATTAGTCTGAAGGGTCGTCGAAGTAATAAATGGACGCCGGAACGCGGTTTTAAAATATTAAGATATGAATAGTTCAACAGAGTTCCATGGGGTAACAGACGAAGCCGTACAAGCGATTACATTCCCTGTAATAAGCGAAAATGTCCTGATGCTAATAGCACTATACATATATCAAACAAGAGAAACGCGGTTTATAGCATCGAAATATGCGCGTCAATAACTTCAGGCCTTACTCAATACGGAATTAATGTAGGAGAGAGAGTATTATTTAGAGGTGTTATTCAATCCTGTCATGTATGTGGAAGGAAGTCCATAAATCATTATTACTGTTCCTACCTAATAGTGTATTTGTTAAGGTCTAATATTTTGTGTTTTAACCTATTCATGAAATGACACTTTGAAACCTTTTTTCATTGAGAAAACCAACTTCCGAGTTATTTCGGGGGAAATTTTTGGCCCATTCCTCCACAATGACTCGTTTTAATTGTTCCTTGCCGCTAATTTGGTGTTCACGGGTCTTTCGTTCCAAATAATGGCATAAATTATTAATGGGGTTGAGATCTGGTGGCTGGGGAGGATGAGGAAGTATTGACTTTACATTGTACAATAACCATTCCTTTATCAGTTTTGACGAATGCTACGGGTCATTGTCATGTACGGAGCGAAAGTCTTGCCAATGTCTCATTTTCTCAGCACTTATTAACAAATTACCCTTCAAAATATCCAAATAATTAAACCGGTTCATTATGAAGGTCAAATGTCCTACACCCCATCAGCAAAAAGCTCTTCAAACCATTATACTTCCGCCACCATGTTTTACTCAAGTTCAGTGTTGGGTTTCCGCCACACCATAACTCGCCCATTTGAACCAAAAACGTTAGATTTTCTTTCGTCTGAGGGAATAACATTTTCCCAGAACTCTTCGGTCTCACTAACTTATCCCAATAGATATTCCAAGCGCGTTTAATATTTTTTTTCGTCGGCAAATACATTTCTTGCGTGTCGCACATCGACGATGCTCTTGTTTATGCAAAATATTGCGTATTGTCTGAGGTTCTATCGCTCCTTTTTTGCGTTGATTAACTTTGGCAGCGATCGTTGGAGCACTAATCTTTCGATTCTGTTTTATTGCCTTCTCTATTAGATGTATTTGAGGTGTGTTGATTTGGTTTTTGAAAGTTCTGGATGAAATATTGAATCGAAGATCGCGGGCGATTAGTTATTTTAGAAATTTCCTGTAAACTTTTACCTTCACTTTCCAATTTAATGATCAATTTTTTAATTTCTACACTATTTTTGGTATGAGAATAACACATTTTTAATTAACTTGACAATATTTCATTCGCCATGAAAAAATTACGGCTAATTAACTTTTACGCAAAAAAAATACCGTAACTTTCCGTTAGTTGAAAATAGGAGTACAACAAATAATAAATTGTTAATGTGCTAGTGTTAATTTTCACAAAAGTGCAAGTGTACGGACAATTATTTGAGAACTCCCAATTATGTTGCAGTTCTTCTTTTTGTTTTACTTCAAATGTTGAAGTCGTCTAAAAATGTGTTCACCTGAGCTACTGTCTTTATCTATGTAAAATATTTTTTGATAACTGATTTTGACGTTTTCGTTTAATAACTCAGACTCCCATTTTGTAAAATTAGTTTAGTTTTATGTAGACAAAATTCATTACTTCACTAGGAACCAGAACATTTTGTTCGATTTTGCTCAATTCCGTTAAAGCAATTTTTGAAGCGATTGTACTTCACTAAACTCTCTTAATTTCAGCAATATTTTCAGTTGTAATAAGTGACCGACCAAAACCATTTAGAACAATAGTCTATTTTACTCCAATGAGGCGTCTCCATTTAATAAACTATCTAAAATCCTTTATAGACACGGCATAAATGCAAGAAAATAATTTGTTATTACGGGTTCTATCAAAATCTCATATTTTTTTGTAGATTTTTCTTACAGTAAACAATTTCTCTAAAATGGCCGAGTAGTCCAGTCACAAAGTACTGGGGAGATTACTCGAGTATTCGAGGAGTAGATTACTTTCCCTAAATATGAACAAGGCAGAATATTACACGGATCAGCAAGGGTCATGTAATAGAAACAAGAACAGTCGACACTGAATCCGAATCTGGAAGCAGAATTGCTCTATCACGTCAGGATTTTGAGATACCCTAACCTAAAATTCCAAAAAAGGCTGTTTTTATAAGTTTTCAAAATTTTCAGTAAAAACTAATGATTCCATCGTAAAGTCTCATTCATCCGCTCTCATTTCCAATTTTACACGTCTAAATAACTTTACAATTATACATACAATTTATATGGATTCTTGTTATATTGTTCGCGAGACATTAAAGGAGTGGAAAATCCATGAGATAATTAATAAAAAATTTAATGTTATGTGTGTGATATGCTCGTACATAATATGTTCAATAAGTAGAAAACAACAAATTCTTCGGAAATCAACCGCAAAACCAACACAAATCGAACATGACATCGATACAAACTTGTTGATGGCCGTACTACAAAAAAGTACAATTTGAAAACAATTTTTGAAATTTATGATATAATAGGGATAACTCAAACCTGGAGGAAGTATTTGCAAAATGGGCATCTTCAGTACACTATCAGTTACAATGGATCAAGAGTATCAGTGATGAAAATATTGATGCTATAGTTAAAGAATGGCCAGCCTATATTCTCAAACGTAAGGGCCTCGTTTAATAGAGATTGATTTTGATGCAATATATCCAGACTGCGGAAATTTGTTTATAAAAATGTTGTTTATAATATTATTCAAATTATGGAAGCTAAAACTGTGAAACCACTATCAAAAAAGGTATTACTTGAGTATAAACAACAAAAGAATGTTTCATCTGGTAAGATAAAGAAACTTATAACTTAGTTAACTAAATAAATAAAATAACTGATCTTTTCAGATGCTCCATCATGTATTGTTTTATTATTATTGCATACATTAATAAAACCAAACACAAAAAAGTGAACAAATTTGGAACAATTTTTAAAATATACAATTAAAGATGCTCAAAATTCGTTCCTAACGAAAAATTTTTATCCAGTTGTATTTTATGTCAGTTTTATTATAATATCCGATTGGATTCAAATTATAAATGTATGATCTGTGGGACGCTATGTAACACCGATTCGGTATTGTGGTAACCATTTATTTTTTTGTGTGTATTAATTCCACTTAAAAATATTTCTTTAAATCAGTTTTTGATGTTTTATTATTTCGATTATAGCTCATGAATGAATTTTTCGTGAGGTACACACGATCGAATGTATCTTTAGGATAACCCCAGGATTCTTAAGATATATACAATTATTTTTCTCAGTGACTATCACATATTGAGCATTATATGGTATTTAAGCTGGGCGAGACATCTAGATAATATTTTGTTACCAGCAAGTTTTTTAGAAATAAAGAACAATTAGGCCACTGGCGCAATGAAACTCACCAATATTCATACTCTTCGTTTACTTTGAGTGCACATTTGAGTTCATCAACAATATGGAGGCGTAATGGGAAGCACTTTGCGAAATAGGTGTAAATAAGAAAATGTATCAGATGCTAGAAACAGAGTTCAACACAGAGGAAAGCAAAGTGATAAATACTTCAATTCACATAGAATAAAACAAGGATCTATACTATCTCCAATATTGTTCCCGATAGTACTGGAAAACTTAATGCGCAAACTCGACTATACAACACCAAATGGTATTCAATGGGGATCACTAAAACAGCTCAATGATCTAGATTACGCAGATGACATATTATGCCTGCTGATAAACAAGTATGCCAGAAAACCCAAGTATACAGCAATACAGAAGCTGTCAGAAGCGGCTTTGCCGTATTTTTTCAAAATTTTCATTTTAATTAAAAATGATTTCAATTAAATTATATTTTGCTAATTATGTTGCTGAGCGGAACCTGCTGAAAATAAAATCCATGGCGCCACTAGAGTTAAGAATATTAAAACGGGGAATTGAAGAAGTAACCAGAAAAAGGATGTAAACCCAGAAATATGCAGTATTGATGTGATAGTTGGACCGCAGGCCTGCATACATTTTTTTTTGTTAACTGTATATGTTATAAACCCCTTTCGGCATACTCCATTATGAATGAGCACATGCTCAAAATAGTGTGTGTAGGTAAGCCGGAGAGAATTTTAGTGCTCAAATACATAAATAAATAAAAATAAATAGGACATGAAGTTGGTCTCAAAATCAATCCACGAGGTCTGTTTGTGAACAAATGCCTTAGAAGGCTAATAAAATGGTTCTGGCCAAACACTGTCAGCAACATATAGCTTCTGCGGAAAACAAAACAAACAGACATTGAGACTGAAATAAGAAGCGCAAATGTAGATGAATTGGGCATACATTGAGGATACCATCAAATGACATAACACGGATGTCATTAGAATGGAATCTGCAAGGGAAAATCTGGAAGAGGACTATGCTAACCGAAGCGAAAGAACTTGGTAAATCATGGGGAGAGCTAAAAGCAATAGCCACCAACAGAGTAAGATGGTCCAGTCTAGTAGACTATACAGTATATCATTTTTGTCATTCTCATTTCTAACGTCTACTTCAATTATTATTTTATAATATAATTATTTTGCCCTGTATCGCGCCTGCATGATATTGGCCATTATTTTGTGTTTTATAATATAAGGAATGACTGAAACAGCACACTAGCCACATATTAGTACAAGACTTGGAACGGAGTCCTTACAATACTGCCCATTCTCTCTTAAACAAATGAAGCAAGAAACTAGCAATATTCAAATTTTAATGTTACAACGAGATTAGGCAATTTTGCTGCCATTATCGTTTGATTTTCGTATTGATTTGAGTTTATTATTTTAGCGCTTCATTTTTTTGATTGTTTCAAGATTATTTCTTCAATATTTGCTCAATCAAATTTTATTTAAGATTTTCCAAATTTTCAAAGTTTTTTCGAGATTATTCGTTAAGTTTCCCAGATCATTAGAAATTTGCCCGTGAGGGGAACTTGAAACCCCCATCAGGCGCGCCCCCGGTGGCGGGTAGGGGTATGCTAATCAGCTAAAACTGGTGATGAGGAGGAAAATAAAATAACTCCCGCGGACCAATAAGACTATATATGTCCACGGTGGCCAAGCCAAATGAGTATTTTTGACAAATTTTGAATTTTAAATAGACCAATAAATCTCCGGTTAGAAAAAAAATCAACTGGACAACGCGGTAATTATTTGTGTATTCAGAGTCACAGAATTTATCACTGTGGAATGAGTGTGAAAGCCACAGCAATATTTATTCCATCTTGAGACATGGGTTCGCGAGCCTAGTCAGCCGACTGGACAATCCATCCTCTTCTAAGGCTGGCCCTATGATTCTGGGCTGGGCCAAATATTGCATGCCAGAAGTGATGCCAGCGGAAATTTTATTTGGCGAGCAGCTGGATCCAGTGAAAGTAATATTGACTTAGAAAAGGAAAATATATATCTCTTGGGGAGACTATAGAAAATGGAGCAATTATTTGCCAAGTTAACATAGCAAAATAGAGGGTATTGAACCAGAGAAATTCAACTATTTCACTGATGAGGATGAATTAGAGAGGGAGACGAGCTGGATACTAAAGAAGAAAAAGACTCCAGGAAGAGTAAGAAAAGAAAAGCCGAATCGTCACCTGAGGCTGAACAATTAAATGATAGTGAAACTACAGGTCAATCAACCAAAAGGTAGTAAATCTACCAAGGACATTGCACCAAAACTCCTGCAATGGAAAGAAATGCTACCACCACCAATAAGTATTGTGGGCGTAACCAGTTACCCAGAAATTCAGTCACTGATGAAATCGGTTACTGACAAAGAGACGTTTGGACGTTTGGAAAATTAATACTCTGGACTCAGATTTTTATGGAACCTTATCTATGAATGCTGAAAAGTATCAGTGGTTCACCTATGAGGATGAACAGGCTCGACCTTTAAAAGTTATGGCAAGGCGTTTGCATCACACTTGCTCAACGAAAGAAATAATGGAAGACTTACAAAATAAAGGTCTTAAAATACTAGATGCTGTGAATATTGTTAAAGAAGAGAGAACAGAAAATTAGGGAACTCCCTCTTTTTATGCTATAGTATTTGATAACAAAGAGAATGCTCAAAACATTTATGGTATAAAAAGAATTCTTCACATGAAGGTAAAAATTGAACCAATGAGGAGAACCACTACACGAATACCCCAATACAAGAAATGTCAGGGATTCAATCACACCCAAAGATATTGCAGCCGGGATCCGAGATGTGTAAATGATCAGGTAAACATATTACCCAGGCATGTACAATAGGGAGAGATGTGCCAGCTAAGTGTATAAATTGTAAGGGTCAACATCCTGCTAATTATCGAGGCTGTGAGGTTGCTAAACAACTACAAAAATTAAGAGATAAAACACGAAACCAACCGCAAAATCATGAAATTCGAAGGAATCAAACTTCAAATCAGATGGATCAAAATCCACAATCAAGCAACGCAGAGCAAAGAACATTTGCTCAGGTAGTAAAAGATTCGGGTCTAACCAAATATAAGGGCTCTGAAAATAACTGAATTATGGAAAGTATTATGAACAGCATCGAAGCTATTATAAAGTGGGTTAAAGACCAAAATAATCTGAACAACATCAACTGATGAAAATGCAACTCCCACAACGCAATCCGACAAAAAATGTTAAGTAAGAACACAACTTTCGGCATAATAATCTGGAATGCGAATGGGCTTATGCAAGATATTCCAGAAATAGAAATATTTGTAAATACAGAAAAAATCGACATTTTCCTAATATCCGAAAACCATTTTGTTAAATCTTCATATGTTAAAATCCGGGGTTAAAACTTATATCATTCCATTCAACCAGTGGAAAGAGCAAGGGGTGGTACGGCATTACTAATAAAATAAAATATGAAACACCATGTAGAAACAAAAATCGAAGAAAAAACAATGCAAGTCACTACTATAAGGATTCACATTTCACATAGACAGATTACTGTTTCTACAATATAATGTCCTCCCCGGCATAACTTGAAAAGGGAGGACTACATTAAACTATTTAAATCGCTAGAACGTGATTTTTTTATTGGAGGTGACTTTAATGCGAAAATCACCTATTGAGGATCTAGACTTACGACGTCAAAGGTAAAGAATTGTTTCAAGCAGGGCAGTCATCAAAATGTGAATTGCGAAGATACCGGACCAAATAGACTTTTGTGTAGCAAGAGGTGTATCTCACAGGTTATCAAGACAGTCAGTGAAACGGTAATTCAAAGGGAAAGTCCACCCAGATTAACAAATTCAAAAACTACTAGGATCTCTTTCGTGAATTAGTGGAGGAAGAATACAATCTCCAGGTACCGATAAGAAATTCTCGCCAGTTGGAAGACGAACTGGAACAACTCAATGAAATAATTCACTATGCTGCGTTGGCAAGCATCCCCATTATACAAAATAAGAAGATGCATAACATATCCTTCCCAATGGAAGTTAGGGAGTTGGCAAGAGAAAAACGACTCGCACGGAAAACCTGGCAAATTAATCGAACACCTTAGAATAAAATAATCGGAAGAACGTTAGAACGTGAAAAAAGTATGTTCAAGAGTATATTCCTGGACGTCACACAAGCATTGGATAAATGCATACATACATTTTCGATTGAAATATGAGAATGAATACTTCGGGCTAAAGAAAATCTCTGCCGGTGTCCCGCAGGGGAGTGTTTTAGGACCAATCCTGTATTTACTATATCCAAGCGACATACCAACCACAAATAAAGGAACCTTAGCCACTTTTCCAGATGACACGGCATACCAAGCTCAAGTGGAGAGAACATGTGAAAAAGAAAAAAGAAAAACTTAATATAAAGTTCAGAAAAATGTATTGGCTCATAGGTACAGGCTGTGAGCTCACAATTCACAACAAGCTGCTGCTATATGGGCAAATTCTGAAGCCGATATGGACCTACGGTATACAATTCTGGGGATGTACCAAGCAAACAAACGCCAAAATGATACAGACGTTTCAAAACAAGATTCTTCGTAGCATCGTCAATGCTCCATGGTACACAAGAAATGAGGACCATCATAGGGATCTACGGATGGAATACATCAAAGATGAAATAAAAATGCAAGCCGCAAAACATGAAAGAACACTCCAGAATCATAGAAACCCTGTATTCGCCATATGATAGATAACCCTGTCGTTGAAAGAAGACTCCAAAGAACGAGGCTACTTCAGCTAGAGAACTTAACAAATTAAAATTAGTAAATAGATCATTCCCGCAACTTAACAGATGAAATTGCTGCATATAGTATTGAATACCCTTGGACCTTCAAATGCTTTAATTGAACTATTATTTTTCATTAATATTTTAATCCGTCTTAATTCGGCCCACCCGATTACAAATACATTTTTGATTGATAATAATAATTTTAATATTTATGTCAAATGTTTATTGTGTCCTTTCATGGACGAGGGTACTCTCAGTTCAAAAATAAAAGCATAATTTTTGTGTTGACGTTGTCCGTTACATTGGCCATTTTTCTTAAACAATTTTATTAAAATGTTGTATTTAAAGTAGACATAAGTTATTATAATCCGAACAATACGATTTGAATTGCTTACTTAAGTGCTTATAGTTTTTAAAGTGCCTTTAGTTGATAACCAGTTCAATATAATTAATTATATATTGAGCTTCTAATAAATAATTTAGAAAATGAGTTCACGTGCAAAAGCAATGTTGCAAATGGCATTATGTAAATGCGTCAAACCAACAAAAAGGATAACACCCAGCCAACCACTAGTGAGTACATATTTAATTGGTTTTTTTGGGGAAAACGGTTGCATTTGATTTTAATTATAATGAGATAATGTAATAATTTTTATTCTGCAACATGAATCTCCGTCAACATTAGAAAGATGCAATTTTCAAACAAATGACTTGTTTAATTCGTTTCATCCACCACCTGAATAAGAAGACATTGAAGGAGAACAATTTAACGATTCTGATTCCGACCCCAATTACGTTCCCACAGAATCTGACAAGTCAAAGAATTTAACGAGCGATTCAGAAATAGAACTTATGGCTGCTGAAATTGAAACCAATCCCCAAGATGGTCAAAAGTACAACTGCGCCTAGAAATAGATAAGACTCGTTATTTTATTACCGCGATGTTTTCGATATTGTTTTGGCGAAACCAAAAGTTTATTGAAAAGTGTGGTAAAAAAGTTGGATTTTAAAAGTTGAGCTGCAACGTCAAAACCCAAGTTGTCTAGTGAAACAATATTAATGCGGTTAAGAAACACGTTGAAAGTTTCCCGGCTTACGAGAGCCATTACATTCGATGAGATTCTAGTAAAAATATTTACACTCAGATTTGACTCTGGGTTAAATATACCAATTACTTTGTGAGAAAACAACGATCGTATTAGTCTTTCATAATTTACTGTCATCGGTACTAATCATTTATTTCATCCTTTTAAAATATGAATATTAAGTTCAAATCGCCAAAGACACACATGCAACTATTGCTCAATCATAAAAGCTAAAATGGATTTGTCAATTGATCTAGGTCGATTTAGATTTGAAATGTAAAAAAACACGATCAGAAATTATTTGGCTTGGATTCCTCTTTAAAAGTCTACAGTTTCGATCTACAGCAATGTCTTCCGACGCCTTATCTATAAACATCGATTTTAGCTTAAAAGTGCAAACTATGGACCTATAATCTAACCGTGCATGATGGTACCACAAATGTACATTATTGTTACATGTGGAATGAAACAGTAGCAGGGCGTGGCGGAAATAACACTGCATCATGCATTTATTAACTTTGAACAACATTTCTTAAAATGTTAGATCTGTTAGGTCAAAATAAAAATTCGTGTCTATCCGCAATGTTTATGATTTTCTTGGAAAATCACAAACTTAATATTACAACGATTAATCATAAGTTCCTCGTATTTGGTCACACCCACATGGAGTGTGATTCAGGCCATTCGATGATCGAACGAAAAAAAAAAAAAAGAAAAAGAAACCTGGGGTAAAAATTCACCATCCACGCGATTGGTACCAGTTTGTGAGAACGTTCGGCAGTACAAAAACATTTAACGTTTTCGAAATGGAGTAAGACCAATTTTTTAAATTCTCTTCCGCTATCAAGGGAAAATTTATGTGGAGAAATGTCAGCGAAAATGGAGAAAAATTCATTTGGTGGGAAGTCAAGTGTTCAAAAAATTGAATTTACGTCGTAGAGGAGTAAATACGTTCAAATCATCTGATCTGGAATATGCCTATAAAATGCCAATTTATATAAGCAAGTGAAAAAAGGAAGACATTATCGAGTTACTTCCGTTAATAGATTCCAATTTCCATTCGTTTTACAAGAACCGGTCAGTAGGTAACTGATATGCCAAATGTTCATCCAGATCTAGCCGATGACGAAGAAACTACATAGTAGTTTATAATTTCGTTTTATTGTTATCCATTGTTTATTTTTTTTATTATTAGTTTTTATTAAAAGATAAACGTATAATCAACTAAACTGAAAAATAACTTAAGTTCGAAAAAATCGTTAAAAATCGTCCAACTTGATTAAAGTCGTCCAACTTAAAGCTTAAATTAATGTGTATGCATGTCTAACTATAATTTTAGTCCTATAATCAATAGTGTGATTTTTAAGCATTGATGAAACATCTTGAAATGAAATATCTAAATTAGGATTTAATCAGCTTTCTTCAAATAAGTCTACACAAAAATCAATCACCTATGATTTAGAATACTAACAAGTGTATTAATCATAAATAATGTTTAAGTACTTTACTAAACAAACATTGACAGGAAGACCATTTAAAAATTAAAATTTAACCTGGTCAAACACACTCTATTTAACCAACCTTCCAAAAAGAAGAAGGAAATATTAAAATGTGTATTCAAACATTTATTTAGATTTTCATTTTGAAATTATAATTTCACTTGAATTTTATAAAACCGTACCTATACACCATCAGATAGTTTTTTTGTAATCAAACAGAAGAAGTAAAGAAATTAAAATTTTGTACAAATACTTAAAAAAATAATTCACAAAATAGTTTCTTCATTTACAGTGGTTCCTAATGTGTGTTTCGCGCGGCCCCGTCTATTCATATTATTTATTTATTATTGATTAAATAGAACGTTCGCTGGCTATCACAATAAATAGTAAACTAAATGTAGAACCACGTTCACTCACATGTGACCGAAAAAAAAAAGTTATTGTTGTATCAAGGCGCAAGGTGATCCTGTCGGTGCGAAAAAGAATTACTGCAACATTTGAAGAGCGACAAAGGACTTTGGGCCAGGGATGACATTTTGGGTAGATTAAGGCTTTTGTCTTCTTTTAATTTGAAAAAATACCGATGTACTTTCGATCCAAAAATGTGCTTTCATTAAATATAGACGAGTGGAAGGAATTCCTAGCTATCGTAAAAAGTGTGAACAGCGAATTATATAAAGCGCATTTGGATGACACAAAAACAATTGAGGAAAATGTTAAAGCCGGAGTGAAAACTTTTAGCGACACCACGCGTATAACGAAAATGATCAAAGAGCGCTTCTACAAGAAGTCATTATTATATTGAGGAAATCCATTTTGATCTGAAGTATGAACTAATCATATGACAAAAATTGCATGAAAAAAACTTACTTCCCAAAATAATATCTCGATGAACGATCTAATACAAACTTAAAATAATTTTCTTCAAGAACTACAAGATCAATACAGAGATTCCAGAAATAAATGATAAAATAAATAACGGGATATATAAGTTAAGTGATTGTTGTGAAAAAGTGTGCTTGGAACAGCATAGATATAGTGTTCCAACCGAAAGAACACTTGAGGGAATCATCGAACAAGAACAGTTTCATTAATCGGAACTTACATTTATTTAAAACAAACGGTGTTATCTCGAAATAAAATCAAATCAAAATCGAGAACACAGCCGAAATAGTGCGAAAAACTAAATTGCAACCAATTATTCAACCGCAGCAAATGTTATTCCGGGGAATAGCAACCAACACATAAAAAGTAAATTTGTTCGAAGATAAACTACCCATGTTGAATGATTCTTTAAGTTTTTCCCCTAGATCACGACCTGTGGCCATATAACCGCATTTTTATCATCATCGTCGATGTTAGCTCGACCCGCATTTTTATCATCATCGTCGATGTAACTTTCCGATAATGTAATAAGCGAAATAAGCAGTACTTCCAAGTGAAACAGTTGAACAAAAACAAAACAGTTTGGAGGAAGTGAAAAACTTCAGTGATAATCTTGCATAGGAAATATTTCAAAGGGTACATATTTAAATCTAACAGATATGCAAACGATAAAATTAAAATCAAAACCAGTGATAATGAAAAAAAACTAAACCTGAGGTTAAAGAAAATTTAAAAAGTACCTGTAGAACAGCAATATTGGTAATGGAAACGACAGCAATAAAGAACGTGAATGCCTGGATGAGAACATGAACAGGGGTTCTAGTGAGGTGTCATTAAATACTTCAGAAACAAAAAAAAAATCAATGAAGGGTAAGAATTTAGCAGATGACCATATAACCAAAATGAAATTTTTCATTTGAAGATTTTCATCCGTATTATTCGGTATATCTACGGTAACGAGAGCAACGGACGTAAAACCATTATTCTCACAATATGACAAAGTGATTGGAGCAAATGTTGCCACTGATACACTAACCCCTGACATAATATGTTACGGCATTATTAAAGCGAGTTCATATAATAATGCTGCATATTTGTTTAAACGTCTGCATCGTATTGAGATGAACGGCCACATGATATCACTCGAACGAGCAAAGTCAGATTTGGGAACATTAAAAAGTTCAATTGTTTTATCTTTTATTTTATGCCCTAGATCAATGAAAATCCTTCCGGTGTCATCGATTAAAAGTCGGGAGAAAAATGCACAAAAAATCAAATGATTTTCAAAAGATTATGATCGCTTAAAACTCTGATGCTCATTTTGTTATAGAATTGTAGATATTTCCCTTGTCCGGTTGTAAAGCGGTGGTCAATGTAATAAAGTTTGATATTCTCGTTGTCCAATACGAAGGCGCAGGTTTAAATAATCGTGTGTGGGTTATCTCGTTTCCATATCTTAGCTGAATAAATATTTAAGGATCACATTTATTTTCAGACAAATTATACCAAAATTCCAGTTGACGCAGAAAAATTGTTTCAATTTAATTCTCGTGATAAAGAAAATAAAGAATATTTAAGCTTAAACTTAAGTATTCGGGGTGTTCCAATGAATCGAATGTTTATTTTAAGAAAAACGCAAAATAATTTGGAAAATTACATCTGTTAGGATCCCCCTGGCAACCATCAGCTAGCAATTTTAATTTTAAGCAGTACTCGTATACGCGGATTTTTGAAATTGGAGATGGAAGCTTAAAACAGTTAAATGTTCTTTAGAATTCCTCAAAATCCAAAGATGACTGAAAAACCGTAAAATATAATACGTCATTACAAATTCTTAGCTTGAATTTCAACAAAACCTTAAATTGAAATTTAAATTCAATTTTTTGATTGAATTTCCTTAAAATAAAAACAAAGCTTGCTTTGTTTATTTATTTCGTGCTATAAAGAAGTTTGTCCACGACTAATGTATAATATACTCATTATAAGTGTGTTTCTTCAATTATAATGATATCCATTATTCACTGTTAGTTTATCTAGTAGTCCCTTCATTTATTATTCACTACTACCAAATAAAAATTTCATTTTTGGAAATGTTATCTAGTAGTCTGTTGCTATTTTCATTATTATTAAACTGAGACGTCAAAATGTCGACGGAAGTTATTTTAGGTTTATTTAAAGGATTTGATAATAAAACACCATTTTGATCGGTCGTGGACAAAGTATCGTATTCTACTCGCATATAATGGCTGTTATTCACTCAGATGATTTACGACACTCGCCTATCGGCTCGTGTCGGTAAACTTCATCTTCGTGAATAACAGCTATCATTATATGCTCGTTGAATAATATACTATTGTCCACGACTGACGTATAATAATATGTTTGTTTATTCAATTATAATGATATATGTACATTATTCACTGCTAGTTTATCTAATAGTCCCTTCTTCCATTATTCACTACTACCAAATAAAAATTACATTTTTGAAATTTTATCTAGTAGTCTCTTTCTATTTTCATTATTATTAAATTGAGACATCAAAATGTCGACGTAAATTATTTTAGGTTTATTTAAAGGATTTGATAATAAAATATAATTTTTTATCTGTCGGGGACAAATTATCGTATTCTACTCACATATAATGCGTAAATCTGATCTTCGTGAATAACAGCATATTGCATAAACATTATGCTAGTTGAATAATACACTATTAATGTTTATATGACATATTTCAGTCCGCGAAACGAATCATTAAAGTTTAGAAAAACCCCAGGCCAAATGATCTAAAATTATCAAGTTACCTTATTCAAGACAAATTAAAATGGGACACCACTTTTTTGGGGGCATGAAATAAGGCCGCAAGGATTAATATTGTAAAAAAATCGAATAAGACTCGGGAAAAAATTGAAATCAAACTCGGAAAACTTGCTAATTTGTAGCTAAATTCCGGAAAATAATTGGAATTAAACTAGCGGTTCAATCCACGGTCGGATTTTGAGTTTCCCCGGTTTATTATTTTTTATTTAAAATTAAATTTTCCATTTTCCAAAATTTCAAACTCGGAAAAATTATGGAAATAAGGTCGGAAAGCAATTTGTTTTTTAAATTTAGTTCCCCTTTTTTTCAAAGACAGATTTTTAAATGCAAATGTTACAAATTTCTAACTACGATCTCTGAAATATTTTCATAAATGATTGAATTTCAACATAGAAGGACATCGTTTTCATTTTCTTGTAATAAGTAGTTGATTTATTTAACCCAAAACTTATAAAATGTTCATAACCATAGCATTCTGGAGAAAATTAAAATAAAAGCTTACTAAAAATCGTATGCGTAAAAGTGATCATCTGTGGCCCTATTCTAGCTATTCCCTGGGAATTGGGAAAAATATTGCTATATTTCCAAACTTCAATAATTCCCAATTTTTTATTCCCAATTCCCAAAAATGTATTCTGGCGTAATTGGGAATAATTTCCAATGTGAAAACATTATTTCAAATTTTGCAGCCGCCGTTATTTAACAATTTTATTTTATACATATAAAATATAAACTTTTCCGATGGTCCATTGTAAATAAAATAATGAAAACACACAAAACAACCCGTTTTTTCTAATTCCCCAAAACAAATTTAGGGCAAAATTAACGTCAAAACTTACATAAAATGGAATTGTTTTTCCCTATATGTAAAAATTCCCAATCACCAGAATACACTTTTGGAAAAAATAATTCCCAACTGCTAGAATACTGTCAAAATAGTTCAATTCCAAATTCCCAGGGAATAGCCAGAATAGGGCCACTGGAAGAATTTCAAATTCAAAAATTTTAACAAAACAAACCAAATTCATCATATTATAACAGAATATATATAAACAGAACAATATCTGCTATTGCGCTTTAATCCTAAGTTTGTGAACAAATATTTAAATTAAGATTTAGAAAAGATAGAAAAACAATTTTGTATGGAATCAATGAAACAAAACAAAAATACAAAAATGTTTGTACCCACCTCTTTGTTGTGATCAATAAAAATCAGTACAATTTTAAAAGGAAATCGAAATTTTTACACTTTGTAATATGTTTAAAAGAGATAGACGTTCATAAATAATTTTTGATTTTGGTCTAGTTAGTTTTGCGAAACTTTAAAATCAAATCAAAAAATAAACAAAGACCTCTTATTGTTTTCGATAACGGGATACCAAATCATATCAAACAAATAATAAAGACAATCAACATTTATGACAATTATGTATCATTTCACTTTTATTTGTATAATTTTGTATCTCGTCATCAAAAACAATAAGTGGTCCTTTGTTTATTTTTTGATTTGATTTTAAAGTTTCGCAAAGCTAACTAGATCAAAATCAAAAATTATTTATGAACATCTATCTCTTTTAAACATATTACAAAGTGTAAAAATTTCGATTTCCTTTTAAAATTGTACTGATTTTTATTGATCACAACAAAGAGGTGGGTACAAACATTTTTGTATTTTTGTTTTGTTTCATTGATTCCATACAAAATTGTTTTTCTATCTTTTCTAAATCTTAATTTAAATATTTGTTCACAAACTTAGGATTAAAGCGCAACAGAAGATATTGTTCTGTTTATATATATTCTGTGATATTACAGAAGAAAGATTAACCAGAATAGACATTGCGTGGATCAAATATTTTTTTCATCTTACCTTCTTTTTTGGACATTGAAGTATAATTATTTTCGAATATTATGAATTTTTTGAATATTTAATACAAATTATGCTGTCAAAACAAAACTTGTCATATAATTTCACTAACTATACTGTTAAGGATTCTCAATTTTTATTATTTCAAATAAAAACCAGTAAACCAAAGAATACATTACCCAACTTTCTCTTACCTTCGGCAAATCAAGGTCAAAAAAATGAGTCCAAATTTTTCCATACAAAAACAGCGTTATGACTGTTCTGGTTAATCTTTCTTCTGTGGTGATATTATTATAAAATGTGTGAACATTTTGTGATTAAATCACAGACGTACACTAGTAACCTAATGCGGGCCTCAGATGGTCAATAAGTACTGTCAATATAGAAAAAAAAACTATTGGCAAAAAGCAATTGTCTCAGACGATCAATACTATTGGTAATACACTTAAACATCAAACAATAAAAAATATTTATTTTCAGGTAAAATACTCCACTTTGAACCATGTTAGACAAAAGTAAAGCTTGTGTAGCGATTATTTGGGCATTATCAATGAAAAAAAAAAAAAATTAAAATAAAATGGAAATAATATGGTCTAGGGTGTTGAACTTTTTTTTATTGTATGCCAGATTTTTTTTCCTCGGTTGGTGTAATCTTTTCATGTAAACATAATATAATACTGGAAGTTCTCTATATGTATAAACAAAGCTAATTAACGCTTCTTGATTATCAAGGGTTTCTGGTGTATTCCTGTTGTCCGATGAATTCCATATCCCACGATGTAGTATATGTATATATTTGCCAAGTTATTGTTAATTGCATCATATTTATTTCGATATATTGTATTTTATAACAGGCCCCATTTACATATATTTAATTTTATATTTATATTTGTATAAATCAAATTGCTGCATGTAGGTAATTGTTTCGTTTTCTTGGTTATGTGCACCAAATTCAAATTTTTACAGCTCTTTGCATCAGTATTTTGTCAATAAAGTATCTCAGAAGATCAATAGTATTGTAAATATTATATCAATATTAAAAATATTTTGGTTTTCATCAAACCATCGCCACAATATTTTGTATATTGACAATCCTTCAATTAGTGTCCTCACATGTTCAATAGTATTGCCAATACTGAAATATGGGCAGTAAATATTGATCATGTGAGGCCCACGTAAAGATAACTTTAGCAAGTACTTTTGTCTGCAAAATTAAATTTGGGTTATTTTGGGCTAAAACAACAACAAAAAAACTATGTTTACTACAAACGTAAATAATATCATCTTATATCGGAAACATTATAGATATTGTCATTCAATAAGGTAAATAACAAAATAGAGAAAAGTACTGTCACATTTTACTTCATCAGTAGATATATTCCGGTTAGTGAGATTACTGAATAATTTCTTTCCACAATTTTGTATTCTGGTTCTTTTTGGCGAGATAATTGGTTTAGTACTAGTACTAAATGGAATAAAATGTCAAAAATTGTAATTATCTGGCGTTAATTATTTTTGTGGTTTATTAAATCGAGGTTAAACTAATTATAGATTTAAAGATAAATTGAATTAAATTCTCGTTAAAAATTCTAATTAACGATTGGTGTAATATTGTTGTAAACAAATATACGATACAATAAACGAAAGACGATTGAGAGGCCCAAAGATTATCACGATAATCTCAGATCGCGATTTCAATTTCATTTTAAAAATGACATTAAAATAAAATAATTCAATCTTACAACTAGATTTAGATAATAAAAATATAAAGCGCGGTAATTCTAGAAGAAATAGAATCGTCTTGTGACAGACTGAAAGACATTAGACGTGTTTTTTTTTATTAATCTCAATAAATCTCAATAGATCGCATCCAGGGCCTATATTCTAATCAAGTGACAAATGACAATTTTTTGTGACTTTGTACTAAAATTTTAACTGCTATAAAATGACAATATAGTTGTGAGTTCTAAAATGCGATTCTGATGACGTGAATTTTTACAAAATGTCACAAGAAAAAAAATGACAAATTGAACAAAATTGTCATTGATTTGGTTTTCGGTGACTTTTGTAACTGTATTTTTAATATGTGTGAGTATATGTTGTTAATTTTTAATAATTCTTATGTCATAAATTTTACTTATGTTTAACTGTTTATATTTTAATTTAAATAAAACAATATTTTATCTATATTTATTAACATTAACAATAATTATATATATTTATAATTTGCAGCTGTAATTGAGTTTACATGGGGTTCTTTATAGGCGAAGGAAAATCGCAATTTCATAAATGAAGAAAGAGATAAAATATTATTTAACTGGCGGTTGCCTCTATTTTTGTGAAACCGGGCAAAATTGTTCTAAAAGAGTGCTTTATTGATGATCAGTAGATTTTTTTTGATCAATGTCAAAGATACATGGTTAGCTGTTTATTAGCTGTTTATAAATTCCGTGACGAGAAAATTTGACATTTAATCTCACATACGCGGGATTTATTTACTCAGTCCACATAACCAGAATTCAAATATGTCTTTTAATTTTAACATAAAATCCCATCTCACGAAAAAATCTCGTCAAACCAGAATCTATGTATTGGTCCGCGGGATCTAGACATTTACTACTAAAACAGAAAACAAAACAAAGTCCTAAAATATTTGTAATGTTTAATGAGATAGTTTACAATCATTTTAAGTTCAACGTAGTTCAAAATCATTTTTACTTATTTTTGAGTGCCCCTTCATACGCATCCTTCTCGACTTTATTTATGTAATATAAAAATGGCAAATGGCTAGGCAAATGAGCAATATATTAGAGAATCGTCCGAAAATGCTTCTGTCCCTCATATTCACTTCAATTGTGAGAAAAATGAAAAGCAGGAAAAAGCAACTTTGCAAATTAATTTTACCAGGTAACTTTTCAGAGGCAACAACACCAATAATCATTGCAATGATGCTCTGCAGTAAAACCGTTATTGATGACTGAACAAAGACAGGTCTATTTTGGTGACAAATGAAGATGAGATTTGCCTACAGTATCAACTTCTATCATTACCTGGCAACACTGCTTGAAGGTAGTCGGGCAGCTACCAGATTTCCTTTCTATTGTAGTTGAAATTGACTTTTGATGAACTTTGAGAAAAGTTTGCAAAGACTGCAATGAAAATTTGGAATGAGCTTTCGAGATTTTACGAAACTCAACAAGACACTTCACGAACAGAACAGTCTCTCAAGGGAGAAGCTGTTTGTATGTTGGCTGCAGACTTTCATCGGGCTCGTAAATTATTTCGAGTTCAGCAGTGAGAAATGTCAAGATTTTGATTCAATTACCTGAATGAGAATGCGAAAGAATATTTCTAACTCCAAAAACAGCTGCGTCAACAAGATACCCACATTCTAAATTGTTGTATAATTGTTGTAAATTGTTATAAATAAACAAATTCTTCAATAAGGAAATTCTCAGCATACTGCAGTTTAACTTCTCAGGAAGTTGTACACTTTTATTGTGACCTTTAAGCACGTCGGCTTCGTTGCATCGTTCGTATTTCGAGTTACGAGTGTCGCGAACTCGTAATTAACAAAGTCGTAATTGCAAACGAAAACGCGATTATTTAAGCATTACTACCACCCGAAACGTCTCAATGTCATGTAATCCCATTTTCAACAAAATAAATTAGAAACTCATATAATGCTTACAAAATCGACCATCAGTCGTCTGGTTCTTAGTTCCTCTGAGTATTATTTTATGCATATAGAAATTAATAATGCAAGATATTATAAATTTTGCGAGATTATTAAATATTTTCGACGTTATTCGAGTTTTGTTTGGATTGAGTTAAGGGTAGTATTGTGTTAGGTGATACTCGAAATCCGAGATTTTTGAATTAATGTACATTTTATTCAAAATTTTTAATGTTCAATTATTTTTAGGATAAATTTGATTTTTTTGCTTTTGAATCGCTCAACATTGTGATTTTGAAGATTATTTCACGATTCAAAGTTTATTCGAGATTTTCGGGAATATTTGAGTTTTTTTTAATACATCGGGGTTATTCTAAATTTGTAATGTTACATAAGTATAATGATACATCGAGATACACGATATTTTAGGGGCTTTTCGGGGTTTTCAGCTTACTTCAGATTTGCTTGGTGTAAAGTATTATGAAATAAAACTTGTTTGAGGTTTTATTATTTTTGAAGATTATTGGGGATTTTAGATATTACACGAGTTTAGCTTGTAGTTGAATTAAGCTAAGTCACATGATCCTCATTTTGAATTTTGTTACAGACATGATTCTAAGAGAAATTTCTCTATGCTTAGTTCTCTAAACTTCTCTACTTCTCTTTCAAATTTTAGTGTAATTGGAATAGTCTTTAAGTTTGCATAATAATCGATCGTTTAATGGCGTATGGCGCCTATTTCATGAATTGTTTTTCTAAATTCACAGTTGTTTCTCATGGTTTTTTGAACCTCGTACCATTGTTCTGTCGACTTCTCTAAATTGGTTGCTCGTTTTCGATTGTCTATGTTCCACTAGCAAACCTAAATAAAAATCTAAGACTTGGAGACAATTTCCAGAATTATTTTCAATTTCTTGGAATTAGCTAACATGAATTTGATACAATTCCTGAAAATTGAACTCCCAATCCCGTTTAAACGAGTTTATGTAATTAAAAAAAAGAAAAACTTGCAATGGTAAAGAGAATACTCATCCTCAAATCATAATCATCGCTCTATACCTTTAGTAGCAGTTGTTAACCTTTTTATAAATAAAAAGCGTTAAAAAGCAATTGGAGATTAAATAAAGTTTAGCAATGTTTAGTCGTTTTCGGATTTTTTTTTATTTTCGGTATTCTATTAAAAAATCAATCAACCAAATCTGAAAGTTTCTAAGCGTGGAACGAAAAATAAGTTACTGTCCTAGAAAATTTTCAAACTATCAAAAAATTATAATTTGTGTCATTTGGGTTTAGGAAATATATGCAATCAGATTTCAGAAAATTACAAAACAATTATTTTTGTGTACCACAATTAGGGCAAACATTAAGAAGCACTGTATCAGGTATAGTTTTCGTTATCACTCAAAAATATTAAAATATCTGTCTAATGTAAATATAATATTATTACCTGAGGTGAGTTAGCCTGAGCATATTGAATATGTCCGAGAGGTGCATAGTTTGTTGAGTA
This sequence comes from Tipula vernalis, assembly GCA_958295665.1. Taxonomy (NCBI): domain Eukaryota; kingdom Metazoa; phylum Arthropoda; class Insecta; order Diptera; family Tipulidae; genus Tipula; species Tipula vernalis. The sequence goes on along the minus strand of OY282559.1, from coordinate 254,433,237 downwards.
AATAGGAGTGAATCCCGTTTGATATCCACCTAAATTAATATTTATTTAGTTTTTATAAAATATAATTTCTTAATTTTGTATATTATACTCTACCTGGGTGACTTTGTTGATTTTCCAAACCCCGCTTTACATGTGAACTTGATGCTTCCCCAATTTGATCTGTTGGTTTTATATTTCCCGTTTCATCTTCTTTCGCCCCATAGACCATCACACAAAGTGAGGCTACGATGAAGCTAATTTTCTGCAATAATGCAAATGAAAAAAAATTAAGTTAATTTCCAAAAAAAAACGTGTGTAGGTTCTGTCGACAAACAAACAAGAACGTTTTTTTGTTGTTTATCGACACAATTTGTAATACAACTTTTAATTTTATTTACATAAACGACTTTTCTTTGTCTGTACACGAACAAATTTTAAATTTTCATTCATATGTTATCTAGTACCTAGATATTTAAATTGCGTACAAATTTCGCAATAATTAGTAGCATAAATCAAAATTTATACGAAAATAAATGTTGTTGTTAAAAAAAAAAATGTAAATAATAATAAAAGTAAATTGGAAAATTAAATTCACATATACGGTTCAACAACTTTCGAATTATTGAAGTTGCGGTTCCAACATAAAATAGAAAAAAAATACGAATAAATTAATGTCAACAATTCTGTATTAAGGAAAATGCAAAATAGTTGGACAGAAAAGGTGTAAATTTGATATAAAATGTCGCATTATGGTAATTTTTTTTTTTATTTAATTCTTGCTAAAGTCAACAAATTTGAATAAGATTTTACTATTAATATACTCAAGGGTTTGATAATTGATTATATTGTAAAGGTGTTATAATAATTTTATGCAAATTAACTACTTAGCTGCCCGCATAAATTTATTTCATTAAACTTGGTCAAAGTAATTAAGTAGTGAGGCGTACTTTAATATAAATTGATAAGCTTATCAGCTACCGTAAAATTATACATCCTCTGGGCTTTTTACTTTAGTAAATAATTGGCGACGGTTAAAGATACAAATGGCCTTCAAGCATATTTTGTTTTAGTTAGTGACCAAACGATTTGTAGTAAGTTTCTACTTCAATTTGGTCAGAATAATGATGAGAATTTTATACTCTTTGGATTGAAAGAGGGTAGAAATGAAAACAAATGTTTATGATAATGTCTGACGTATTATAATTAAGAATTTGTGATGTTTGCGTCCAAAACTATGTCTAAGAAGAAAAGAAGTTTCATTTGCATATGTTTTACATAAAAAGTTTGATTTTCTATGGCTCGTTAAAATTGTTCCGAATTTTTTTTTTTTTTTTATTGTAAAATGTCTTTGACAAAACTGAATGCATTACATCTAAGGATAATGGATTAATGACTATGATATCCAAATTGGAGTTGAAATTTGACAACAACCACAGAACATGACTTCCTGGTGATATTTCTGATGACCCCATAAATTGTGGTTTATTGTAATGTTCGTAGGCAATACATATGTGGGCATTTTGTCTAATACTAGAATTTATCTTAATGATGGATTGACCAGAAACAAGGCTAAATTGGTATATATTGCTAAAGGATTTAAAAAAACAGAAAACAAAGTGTTGCGCAAGATTTGACAAAATTAAGTAATAGACGGATTTTTCATACGGTCGGATTTTTTTATTACTTCTTCTACTCTTCGGGTTAGCAGCCAATAAAACTCTTTTAGAGTTTACTAAAATATACTTCGCAAATTAACAAATAAATTAATACCTCAGCTAAACCTAGAAAAATAAAATTAAAATGAATAAATATAAATAAAAAGTCATGCAATACAAATCTTTGTATATACATCAACAACTAGATCAAATTATTTGGGTTTGACATTTATTTCTTAAGTTTGGACGCATTCTTAATTTGTTTAAAGTGACAGATCTAATTTAACGAAGCTTGGTTAATTTTTCGCTCGGCGAGAATACAGAAATGCTCTTTATCGCATTTTAAGGTTTTGTTAATACTTAATTTTTAAATTTATAATTGTTCGCTGGTCGCCACTTTAATATTCATACCCGTACTTGAAAACACAAAAAAAATTTTTGTTTAATCCTTTCAATAGAATTGTCCCATTTTTTTGCCTCCTTTGTATATTGTGCCTCAACAGGAAAACTTATCCTCAATCGAAAAATAAGTGTACGATCACAGAGTTGAAAGAACTGCAAAATTCGGGAGATTCGGATTTTAGACGATGAAAATTTAAATAACATTCCGCTCAGTATGTAGTAATTTTCCAGAAGATGCTATGTTAGAAGAAGAAGTTCTTCCTCCAACTGCTAAAAGGACGACTTTCGACGTGCAGTGAAACGTTACCAAATATTTTATCAAAAAGTGTCAATTTTAAGGTTTTAGCTGACCAAAATTTACAAATTTTAGAAAATGTAGAGTTCGAGGTACTTGAACAGTTCGTTAACAGAAACAGTTCGTTTCACAGAAAATAGAATATCAAACGGAAGCGAAACCCAGAACAATTTAAAAAAGTGGAATTTGAATTAATTGCGGAGGAGGAAATAGACGTACATTTGGAACATAATGCAGCACAGAAAGACGTAAAATTATTCAAAACCGACGAATTCCGCCGAACTAGGAAGTTCCATTGGACTTTGTCTACGCTTAGTATTAAAAACTAAAAATCTCAATTTACTACTAAGGGCCGAAATATAAAATTAAATGTTTAATTAAAAAAATTTTATTGGCCCAAAATCACACGATAACTATCGGTTAAGCTATAGGTTCAGCTATATCTATGCAAAAAATTGGAAAGTTCTGTTGAACTTTGCTACCCTTACTAATAGAACTTCCCAATTTTTTCCATAGATATAGCTGAACCTATAGCTTAACCGATAGTTATCGTGTGATTTTGGGCCAGTAACATTTTTTTAATTAAACATTTAATTTTATATTTCGGCCTTAGTAGTAAATTGAGATTTTTAGTTTTTAATACTAAGGTTAGCAAAGTTCAATAGAACTTCCCAATTTTTTGCACAGATATAGCTGAACCTATAGCTTAACCGATAGTTATCGTATGATTTTGGGCCAGTAAAATTTTTTTAATTAAACATTTAATTTTATATTTCGGCCTTAATAGTAAATTGAGATTTTTGGTTTTTAATACTAAGGGTAGCAAAATTCAATAGAACTTCCCAATTTTTTGCACAGATATAGCTGAACCTATAGCTTAACCGATAGTTATCGTGTGATTTTTAGCCAATAAAATTTTTTTAATTAAACATTTAATTTTATATTTCGGCCCTTAGTAGTAAATTGAGGTTTTTAGTTTTTAATACTAAGGGTAGCAAAGTCCAATAGGACTTTCCAATTTTTTGAATAGATATAGCTAAACCTATAGCTTAATCGATAGTTATCGTGAGATGTTGGGCCACTAAAGGCCGAAATATAAAATTAAATGTTTAATTAAAAAAATTTTATTGGCCCAAAATCACACGATAACTATCGGTTAAGCTATAGATTCAGCTATATATGTGCAAAAAATTGAGAAGTTCTATTGAACTTTGCTACCCTTAGTACTAAAAACCAAAAATCTCAATTTACTACTAAGGGCGAAATATAAAATTAAATGTTTAATTAAAAAAATTTTACTGGCCCAAAATCACACGATAACTATCGGTAAAGCTATAGATTCAGCTATATCTGTGCAAAAAATTGAGAAGTTCTATTGAACTTTGCTACCCTTAGTATTAAAAACCAAAAATCTCAATTTACTACTAAGGCCGAAATATAAAATTAAATGTTTAATTAAAAAAATTTTACTGGCCCAAAATCATACGATAACTATCGGTTAAACAATAGGTTCAGCTATATCTATGCCAAAAATTAGGAAGTTCTATTGGACTTTGCTACCCTTAGTATTAAAAACTAAAAACCTCAATTTACTACTAAGGGCCGAAATATAAAATTAAATGTTTAATTAAAGAAATTTTATTGGACCAAAATCACACGATAACTATCGGTTAAGCTATAGGTTCAGCTATATCTATGCAAAAAATTAGGAAGTTCTATTGAACTTTGCTACCCTTAGTATTAAAAACTAAAAATCTCAATTTACTACTAAGGGCCGAAATATAAAATTAAATGTTTAATTAAAAAAATTTTACTGGCCCAAAATCACACGATAACTATCGGTTAAGCTATAGGTTCAGCTTTATCTATGCAAAAAATTGGGAATTTCTATGAGTAAGGGTAGCAAAGTCAATAGAACTTCCCAATTTTTTGCATAGATATAGTTGAACCTATAGCTTAATCGATAATTATCGTGTGATTTTGGGCCAGTAAAATTTTTTTAATTAACATTTAATTTTATATTTGTACGAAACCAAATATACAATTTAATTGAATTGAGTTGTTTATATAAATTAATTAAATGAATGTCGAAAACACCAATCTATCAATTTACGGTATATCTTTTTACAAAATACGGTCACGTTAAAAATAAACTACAAGTGATTTATATTTGCGTAAGGCAAATATGGATCACTTGTAGTTTATATTTAACATAGAGGTGTTTAGGTATTTTAATTTTATAAGCAATAGTAGTAAACTACTATTGCTTACAAAATTAAAATTATTACATTTATTTCATTCACGAAATTCAAACTTTTCGTTTTTTACACAAAATAAAAATAAAAATTAGCTTAACGAAATTTTGATTTTAACATATTTTGATGCAACGAATAAATTCGTTAAGCACGAAATTGGTGTAGTTGTTTTTCTAAATTATCAAAATATAATTTGCAAGATTAATTTTAATAATTCCTTTTATTGATGAATTACCCCTGCATGTATGTATTTGAGTAACTAATACATTTATTTATTTTTAGTAACAATTAGTAAATACTTCATTTGCGTTTTTTCAGGAGCAACCAAAAACTAATATTTGGCACAATTTTGAGTTTCTATAATGATATTATATTTTTTATCGTTTTATAGGCAATTATAAAGGAGTTTTATCTAATTGGGCTGTTATAGGGTCATCCCATTTTTTTTAAAATCAATTTTGTAGATTGTAGTTATCGGTTTTTGAAAATTACTGTGTAATATATAGCCTTCTTCATTTTAAAATAAAATTCGAGTTATAGAATATCAAAGCCTACTTAATAAATAAAGCCTCCATGATAAAAACAAGCTTTTTTTAAGGTATCAAAAAATCCAAAAGAAAATGTTTATTCCATAGTTTTTATATAGAGAGATATGACCTCAGTTTATTCAAAATATATTAATGAAAATTGACTCGAAATTAATTTTATTTTGATTCAATTGAAACTATAAACTTTATTTTCCACCTGACTTGGACGATTTTTTCGTGAGCTTTTCCAATTTACGGTAATAATGATAACAAAATAAGATATTTTATATCTGAAAAAGCTTAAAAATAGAGTACATGCATGTAAAAAAGAGATATAAATATAAAGGAAAAGGCGCGACGTTTACAATAATAAACATGACAAACAATATAGAAACAAGGTAAACATAAGAGAAATGAAGCAAATACATAATATGAAGCATATTATCAGATGACAGCTAATAAAAAGCAAAGCCTACTTAATAAATAATTTTTTTTTAAGAATTTAATTTGTCTGTCTGTAATCAGTTGATTTTTCGGCATTTTTTATAGACAAATATATTAATTGTTCATGGCAATCCCAATATTTTCAATTGGGTAAATCAGAAAAATACAGAGGCCAATCGCTCATAATATATCTACTGGGAGGGTTCTGATTTTTGCAGAGTGGTACATTGGTATAACTCTTTGGGCCTTCAGCCAAAATTTCGGGGTGGGGGGGGGGGAGATATTTCTACTTTTTTTCAGTAGATATGTTATGAGCGATTGGCCTCTGTATTTTTCTGATTTACAAAATCGAAAATATTGGGATTGCCATGAACAATTAATATATTTGTCTATAAAAAATGCCCGAAAAATCAACTGATTACAGACAGACAAATTAAAATTCTTAAAAAATTGAATTATGTATTAAATTTTGATCAATTAGTTTCTGGGGTATTTAAAACCGTACCAACCTCATTCAAATTTGCCCACTGTTAGTTTGAACATAATGTTTAATTAATTAATTGGTCATTTCGGGTATTTGTTATTATTCAAACCAGTTCATTTTTTCAGCTGTGTTAATTCTCTGACTTAAAGTGTAAACGCTATTAAAGTTAGGAATTCGACACGACGATAAATTTTTTGTTTACCAGATAGTAGCATTTTTAGCATACTTCGTCCGAATTAATAATGTGTCCAAGAAAGGTAATTCATTATCCGCCTCTATTTCTAAAGCAAACTCTAAACCAAAACGGTTACTGTTAAATTTAGAAAGCGCACGGTCACTTTTATCATCAGATGAACAGTAAAATAAATCATCCACGTATATTTTAACAAATAAAATATTAAAATCGATAGAGCTCAGAACTATGTTAATTAGCACTTTCATTAAAATATCAGCCACTATTGATTATGAAAGTTAACCCATAGCAACGCTATTTATCTGTTTGTAGTAGTTGTTAGCCAGGCTAAAATATTCTGGGTAACTCTAGAATATCTAAAAATGTTGTTTCAGGAATACCAGTATGTGACTATCATTGACCACCTATCCGAAATAATTTCTAATTTTAACTTTTATGAACAGTAAAACCACGTCCAAGCTTACGAAAACATATCGGTTTGGGATATTCTGTTGTTTCACTGGTATTCACAAAACAAAACTTTTAGAAATTCTAGAGTTTTGTTTAAAATCAGGGTATTTTGCCTATGTTACACCTATTCTAATCAGATAAATGGCTTTGCTATGTGTTGACCTTTATCTCCTATAGTAGCCAATATTTAAAAGGAAGTGGCTACTTGCCACAATTCTGAACTCTATCGATTTTAATGTCTTATTTATTAACAATATGACGATGATTTATTGTTGTGTGTACAAGGTGATAAGATTGTTTGTGTGCTTTCAAATAGAATAGTAATTGTTTTGGTTTAGAATTCAATTTAGAAATAGAAGCGAAATTACTTTTTTTGAGTACTTTATTAATTCGGAAGAATAATGGTAAAAATGGGTACTATCTGGTACGCGAAAAATTTATCGCCGTGTCGAATTCTTAATTTTAATAGCTTTCATCCTTTAAGTCAGCGAATTAACCCAGATTTAGGTTTAATTAAACAAGCTAAAAAATTAATTACCGATAGTACTGTTGATACAAATCAAATTATAAGCGTTTATTTAAAATATTGGTGACATAATTTCGAGCACATTGTGCAAATTCAATATAAATTGTAAAATTACATTTTCAGCAGTAAATTCTATTCGTAATATTTGTAGTCAAATTAAGGATATCACAACAAAATTAAATAGCTCGAATATTGTATGTACATATATTGAATTCCTTACCATAATTGTCTAATACATTATGTCAACATTCATCTGATATTTTAGGTCAATTCTCGTTTAAGTATGTACAGTATTGTTTTCGTCCAGTGTTTCGATGTTGTTTTCAGATATTAGTTTTTATTGTTGTTTTTCTTCACGATATTAGCAAAGAAATGCTCCTTTGCCATATAAAAAACTTATCGTTCCCATGCAAAAAAAAATCCAAGTTTTCTACCAATATTATTTAGTGGCGCTAACAAAATATTGTGACTATGGCGGTGAAAAGAAACATCGAATCCAAAAAAATTTGTCAACCATAATAATTTTTGGTTGTTTTCGTAATAAGTAATTTGAAACTTATCGACACATCGATATTTATTTTAAAAATGAGAACTGTCAATCATTTTGACAAATTGCAAACTTCAAAATGAATGATTAATACCTCAACAGAAACAGACTTCGCTTCTCTTCGCCCCTATGGCTTTTTGCAACCACATCGACACCGCTAATCAGACATTTACTTATTTGAAAAATGTTTGGGTTTTGACAACAAAATATTTTCATACAAAAATGTTTGTTTAATGATTTATTACGACCAAATTTAAGTTCCAATAGATTTTTTTTACAAATGCTTACTCATATGCCCATTTGGATGTAAATTTGAGCTAAAATTACGAGTTTCCAAGTATTTACTATAAAAACAACAACAACAAATCTAAATGCCATTCGTCGCATAAAACAATCAGTTTAAAAAAACAAAATTAAATAATTTTTGTTGTTGTATCACGATAAGTCTAAACGCAAGGCGAAAACAATATTGTGATGTTCAATGAAAAAAAGACTTCATTTAAATCTAGTGAACCGTTTGAATAGTTTAACTACGTTACTGTGGGTCGAATCTATTTCCATGGCAAATTATGGTATGATGGTATGATTGTGTAATGGTGGAATGATGGTATGATGGTGTGATTGTATAATGGTGTGATGCTATGATGGTATGTTGGCATGACGTACGATGGTACGGCGATATGATGGTTTGATGTTGTGATGTTCTGACGGTACGATGGTATGATGGTACGATGGTATGATGGTATGATTGTATGATGGTTTCACGATATAACGATATGGTGGTAAGATGTTATAATAGAATGATTGTATGTGGGTGTGATGGTATATTGCTATACAGATATAATCGTATGCTTGGTATAATCGTATGATCTGATGGAATAGTGGTAAAATGTTATGATGGTAAGATGTTACGATGAAATAATTGTTTAACGTTATGATAGTAAGATGCTATGATGCTACGATGGTATAATGTGATGGTATGTTGGTGTGATGGTATGATATTAAGATGGTATGCCGTTGTGAAAGCATGATGGTATGCTGATACGATGGTAAGACGGAATGTTGGTGTATGATTGTATTGTGATTGGAGGTATGATGTTGTGATGATAGGTGGTATAATATGATTGTACAATGGTATAATGGTATGATATGATTGTAAAATGGTAAGATGGTTTAATGGTATGATTTTGTGGTAATATGATGGTACCGAAAAGGCCTTGGAGTCGACTACTCGACGAACGATTAACGTTAAAAAGTACTTCAACATGCTCGGTCACTTAGCCTTATCGTGAGCCGATTGCTGATAATTTTGGTTTGTATTTTTCTAATATTGTGTCTCACTTAAGAAGAACCAATTGTTTGTTTAATAATATGTATTTTCCAAATCATAGTGAAATCATCATCTCCGAATTTTTTTTATTAATCCTTTGGACATTACTGAAATTGTTGGTATAATTAATGGTTTAAAATCTAGTAATAGTATAGATATTCTTAGTATAAGTCCCAATATGCTAAAAGCTAACACGGAAATTATATCGCACATTTTGGTACATTTTATTAATCAAAGTTGTGACTGATCATCTTTACAGCCCATTATTATGAAAATTCTGGAAAAGGCCTTAAAATATGGGGTTGATGCCTTCTTTTCTAAATATAATATTTTAAATAATTGTCAATATGGTTTCAGGTCTAGAAAAAATATTGAGTCAGCTTTAATTTATTTTTTGAATGGGATTCATATTAATTTAAATGGGAAAAGTGTGTTGGTCCTGTTTTTATTGATATTAAGAGGGCTTAAACTTTGTTACTAGTTTGGTTTTAGGGGTGTGCCGTTTCTGCGGTTTACAGCATATCTTCGTAACAGGCTTTTTAAAGTAAAAATTGCTAATTCGTTTAGCATGCCGGTCAAGGCAGACTTTGGAGTTCTACAAGGTTGGATCCTCGGTCCTGTGTTATGTTTAGTTTATATAAATTCTATATTTAATTTTGATTTGAAAGGCAGAATTATTGCTTTACTGATGATATGGCGTTGAGCAATTATAGTTCAAGTACTTCTGAAATATCCAACCATATTAATTCTGATATGAATACATTGCGATCTTGGTTTGATGATCACTCCATGATTTTAAGTGAGAAAACTAAAATTATGTTTTTTAGATTGGCTGGCGATCCATATTCGAGTATGTTCCAGAGATTGTTTGCCTTATGCGGAATTGTATTTTAGTGAATTGTAGCAATGCATCATCTTGTTGTTGTTGTTGTTGTTTCTTCTTGATTTATTTTTTACCGTCCTACTTTACGCCTGGAGTAGCCAAATCGAGGATGGGCGGCTACAGATCCGTCTTAGAAAAACCACCTGCACATTGCAGTGCTTCATGCCAACCTGTAGTGCTGACATGAAAGGTGGGTCGGCCCATGGATTCTGCACTCTCAACAGGGGGTCATAGGTGTGTTCATCTTCATCATCGATCGTAATCAGATGATGAAAAATCCCTTATGCATGATCTTAATATCGCTGAATCGAACATAATGTCTCACGGTTTAAATTGTAATCAAGCTATTTGTATGAAAGATTGTTTCCATATTGAAGGTGTTCGAAGTTTTAAATATCTTGTGTTCCCTGTAGATTGCAGCATGAACTTGCAGTGTCATGCAGTATGGACTGGCAGTGATAGTTGTCTTTCCTATTGGTGTTTTGAAGAATGTTTATTTTCCCCTTATGGAGTCGAGGTCGTCTTATGGTTTGGTTTGTTGAGGAAGTCCTATTGCGCTAGAATTTTAGCAGTGGTAACTGCCAAGAAGCACACCATAAGGATTATCAGTAATAAACCGAAATTAACAAAATCTTGGCCGCTATTTCTGTCATTGGAAATTCTTCCACTTATGAATGTTTTTTAAATTATTTTAAATTATAATAAATTTTTATTTATCGTTCATTTTGTTGAGGAGCTTTGCATGTTCGAAATTGAGTACGATATTATAAACTTTTACTATGACTATTGTGCGACAGATGAGTAAGTGAAAACTATTTCAGTTGCAGACTGGATAGAAATTTCCATTTCCATTTGGGTTTCAGTCATATGCAAGAATATTTTCAAATGACTTTACGTTTATCTTAGTGTTAAAATATTTACCATCACTGTTATTAAATTATTAAATTCGAGTGATTCTACGGCGCTAATTCAGCTAATTAAACTTCAAACAACAATGCTGATTTAATTATGTACATATATGGGTCTAGAAGCGTTGATATTGCTTTCTTTGAAAAACCCACATATTTTCGAATCAGGTTATATTCGAGCAAAGAAATTTCAGATGCGACAAAAATTGCAATTTTATTGATATTTAATATGTTGTTGCCATAAATTCCCTAAAATAGGCTTGTTGCAAGGACCTCTAAATTCGGATGTATTCCTAAAAATGACCTTTTTCTGTCAAATCAATTTTATTATCATTTTTATTCTGACAAAAAAAAATGTATAGTATATGACTGATCTCTAAAATAAGAAATTTTAAATATTTTTTTAGCTCTTCTTAAATAATACTGTACAAATATGTTACAGGGGTAGTTTGCTAAATGTAACAAATTTCTAAGTTAAATTTAATTCGTTATAGAGTCACCTGTAAACCCTCGTGTTTTTTCACAAACAATTTTAAAATTTATTTAACACTCTAAATAGGGTAAACATAGAATCGATTCGCCATAATGCACGTAACATTCTGTTTCCAGATAATCGCACAATGACGAATCAGAGTTCAGCAAACTTGAGTAATCATACTGTTGGAGTCCAAATTAGCGTCGGCCAAATATACTCTAAAGTCGAATCCTTTTTGGTTGATAGATAACATCAGACATTTAACAAAAAGTATGTGCAGCCCTTTGCATGAATTAAAACATTTATTAAATTTGATTAGGCAAGTATACCTGAGAAAAAATCAAGTGGATCGCGCCGATTGGCAGGAAAACGCTCAACATTAATGCAGAATGATTTTAAAATCGTACGTATCATCATAAATAGTGATGGTAGCCGTGTCCGACGTGGTAATAGTAATGACGTGGTAAGATGGACTACCCGCTTTAAGCTATCCAATCAGAAGTGAAACTTCAAGACAATGTAAACTTCAACCGATTAAGTAAAGTGTTTTTCTAGTGAAAACTTTCAGCAAGTAAAATGGATAATGAGGAAATATGCTTACTTTGGGGATACTAAACACATCACAAAAACCTACAACACAATAGCTTGAATATTGGCAGCTGCAAAGTAGGTTGGGTTACAAGACGGAAGTAACCGGTAACACAATGTCGTAAATGCTAGGCATTCGGACCAGTTTCATGTAACATGTTCAATGGGTACGTAAAGTGTGCCAAATCACATTCATCAGGGAAATGTCCGATGAGCAACGATTTAGTTTGCCAATGGGAGTCACTTGATGAGCTTTTACAATTGTCCGGAGAAAAACAAAACAGAAAATTGAATAAGCCTAATTTCAAACGTACTAATTGTCCAATTGTTCCCAAGTTGTTTAAAACTATTTCAGGATATATGTATATCGACCCGAAAGACCATGTATACCTGAATTTTATATAATATTTGAATTTTTGAGAATAACCCAGCACCAAAACGCACTGCTGTTGAAGAAGTAAGAGACATCTATTAGTTGTGAATGAGAAATTAAACTGGCCAACCACATTAACGAGAATTTGACCGGAACGTCGGTCTGTGAAGAAGGAGGATCGCTCTTTTTGGTGTAAATAATACCATATATTTCTGGAACGTAATATCTGCAGATCTACAGAGCTTTATGAGCTTTCATAGGCAAGTGATTTTCTGGGACTATTTGAGTATTGTGAGTTTAATATCATGCAATGCGAATCTCTTTCCAGCCCATCAGACCCCAAGGTGACGCTGCGCTGGACAAGGTTCTATTAAAGGACATTGTAGGGTTGACAAGGTTGCTGATGCCCGAATACAGGGATATAGAAGTGCTTACTGACTATGTTTCCGACACTTCGTACATAGTCGAATAATTGCAAATTTATATACGCGCTAAACCTGGGACTAAGATGGAAATCATCAGATTTTGTTCACATCTAGGTGACGTAAGGCTGATAACTAATATAATACACGAGACGATTGTGTAGGATAATCACGACATAGTCAATCTACAGAGTCATCTTCAAGTCAGAGTTTATTACATCGAAATTTCAGAAAATGTTTTAAATTACTTGATGCAAGTAGAAAACGGCTGTATAAACCAAGCAAGGGGAAAAGCAATTACTTCTCAAGCAAATTTTGCAGCAAACTTGCTGTAGACTAATAGCCCAGTATGATTGGCATGTGGCCCCGAAAGTTCATGAAAGATGGACGTTGATATATATTTTGTTTGGTTTTAAATAAATTTTGACTTGGGTTTTTGAGTGCTATCATAATGACTAGAATTTGAGTGGATTTATCGAGAGGTAATTTTGTAATTTGAATATGATTCCAAGTAATTTCAACTAACCCATTAGAAAACAACGACCAGGGCCCTATTGCACCAACTACTTATCACTTATTACTTATCAACTTATCATAATTTTTGATAATTTTCTGTTGTACCAAATTGAAATTTGATAAGTATTTAATTGAGTTATAATTAGTGATAAGCACTCACTTATCAAAATTAAGTTGCACCAATTTGCGAAATGATAAATGATAAGTAATATTTTGATAAGCGATAAGTTTGAGGTTTTTGATAATTTTTTCGTAGTTCTGTTGCATCAAAAGTTTTAACTTATCAATAATCGACTACTTTAATGATAACTTATCCAAAATATCAATAAGAAAAATTTCACTACTCAAAAAAATTGATAAGAGCTACAAATTGTTGTGGTATGACGGAAGTCTGTTAAAAACGTTTTTTTTTTTCTGTTATTGGTAAGATGAGAACTTTTGTTCTATTTTAAAAGAGTACAAATGATAATGACAATAAATAATAACTTTAATTTCAAAATTTATTCCACTATGTTATTGTATTCTAATAAGTTATAATATTTAGTCAAAGTAAGAACAATTTCATTCTGTTCGATTTATCATAGAGGTAAGACAGTTGTTTTTCGATATTTTAAAATTAATATAAAACTATCAAATATGGGTATTATATCAACTTTAGTGAACAAAAACTGAAATCTATTAAACGAAAAATAATTTTTATAAATAAATGTGTCGGTTCGAAAGATTATTCGAGGATGAAAACGAAAGAAGAAATCGTGTAGTGAAAGCCAGAACCAAATATTCTCTGGACTCGCGAGTGATAAAATATTTTCGTTTGTCACATGAACAAATTGAGCACGTATTATTAAAAATCGGAGCAAATTTGCAACATGGAACCGACCGAAACTGCGCATTGAGTCCTCTATAGCAACGACTAACAACACTGCATTGGTTAGGAATATCTAGTATAGAAGTTTCTTGAGTTGGGTGGTTACCCTCAGGTAGTTGGTTGCTTCGATGGAATAATGATTAATATAAGTAGATGCACCTACGGTCAATGAGGAACACTTTGCGAATCGACGTGGAAAACATTCACTGAATGCAATGATGGTGTGTGGCCCAGACCGCAGCTTTTATGCAGTAAATTCAAATTAGCCAGGAAGTATCCATGAATCCAGAGTATTGCCATATACAAGGCTATTTAGTAATTTTGAGTCTTGTTTTCGCCCGTTCCCCGGTGCTGTGATTTCGGGTGACAGTGCTTTCCCTTAAAGATTGGCTTATCCCACCAATGCGAAGAAATCCGGATGATGCAATAATAGAGCAAAGATTTTATCGTGCTCATAAGCGGTCGAGACGAATAGTGGAAAATCATTTTGGTTTGTATATGACAATTACAATTTTTGTACAATGTAGTTAAATTCAATTTATTTGTTAATTGGAATTCTCTTAATTCATTTGTTATGAAAATAAATTGTTTACGTTTAAGTACTGCTGAAAAATTATTTACAGTTAGAAAAGAGAATTTATTTTAAAAGCAACAAAAGAAAAGTTTTACAATTGATTCTAAACACTGAAATAAGCACTCTCAATTGAGAAAGGTTTCTCTTCATGTATTATTATATACATGCAAAATTTTGTTGATATTAAATTACAGAATAATAATTTTTGAACTGTTTTGCTATATAGGTACAAAACCATTGTTTAACATATAAAATGTGCAGAAAGCATATTATTTGGCAAACAGGATCACATTTATAGAATTTTTGTATAGATCATTACAACTTATCATAAAAATTTGATAATTCGTCAATTGATAAGTTATAGACAATCTGATGTGCAACGCTTATCACTTATCATTATCAAAATTTGATAAGTTTTCAAATTGATAAGTGAGTCAGATTTTATTATTTTTGGTGAAACACTTATCACTTATCATTATCAAAAAAACTAACTTATGATAAGTTGATAAGTAATAAGTGATAAGTAGTTGGTGCAATAGGGCCCAGGTACACGGCTACACACTACACTAGTCAAAAAATACTGCAAGTTCAAAACGTAAAATTAAAAAAAATTATTTGTATGACGATGTAATTTAAAATGGTCATTAAATTTGCAAATGTCATTGTTAAAAAAACGGCAAGGTACACGCCCAAATCAGGTGTCATTTTAAAGCTTTTGGTAATACTTGTCAAGATATATAAGTATTTTTTCTGAAAGCGATGACCAAGCTAGTCTATTTTACAGAAACTTATCAATAATACGGGACAATATGTGTTTAACGACTACACGGAAATTCCCAAAGTGACTTGGTTCGAGGCGCATGGCTTTCGAAAGAGACTTCCAAACTCATAGCTTCTAGTTTAAAATAAAAGAATTGTTTAGCAGAAAGTTCTCGAGTGAGTTTTTATTTTGATCGAGATCGTCCATTCCGAATTTTTTTTTTTCTAAAGCTTGGTTTATTCCAATGATGTTGAAGGACTGATAAATGAATATAACAGTGTTGAATACGTAGGTAGTGGCTGGCAACTTTTTATTGATTCATCGGCAAGGAGTTTGAAAGCTGTCTTACTTCACAACGGAAACAAATATGACCCTATACCGATTGGCCATTCAGTAATCTTAAAAGAGGAATACAATAATCTCCATATTCTACTCGAAAAATTGAAGTACGATACTCATAAGTGGCAATTAGTTGGAGATTTGAAAATAACCAGTATTTTCAAAGGTCAACAGAGTAAAGTGTTCATGTTTTATTTGTGAGTGGGACAGTCGTGGACGAGAACAACATTATGTAAAAAAGGACTGGCCAATCAGGCAAGAATTAACTACTGAAAGAGAGCCTCATTCCTAGTCATAAATTCATCCTTCCACCTTTACATATCAAACTCGGTTTATTCGGATATCGGAGAGCGATGCTTTCATGTATATATTCGAGAAATTTCCCAATATTTCTGAAGCAAAAATCAATGAAGCTGTTTTCGATGGCCCTCAAATAAGGGAACTGATGAAAGATGACGAATTTGAAATGAGAATGACAACTAATGAGAGAGCAGCTTGGAATAGTTTCAAAGAAATTCCAAAAAAAATCTTGGGAAATAACAGAGAGCCTGATTACAAGAATATTGCCGACAGACTATTGGAAAACTACCGAAAAATGGGATGTTTAATGAATTTAAAGATCCATTTCCTCCATTCTCACATTTATTACTTCATCTGAAAATGGGTGGAGGACTTCTGTGAGAAGCAGGGTGGCCGATTTCACTACGACTTGAAAGGCTTTGAGAGAAGATATTAAGGTGTTTGGGATGTGAACATGATGTCAGACAATTGCTGGTCTTCGAAAAGAGTCACATCAAATGTACACAAAAGAAAATCCGTACATGAATTTTCGATTCGCATTGTGTGTACGAATACACTACAGGACATAAATTTTGGTCGTCTCATGAGTCGGTGAGGCGAGAATTACCGGATCGTAATGGTATTAGTTATTGTGTGTGTGTTCGAATGCTCTTTATTTATTCATGCTCTTCATTCTCTTTTTAGTTTTTCGTATAGTTATTTGGGTTCTTTGTTGAGATTAGGGTTTCGTATACGAATGAAATTTTTAAAGGGATACGAATATGACGATGTTTGAAAAAAAAAATCAATTGACTAAAATGAAAAATTATGTATTAAAATTTTATTAATTTCAATTAAAATTGTGTACAACCTGCAATTCGATATATTTAATTTCAAATTATTTATATTTATAAAAAAAAATTTTCGTTTAAAATCGAATCGTTTAAAAAAATAATGAATTTGAAAATCCCATATGATTTTGTTTACGTTCCATATGGCATTGGAAAAATGTATAAAATGCATGTAGTAGTTAGCAAGATAAACAGAAAATAAAGGAATAAGAAAAAAAGAGTTTTAATAATAGGTACATACATATGTATGTGACGCTATACGTAAAAAAGGTTTCGTAAAACATCATTATCAATTTCAAATACAGCTTGTTAAAACAAATTGCGATTACTCTCAATTTGTTTAAATTTATCAAATTTTCAACAGAATTTTTTGATGGCTTTAATATTAAAATGAATTAAATCAATCAAATATTGTGAAAGTACAGTTTACATTATGTATTTTGAATGTATTTGAGTGTAAGTATTTTTAGTATTCTTTACATAATGTAAACTGTACTTATACAATATTTGATTGATTAAATTAAGTTTTTAATAAAATATTAATCTGCTTTTGCAACACGAAATCTAAAAAATTAATAAACAAACATGTTAAGTTAAAACTAAAGAAATACATTTTTTTATTATACAATAATAGAACTTTACTAAAAGTAGCATATTCAAAAAATATTTACAACGAACAACACAGTATGTATTGTTAATTCTCCTGCTTCATAGCAAGTGAAATATTCTCACACGTGAGCATAAGCATCAAAAAATTTTCCCGATTTCAACTGATTTCAACCGATTGGCTTATTTTTGATACTTACCGTCACAAAACGATACACTAATACAAACAACGAAAATGACAGAACACAATAACAAAATGTATCTTATACTCCTTGTACGTATACAAAATTCTCATGAGGCAGTGAGGAAATTTGGGACCAAAATTTATATACAGAACTCCACTAAAAATAAATCCATTTTTCCGACCTGAACAGTATATCTATACAACGTCTGAACTCAAAAAACACGCGCAGTTTCTTCCATAGCGCCAGAAAAATCCTTCAGAAATGACCGAAATCAGCATAGGTGCACACACAGGCACACATAGATATATACGGATCCACACAGATACAGACATTACCTACATACACGAATAGACACACACACAAACAGAATTTGTGGGGTTAAAAAATTAAATCATTCGAATTAAGGTGTTTGATTTTCATTTCAACTTGACCCAGACGTGCTGGGATCATATAGACACCGGAATCGTGATCAGCTACCCAAAAAGCATAAAGGTCAACTGGTCCGAGACCCATTCCTAGCCGAAACATCAGTCGAGAGATTCAAAAGCAGGATTTGACCTACAGATGACCTCCAGAGGTCACTTTGACTAAAAGGCCAAAGTGTATCGTAAATTATATCGTTCGAATTAAGGTGTTTGACCTTTATTTCACTTGATCCAGACGTGATCGGGACATATGGACACCAGGATCGTGTTCAGCGACTCCAAAAACTGATAGATCAACTGAGCTCAGGGATGCTCCACCTCGATTTCATTTTGTGCCCTTGTGGAATCATATTCCTGGAAATTATAGTGGTAGTATCAAACATCGTTTTATCGTCATCAAAATAACTTTTTTTTACTTTTTTCGAATTTACAGTATCTTTCGACTAGTATAGTGTGATGCGACCCACCTTGTCGCTGTTTGCAATAGCTCTACAGCTATACTGGTCTATTAACATAGAACTATCTGTCTTTAAGCCAAAAGTTACAATGCGTTGAAATTGTATGCCTGTAAAGCCTTTGTTTCTGGAGGATATTTTAATAATCTTGCCAGATAAGGAGAACCAGATCCTTTTCGTATTTATTCGACTTTTCGGTAGACCTTTGCAACAATTAAGAAATTTTGAAGGTATGCTACTTGCAATTGGAAATTTTCAAAGATTTTTCAATCGCCACTTTGCGTCTATAACTATAGTTTGGATAGCAACGCTTGACTAATCTATTTAGAATAGGTCATGAAGTCGCAAAATTGTCCAAAATTCATGTAAACTAACTAGTCAAATAATTCATGTAACTAATAGTGTAGCACTAACTACAAATGATCCAAATACCGCATTAATACATAATTGCACATTTTTTAAATTCATTTAACACGAAATAAGTCAACGCACTCGATTATCTTTAAATTCGCAAACTTTATTTAAGATCATGTTTCTATATATTGTATAATAAATACAACTTATCTATTTGCACAACTAGGTTGTAGTACATAAATGTAATTTATGTGTGTGAATTCAAAGAACAATTTATAAAAAAAAATATTTGTAAAAGGGTGGAGCCGATTGTTAAAGCATGGCTCATTCATCATAAAATGCCTTTAAATGGTACAGACACGACAAATGTGAAAGTGGGGGTCTTAATAAATATTTTTGATTTAAATAACTGGAATAGCTTGAGCTAAATCACAACACTATGATTATATCACTTCAAATATCTGATACAGTTCGTTAAACACACAGAGAGCCGCACAATTTTTTTTATTACCCCAAAAGGACGTAATTCTTTAAAACAAAAAATTAATAAATAAAAATTTTATTCTTACCATAATTTGCATTTTATCTAATTTTAAATAAAATATTTAAATTTATAATCCTTTTTGTGTTTTTTTTTTGTTGGGATAATTTGGAATTTTCCGTAAAACCGCGCTCCTTTTTTTATAAAACAATTTAAATTAATCCTTTTTATTTTGATTTACGTTTCGCGTATTATTGTTATAAGATAAAATAATATTTTTATTAATATAATTAAATTATATATATATTTTTTTTTTTAATTATAAAACATTTATATTATAAATTCTTGTTTATTTATTTAACTATTATTATTATTCTTGCACTTAGATAAATTTACGATATTTAATATAACATTTAAAAAATAATTAATTTTGTTGCTTAAAGTAATAATAAAAATTGCAAACTGAAACAAAAATCGAAAGTAATTTCATTTTTATAGGCACGACATTTTTTTATGTTGCCTTCTTATTTTACTTTACTATTTCACTTTGATTTAAAAATAAAAAACCAACAGCAACAACAACAACAACAACAAAAAAGAAATAATTTCTTTTTCTTGTTATAATTATAATTTTATTTTAAATCCCTTCTATTTCAACAAAAACATTAGAAAAAAAAACGCTAAATAATAATGATAATTTACCGTGAAAGAGAGAGAATCGACACATAAGATGATTGTTTCTAGATCTTTGATTAGATTTGATCTCGGTGATAAAACATACTATAAGGTGCAACATGATAGCTATTATTTTAATATTTAATCTCTTTCACTCGCATTTTTTTTTTTTTTTGTTAACAAAATGACATATAGTTTTGAATTAGTTATAACTAATTTATATTACCTATAGCTATGTTTGTATTTGTCTTCGGATGTTAGCCAATTATTCATTCTGCAATTAGTTCAACATATGTAACAAGTTGTTTGGAAATAATAATTAGACATTTTATATAATCGAGAGGCTGTTTAAGAAATGTATCAAATTACAAAACAACAACAAGAACAGTTACTTTCTCTATGGCATCGCCCAAAATAATATTTCTTTTTTAAATTATTAATTTTTGACAATTAATAATTTGGGTTCGGCGGATCAAAACTACATTTTTTGATTATATATATGTTATTAAAAAGTTTGTTGTATTTGGTGTACATTTTATACATAAATTAAAATTTAAGCTTGGACCAATTAAATGATCTGTTGTTACCTAAAAATAATGAGTAGATTTACTGATTTTATGTAATATGTTGTAGGTAGGGATTGCGATCGGGAATTTTAAGAAACGCTAATTATATTTGAATTGCAATAAAAAAATGAAATACAAACTTTATTCAGGATGTCCGGCACTGAAGATATTATATTGAAGGGGTGATAGAAGACACACTGAAAAAAATAGTACTCTAATTGTAAGAAAGTTCATATCATAAATAAAGAAATTCGATATTAATGAAAAGTTAAGATTAATTTACATGAAAAGAGAGTATCTTGAATAAATGTAGTAAATATTAATCAAATTTATTAAATCAATTTACTTCGGTGGGTGTTGGATGCGTCTCAATAGGGTAGGGTTGACCGTCTCTTGCTATGTATCTCGTGGTCTATATTTCAACACTTCAACTATGTAGAAACCACCAAACGTCTCTAGTATACCTCCACGTGGTAACACCCGGGCAATGATTTGAAGCATCGGCGAAATACTAGAGGCGAGTGCAGTACACTATAAATGAGCAATGAGCGGAATAAATATGGAAACTAATACCCCACGTGGTACACCTGTTGTTGTATCTTATTATTAAATAATTTAATTTAAACAACATACTTTGTTATTTTATGATATTTATTTACAAACGTACTAATTGGTGATCCGGATCAGACTGAAGAATCATTTATTTTTATAATAGCCGATTGGCATAATTCTAATACTATACATACCATATGTATACATTTCTATTTACAAAAAAGCTTTATTTTATATTATGTACTATAAACATTAACCCTTTGGGTCATGATGTACTCATTTGTATACATCATTTTACAAACAGTGTAGTTCTTAGAATTTTCCCAACACCGTTTGCTTTTTCAGTGTATTTTGATCAGTATTGTTTTTAGTATGTTTTACCTCGTTTTTATACAGAACTATTGTGGTAATATTAGTAATAATGACAGTTTTTATTCATAGAGGTTAGGTGATTGTTGCATGTCGTTTTTGCTCCATATAAAATATTGTTTTTTAGTACTAAAAAACGGTTAAAATAATTTAAAAAAATATTATTATAAATTTAAAGTGTTTAATTTGCGTAAACCAAGTAGTAAGTAAGTTTATTTATTATTTTAATTGACTAAATCTTGCTGTAATTGTGTGTTCTCAAATGAATACATTTTGATTCAAAGGTTGTGTGTACAAATAAATACATCAATAAATTTGTTCTTATTTGTAGACATTCCTACTGAACTGTTGTAATTTTATGCTAACATAATTTTATAATTATATAGAAATGAGTGATAAAGAAGCACTTAAGCGAATATTGGCTAAAAATAAAAAAGCCAAACTTACACTAGACGAAGCTGCTCTTTTGATAAATGCAAGTGATTCTGAACTTGATTTATCTGAGGACGAAGAGGTTTCTGTTACCAGGAACTATTTGGAGGATATCCTTAACGAAAAGAACGAAAATGATTTAGTCAACGTAAATAAAGAAAAACCGAGCGATTTATTCGATGAAATAATGATACAAGGTGCAGTTGTAGCAGAATGTTCCAATGAGGAGGAAGAATTGTCAAAGGAAAATGCTACGCTATTAGCAATGGGGACCGGCGAAAGCGCTGAAATAGTTATTGACGATAATATTCAGTTTGAATTTATTGATGAAAGCCAAAAATTTCAAACAACCGATAAATCGAAAATTGCATGGACGAGAAGGAATATCGAGCCAACCCGTTTTTTATTTGAACATGAGCTCTCCGAAGATGAATTGGTAACCTCTCCATATGTCATTTTTATGAAATACATTCCTCAAGAGATGTTTTCAAGTATGGCTTTCTTTACCAATTTTTATGCTCAGCAACAAAATGTAGCTAATTTTCGGCCAACGACATCAAACGAATTATTAAAATTTGTTGGTATTCAAATTTTAATGGGTACTCTAAAAATGCCACGAATTCGTATGTATTTTAATTAATACATATCTATTCAAACAGTTATACAAGCTATGTCACACGAGCGGTTTTCCCAACTTCGTAATACGATTCATTTCGTAAATAATTTATATGTACCCGATGATAATCAAGACAAGTTTTTCAAAACTCGACCGTTAATTAATTGTATCCGTAAAAGATGCGCAGATCATACTGTCGAAGAGAATATTTCCGTGGATGAACAAATTATTCCATTTAAAGGCCATCTAAGTATAAAACAGTACATTAAAGGGAAACCCTGTCCTTGGGGTATTAAGGTATGTATAGCATATTTGGTACTTTTACCTAAATATCATTTAAATTTAATATTTTATTTCAATTTCAGGTATTTTTATTATGCGGTAAGAGCGGATTACCTTACGATTTTATAATTTCTCAAGGCTCAACAACCGAATTAAACAAAGTTTCTGTGCAGCGGTTTGGATATGGAGCGGCAATCGTTTTACAACTAGCTGAGAGGAGCAAAACTACGGGGCATGTCTTATGTTTCGATAATTATTTTAGCTCCTACCAATTATTTGAATGTTTGACTCAACTTCAGATAAACGCTATTGGAACGGTTCGTGTCAATAGATTTCGGAACCCGCCTCACATCGATGACAAAACTTTGAAAAAGCAAGGATCTTCAGACCAAATAACAAGCACAGATGGAAAAGTGAGTGTGATCAAGTGGCAAGACAACAAAGCAGTTTATTTAGCTTCAAATTTTGTTGGAATCGGAGAAGAAGCAATGGTACGACGATACGATAAACTCAAATCAATATACGTTCAAATAAAACAACCACAAATCGTTAAAATTTATAATATGGGAATGGGTGGAGTCGTTTTGTTTGATCAACTTTTAAGTTACTATCGCTTTTTTCATAAATCAAGAAAATGGACATTACGGGTGATCGCGCATTTTATTGATTTTGCAGTTGTATCAAGCTGGATTGAATATAAAATAGCCCATAAACATATCGGCACTACTTCGAAAGATATTATGGATTTACTTAATTTTCGGCTTTATTTGTCACACTGTTTGACTACTATTAATCAGAGCATTACCCGAAAAAGAGGAAGACCATTATCTAAATCTAACAATAATTCTTGCCACAGCGAACCTTCAAAAAAAACTAGAACAGAAATTCGGCCTATTGACGAAATCCGATATGATGACACACGGCATCTTCCACTGCGGAGTGAGTCAGTAAGTCGCTGTAAATATTCAAAATGTACAGGAAAGAGTAGAGTTTATTGTTGCAAATGTAATGTGCATCTTTGTTTAGTAAAGACAATAATTGCTTTTACGACTTCCACAGCAAAGACGAAGAAGAAATATAATTCAATATAACTTCGCCAAACCAAAGTTCCCATTCCTTAATAATTCCCGAAAGACTGAATTGAAATTATTAATTTATTTATTATAATTATTATTTTATAATTTTACATTATAATTATTTTTTAGTTTTATAATATTATTTTCATTTGTGATAACGAATTATTTATGTAACTTTCATTGAATTGAAATAAATATTTTATTTTTAAGAATTTTTTTTCTTTTTTTTTGTAACATTTGAACCGATTTGTTCTCATTTGAGCACATGTCCTAATCCTGGCCTACTGTCTCAAACAAAAATTTTTTTTTCAGAATCGGCATTGTGACGTCTAATACAACAAAAAAATATACAGTAGGATTTTTTATCACTGCTAGAATTAAATCATGACCGAAAGGGTTAATTACAATAATATATATCGCACACCGCATGCAATAAAAAGATAACTACCACTTATTGCGTTATTGCATGATTGCATTTTCATATAGTTCAGAGAAAGTAGTACATCCCAGTTAAACTCATTTTTTAAAACGGGTCCTCCCGAGGGATGCTGTATAACTTTCCAATAATACGATAAGTCATTTTTTATGTTTTGTTCCCGTTCATAATACTATAGCTTCACTTATAGTTTTCTTGGCTGTGATGAATACTAATTTAATAATTTTTTATTAAGCGGCTAGTATAAATTTAACTCTTTATATTGGTTCATTCAACATGTTGTTCTAGCCATACATTAAAAAAACATTGTTATTTATTTCTAATTAACAATTTTTATTATTGCACAATATTTCAGGCTAAATGCCCATCTTCAGGTGTACTAAAATTCTAAAATTAACATTTAAATAAAATAAATTAAAACTTAATTAGATAACTTATGTAAAAAAATTTTTAAAAAATAATAAACTTAAAACGATTAATTTAAAGATTAATAACCAGCATTAATAAAGGCTTACATTCATAAACTGTTGTAACTCCAGTTATAATCTTTATATTTGATGATTGTATTCAACATTTTTTTTATTTATTATCAAGGACATCACAATAATTTTATTCATAACTTAAATATATAATTCTACAATAGAACAATATAAAAAATTATAAAAACTTTAAAACATTTTAAAATTTTTTAAAAATTTCAAAAATTTTTTATGATGATGGCTCGTTGGTTGTCCTTAGTTAAATAAAATTTTTTTGTAAACATATTTTTCTTAAACATAGTTATACATATAAAAATACCAATAATTCCGCGTTTACTACTACATCAAAATTCTATGTACATAAGTTAAAATTATATGTCACACAATTTTATGTGTCCAAAATTTATTGGTCCAAAAAATCATATATTACTTAACTCACTCATTCTCTCTTCTTTGTTAAATTCATTTACATACACACAGTGAAGACCAAAATCAATGTTGATCAATAATTGGTCAATGCACAAACTTATTATTTGTATTGTTTAAAATCTTTTATTATAGGTGATCGAGAGTGTCTAGGATAATTTATAATTAGATTAACTTTGTTTAACGTATGAAATTTAAATAAAATTCATAGATGGCGGGCCAATTTTACAAATTTTGTTTTCGTTTTTTATTATTGAAAATTTTTATTGTTTTTTTAAATTCATAATTCAGATTGTTAGTGTCCGTTTTAAAATTTATATTATTTCTTAAATTAGAGGAAATTTCTGCTGATTCTAATATCAATCTATTCTTCAGATTCTTTTCTCTGTGAACAATTTTGATTTTATTGAAATCAAAATTATGTGCATTTTCAATTGCATGGGTGGATAGTGCTGTTTGTTTGTTGTTACATCTAATATCGTTCTGATGTTTTTGAACTCTAGCTCTTAATTTTTGTTTGGTTTGACCAATATATTTTTTTCCACAATAACATGGAATTTCGTATGGAAGACCCCACAACTCGAGTTACTAACGAATTAAATAAGTTACTAACCAAAATCAATATAAGCTCAAGGTTAACATCACTAGTTACAGTTAAAAATACGACCAGTCCTAGAATTTACGGTCTACCTAAAATACATAAGATTGGCAATCCATTAAGGCCAATAGTGTCAACAATTAACTCCCCTTGTTACAATCTAGCCAAATACCTTTGCAAGGTTTTAGGAAATTTTACTACGGACAGTAGATTCAATATTAAAAACTCATTTCATTTAAAAAGTATACTTAACGATATTACACTAAATACGGATGATGTCCTAGTATCGTTTGATGTCGTATCCTTATTTACTAATATACCAACCAAAATTGCCATACGAGAAGTAGAGAGGAGATGGGAGGAAATTAAGTTTACGACCGATCTTGATAAAACCACTTTTGTTAAACTTCTTAATTTCGTAATTGATAGTAATAATTATTTTAAATTTAACAATAATATATATAAACAAAAATTTGGTCTTGCTATGGGTAATCCATTGTCACCGATATTGGCTGATTTGGTGTTAGAAAGGCTTTTTGAAAAATGCCTTCCGAAACTTCAAAGACAGCCAACATTGATCAAAAAATATGTAGATGACATTATCATAGCAATCCCGGAAAATTATATTGAAACAATATTAGAAACCTTCAATTCATTTAATAACCATATTAAATTTACAATAGAAAAAGAAAACAACAATAGTATTTCATATTTAGACATGCAACTATTTAGAGTAAATTCCAAAATTAAAACATGCTGGTATAAAAAAAGTACCAGCTCAGATAGAATATTAAACTTTCTTTCCTCTCACCCTCAATACATGAAAATAAATTTAGCCACATCATTTGCAAGAAGAGTTCTCACCCTCTCGGACCCAGAATTCTACAATAGTAACATTGACACAATTAACAGAATATTACACAAAAATAATTTTCCTGAGAGAATAATTAAAAAAGCCATTTACATGGCCAAATCAAACAATAACAATAATTCGAATTCTAACCAACCAATACAAGCAGAAAATATACGATATGGTAGTCTCACTTACATACCACATTTAACAGAAAAAATTATTAAGATTATTAAACCTAATGACGAAAATAATACTTATGAATATAAAATAGGCTTAAAAATTCCAAATAAACTAAAAACATCATTCTCAAAACTTAAAGATAAAGTACCAATAGACCAACAGCATGACGTAGTATACGAAATTCCATGTTATTGTGGAAAAAAATATATTGGTCAAACCAAACAAAAATTAAGAGCTAGAGTTCAAAAACATCAGAGCGATATTAGATGTAACAACAAACAAACAGCACTATCCACCCATGCAATTGAAAATGCACATAATTTTGATTTCAATAAAATCAAAATTGTTCACAGAGAAAAGAATCTGAAGAATAGATTGATATTAGAATCAGCAGAAATTTCCTCTAATTTAAGAAATAATATAAATTTTAAAACGGACACTAACAATCTGAATTATGAATTTAAAAAAACAATAAAAATTTTCAATAATAAAAAACGAAAACAAAATTTGTAAAATTGGCCCGCCATCTATGAATTTTATTTAAATTTCATACGTTAAACAAAGTTAATCTAATTATAAATTATCCTAGACACTCTCGATCACCTATAATAAAAGATTTTAAACAATACAAATAATAAGTTTGTGCATTGACCAATTATTGATCAACATTGATTTTGGTCTTCACTGTGTGTATGTAAATGAATTTAACAAAGAAGAGAGAATGAGTGAGTTAAGTAATATATGATTTTTTGGACCAATAAATTTTGGACACATAAAATTGTGTGACATATAATTTTAACTTATGTACATAGAATTTTGATGTAGTAGTAAACGCGGAATTATTGGTATTTTTATATGTATAACTATGTTTAAGAAAAATATGTTTACAAAAAAATTTTATTTAACTAAGGACAACCAACGAGCCATCATCATAAAAAATTTTTGAAATTTTTAAAAAATTTTAAAATGTTTTAAAGTTTTTATAGTTTTTTATATTGTTCTATTGTAGAATTATATATTTAAGTTATGAATAAAATTATTGTGATGTCCTTGATAATAAATAAAAAAAATGTTGAATACAATCATCAAATATAAAGATTATAACTGGAGTTACAACAGTTTATGAATGTAAGCCTTTATTAATGCTGGTTATTAATCTTTAAATTAATCGTTTTAAGTTTATTATTTTTTAAAAAATTTTTTACATAAGTTATCTAATTAAGTTTTAATTTATTTTATTTAAATGTTAATTTTAGAATTTTAGTACACCTGAAGATGGGCATTTAGCCTGAAATATTGTGCAATAATAAAAATTGTTAATTAGAAATAAATAACAATGTTTTTTTAATGTATGGCTAGAACAACATGTTGAATGAACCAATATAAAGAGTGATGAATACTATTCACAAATATCGTATTTTCAATTATCGTTTTCTTAGAAGGCATATAACTTGTATCTGCTACTGTAAGTATAAGTTATCGTCATTTATAATGCAATGTACTTTACATTTCGATAACTACAAGTACTATTTACTGCATTTTTCAACTGGGAAATATTTTAAAGTAGGCATTGTAAGACCAGTTATATTTTTCTTGCTTGGATTAAACAATTGCTTTAGTTTTTTCACCGACAATTATTAAATAAAAAATTGTAAATCCTGCGAATAGTTTTTTAAAACTTTTTATCTAAAAAATTTAATTATAAATGGACGTGTCTTTATACAAACATTTAGAAGAAAATGATTCGGGTAAGCACCACATTTCAATAAATAAGGATTTTACTGAACAATATAATATTAATATTGTTTTAAAACAACTTCATAGATCCATTTGCGTGTTATGGCACCGATTCGGAATATAACCCTGATTATTATCCTTCTTCGTCAGATTCGTATACCGATAATAGTTCGCCTCATGAGAAAAAAGTTATAACTACAAAGCGCAAAAGAAATACCGATGGCTGGCAAAGGATTAAGTCTAAACACCAAAAAAATTTGGGCCAGTCCTATCAAAATGTGGCAGGATACGAAATTCCAGCAAAATCATTGAAAAGTGGCTGCTCATTAAAATGTCGATTAAAATGCCATGACAGAGTACCAGAACAAATAAGAAAAAACATATTGGAATTTTATTATAAAATCGGCAACAAAGAGCGCCAATGGAATTTTATTGCGAATTCCGTTCAGGTGATTGACAAAAAAATAACTAAAATTTCAAGTAGAGTAAGTCGAAGAAAATCTTCGAGATTGTATCACCTCAATCTACCACACGAAAACAACGCGACTCGAGTGTGTCTAAAAATGTTTTTAGACACGCTTGTAATTTCTAATCAAACCGTAGATACAGCTCTTTCGAAAACTGTATGTGGTGGAAATGACAATCGAGGTAAGGCTAAACTTAAATTTAAAATGTATTAGGATCTATAACAAATAGCTTTTCAATTTTTTGCTAGGTAAATATGTTCCGCCAGTTAATGAACTAAAGCAAATGACAAAGGAGCATGTTATGCGGCATATCTCGTCATTTCCCACGGTCGAATCACATTATTTACGCGCCCAAACCACAAAATTATACCTCGATAGTGATCTTAATGTAGCAAAAATGCATAGACTATACCTTAAATGGATTAACGAAAATAATATTAGTACACAGCACGTTACGGAACGGCAGTACAGAGACATGTTTAATTTTAATTTTACTTTGAGTTTTTTTACACCAAAAAAAGATCAATGCAACGATTGTACGAGTTATGCAAATATGTCTGCGTCAGATAAAGAAAAATGTAAAGATACTATTAATAAACATCAATTAATGAAAAATGAAGCAAGGCGAATCAAGAATATTGACAAAGCATCGGCTAAAGTTCATAAAAATATTGTAACCTGTTGTTTTGATTTTCAGAAGATATTACAGTGTCCTTTTGGCGAAACTAGTATATTTTTCTACAAAAGAAAGCTTAATTTGCATAACTTTACAGTATATAATTTGGCTAGTCATCAGGGCGATTGCTTTTTGTGGGACGTTGATATATGCCATAAATTTGTTGAAAAAGGACACACTCAAAACGAAGGGGATTCAATGCACTCGACCATCGAGAAATGTCGTAAAAGAAAAACCATTTATGTTCCGGCTCAGTACTACAGCCTTATTAGAAATGCAAAAATAAATGGATCGTCTTACATCGTGCATGAAATGGAACTAATCGATATTTTAAATTTCAAGAAATTATCAACCTCAAATTTCTTTGGAAAAAATACAAAAAACGAAACAGTTCAAATAAATAAAATCCGGGAAATATTTGTAACAAAAGAAGAGCCAAATAAAATATTATACAAGTATGAGTTTGATGAACAATTTCAAGAAATAATTTTATATTTCGATCCAGCATCAACTTCAAAACGCCCCGGGAGGAAACGGAAACCAATTAACCGTGCCATTGTTGATCAATTATACAACGAAAAGAAACCTATAACTGAGTGCAAGTATGTGGATTTAATGTACTTATGCAAAAATAATTATATACCCGGAGTATACAAACCATTTTATGAGAGCTTACCGCACAGTATTCTTGAAAATCAAGATTCAGATGAGTAGTTTTCTTCTCATTTTTAGGGCGATAACCGCGTAGTGTCTATTATATTATACTATTTTTGTTATGTTTATTTGGAATAATAATAATTTATAACTATTTGAGCGTTGAATACAACATTAAATGTGTTCTATTTTTGATAGAATAAAATGCTCTATTGCAAAATTGCGTTAAGTAAACTTACAATGGTATACAATTTTAT
Organism: Tipula vernalis; assembly: GCA_958295665.1. Taxonomy (NCBI): domain Eukaryota; kingdom Metazoa; phylum Arthropoda; class Insecta; order Diptera; family Tipulidae; genus Tipula; species Tipula vernalis. Next base: position 254,402,477 of record OY282559.1, on the reverse strand, counting down.
CTTTTTTCATATAAAAATTATATCTCTACTTACAACATAAAACTTAAAAAACTTCCCAGGCAAAAAAAATATAACTAGTACTTACAATACTGTTTTAATATAATTTTACATAATGAGTAACGTGTTTACCTGTTTAAACTAATTTTTTTAGATTTTTTAAATGATTTCCGAAATTGTCAGAAGAAACTAACTATTTGCAGTAAATAATATTCTTAATTAAACATATGACCAAAAAGTTCTGGCTGAAAAACCTAAAAAGTGTTCTCCTGAAAATTGACGATTTTGACTTATCGTTTTATTGCATGCGATGTGCGATATATAGAGGGGTGTACACCTATAAAATATTAAATTATAAATTTGTACATAAAGCGGTGCACAACACCTCCCTTCTTTCAGAGAAAAAGAAATTAAAATTTAATTTTTTTTTTATTTTTTTTTTTTTATAAACTTATAAATAAATTATTTATTATTAATTTGTATACAATTCTTATGTAACAACAAAATTGAAAAAATATTACTTAAGTCTGCTACAAACACATATAAATCTTAAATAGTGATTTGGGTTTTGTTCGGATTTAGCGAACAAGGAGATAAGCCCTTAGTTGGACGTTATACCGTGCCGACTCGGTTTTCAGGATATTGGAACTGGCATGAATTGTAGCAGAGCCAAAAAACATTATAACTATAAATTTTAATATATAAGAAATACAATTTTACTAATATTTATTTAACATATTTTTATGTACTTCTTTAGTAATCTTAGTTTCTAAATTTATAATCATAGCATTACTTGAGTTAGTACAAATTATTTTATATGGACCATCTTTAATTGATTGTAGTTTATTCTGATTTACTTGTTTCAATGAAACTAGGTCACCAACTCTAAAATCACGATAATTGGCTTTATTTCTTTCGTCAAGTTCTATTTTCCTTTTTTCCTTTTCTCTCAATAATAACTCATGCTCTAGAGTGTGCCGATTTTAGACGAAATCTAAACTCCCTACTATAATCATCTAGATTGTATAAAGGCTCGATTTAATTATTTTCTAAATCACTTGGTAGGTAAGCCTTTTTTTCCGAAGACCAATTCAGAAGGAGTATAATTATGAACGATATGGGGAGAAGTATTATAGCCAAAATTCATAATAAGGTACCCAGTAATCCCAATCAGTTAAGTCATTATTTATGTATGATCTTTAAAATTCATTTAAATTGCGGTGATTTCTTTCCAGGCCGCCTATTGTTTCCGGATGATAAGGGGTTGAATGACTATGTTTAATTTGTAAATAGTCTGAGATATTTTTAAAAACACTATTTAAATATTCGGTTCCCATGTCTGATTTAATTTTATGGGGTGCAGCATAACTTAATATTAAACTTTCGACGAAACCTTTAGCGATAGTTCTACTTTATTTATTGGGGATTGGGCGAGTGATTATATATTTTGTTAATTCCTCTTGTATAGTAAGTATGTACCGGTTTCCACTATTAGACGTTATCAATGGTTCGACTGTATCAATGGAAATTGTTTGAAAACTTATGGAAGGTGTGTCCGTAAGTGCTTGAAGTTCTTTATGTGACCTTTCGCATTTGTTTAATTTACAAGATCCACATTTCGAAATGAATTGTTGTATTCGCTTTTCTAAGTTTGCAATTACATACTTTTCAGCAATTTTATGATATAATTTCGTTACTCCTAAATGACCACCTATTGGAGTAATGTGACTGTTGCTTATTAATTCATTAATGGTGTCTTTATTATCCAAATAAATTCGTGAGAGGTAAATAATAATATTTAGTTTGTTTAGCACGGAATTACCAATCATTTTAAATTTTGAAACATCGATATATTCAAAAATTGTATCATTATTTTTTAATTTTAGTTGTGAGTAGCCACTTTTTAACATAATTTTTTCTAATTCGAGAAGTGCTCGCTCGAGTGAGATGATCACTTCATTTTCATTGATTGACATTAAATATATATTCAAAATAGTTTTATCTTTATAATTATTATAAATAGTAATAAGTTTATTCGTATGGCCATATTCAACATTGATTATAAGTTTTCTTAAATGTTTATAGTTTCTAAGTTTAACAAAGCAGTGTAAACACGCAGATCAAGTGGTTCCTCAAGTTGATCAGGCTCTTGGTTTTGATTCTGCTGTGTTTTTCTAGTCGTACTTCGAGTTGTAATTACATTAATCGGAATTTGCTTTAAATCGTCACTGGTGACGGTTATTCTTGAGAGTACATCTGCACCTACATTGTTTTTTCCTTTGATATAATGTACTTCGTAGTCGTATTCTTCCAGATCCAATCGCATCCTTATGAGTTTAGATGACGGGTTTTTCATACTAGTGCGCGGTGATCGGTGAAAATTTTAAATTTTCGCCCAACAAGGTAGGGTCTGAAATATAATACAGCCCAATGTATTGCTGATAGTTCTTTGTATGTAGGATCTCTATTTATCTCACCTTTTGTAAATGTTTTAGACGCGTAAGCAATCGGTAAATCTTCGCCGTTCTTCAATTGTGATAAAATTGCGCCACACGCGATATTTGATGCATCCGTTGTTAATTTAAATATTTGAGTAAAATCCGGGTATTGCAACAAAGGTGGTTTTATTAAAATATTCTTTAAAATTTCGAATGAATTTTGACATTTTGGTGTCCAAATGAATTTTGTATTTGTTACGGCCGTAAAAGGAAAACCATAGAGTAGTAGAAAATAATATAATTTGCATTGTATAAAAAAGCAGCATCTTCTATGCGATCCTGTAGAGATAAATGTTACGTTTAAAATTGTAATAGTATTTGTGTACATAGAAAATAATATAATTTGCATTGTATAAAAAAGCAGCATCTTCTATGCGATCCTGTAGAGATAAATGTTACGTTTAAAATTGTAATAGTATTTGTGTACATAGAAAATATGTATGCAAAAGAAATGTATATAATATGAAAAGTATATAAGGAATATGTATGTCGTGGTAATAGAAAAAAGAAGGAATATAAAAAATGTGGAATTAATATAAAAAAGATGATAGTGGTGTAGAGATCGAAAGAGTAAAGTAAAATAAATTAATTAATCGTGAAAAAGGGAATTTTGGGTTTTGTATTGGAAAAAGGGGTTATAGTTTCGGACTAAAGGAATTTGGGAAATTTCTATTAAGGAATCACGCGGGTTTGTGGAAAAGCAAGCGGATTAAGCAGAGTCGTATCAAGGTGCCAGAAACCGGGACGAGCCGGGACCAGAAATTCAGTCTAATAATCAAATAACAGTAAGCAAGTGCAAAGTTGTGTGTCGTCGCGAGGAAGGAAAGTGGTAAGCGGAAAGTAATAGTAATTAATAGTGAAATAAGTAAAAGTGATGTGCAAATTGGTTAATATAAGCGTGTTGGATAGGAAAAGTATAGTTAAAAGGGTGAGAGAGAGATAGGCAAACGTGAAACCGCGCGGAAAATCGGTACCGTGGAGATCAGGAGTACGCATCTTAGATGCGGAAAATGATATCCACGTGGAAAATAAGTACAGTGGGAAAACGTGAATGATAGTGAAGAGTGGTTAGGAAGGAAATACCGTTAGACGGTTAGGAATGAAATACCGTTAGACGGTTAGCAATAAAATACCGTTAGACGGTTATGAAGAAAGGTCGTTATTTTGAAAATGTGCTCGATTGGGAAATCGAGAGTAGGTACCGATATTATAGAGAATGTGCTCGAATAGTAAATCGAGAGTACCGTTGATTTAGAAAGGTCGTTATTTTGAAAATGTGCTCGATTGGGAAATCGAGAGTAGGTACCGATATTATAGAAAATGTGCTCGAATAGTAAATCGAGAGTACCGTTGATTTAGAAAGGTCGTTATTTTGAAAATGTGCTCGATTGGGAAATCGAGAGTAGGTACCGATATTATAGAAAATGTGCTCGAATAGTAAATCGAGAGTACCGTTGATTTAGAAAGGTCGTTATTTTGAAAATGTGCTCGATTGGGAAATCGAGAGTAGGTACCGATATTATAGAAAATGTGCTCGAATAGTAAATCGAGAGTACCGTTGATTTAGAAAGGTCGTTATTTTGAAAATGTGCTCGATTGGGAAATCGAGAGTAGGTACCGATATTATAGAGAATGTGCTCGAATAGTAAATCGAGAGTACCGTTGATTTAGAAAGGTCGTTATTTTGAAAATGTGCTCGATTGGGAAATCGAGAGTAGGTACCGATATTATAGAAAATGTGCTCGAATAGTAAATCGAGAGTACCGTTGATTTAGAAAGGTCGTTATTTTGAAAATGTGCTCGATTGGGAAATCGAGAGTAGGTACCGATATTATAGAGAATGTGCTCGAATAGTAAATCGAGAGTACCGTTGATTTAGAAAGGTCGTTATTTTGAAAATGTGCTCGATTGGGAAATCGAGAGTAGGTACCGATATTATAGAAAATGTGCTCGAATAGTAAATCGAGAGTACCGTTGATTTAGAAAGGTCGTTATTTTGAAAATGTGCTCGATTGGGAAATCGAGAGTAGGTACCGATATTATAGAAAATGTGCTCGAATAGTAAATCGAGAGTACCGTTGATTTAGAAAGGTCGTTATTTTGAAAATGTGCTCGATTGGGAAATCGAGAGTAGGTACCGATATTATAGAGAATGTGCTCGAATAGTAAATCGAGAGTACCGTTGATTTAGAAAGGTCGTTATTTTGAAAATGTGCTCGATTGGGAAATCGAGAGTAGGTACCGATATTATAGAGAATGTGCTCGAATAGTAAATCGAGAGTACCGTTGATTTAGAAAGGTCGTTATTTTGAAAATGTGCTCGATTGGGAAATCGAGAGTAGGTACCGATATTATAGAGAATGTGCTCGAATAGTAAATCGAGAGTACCGTTGATTTAGAAAGGTCGTTATTTTGAAAATGTGCTCGATTGGGAAATCGAGAGTAGGTACCGATATTATAGAGAATGTGCTCGAATAGTAAATCGAGAGTAGCGTTATGCAAAAAATAGGCTCGACTAATAAAGCGAGAGTAGCGTTATGCTAAAAAATGTGCTCGACTGATAAAGCGAGAGTATGGTTATTTTGGAAAATAGGCTCGACTAATAAAGCGAGAGTAGCGTTATGCTAAAAAATGTGCTCGACTGATAAAGCGAGAGTATGTATTGTTATGTTATAAAATGTGCTCGGCTAATAAAGCGAGAGTATTGTTAAGTTTTGAAATATGCTCGAATGGTAAATCGAGAGTACCGTTAATTTAGGAAAGTCATTATTTTGGAAATGTGCTCGAATGACGGTTATGAAGCGAGGTGGTTATGTTGGAAAATGGGCTCGATGGATAGGTCAAGGCAAATAATAGTTATAGCCGAAAGTACCGGTATCCAGGAAAACGTGCTCATTAATGAGGGCTAATGCAAACGATAGGGAGAATGGGGCTGAGGCCGCATATTAGATGCGATGAGTAAACTCAACCGTACCAGAGGTAGAAAGAGTTGAGTCCGCATGTTGGTTGCGATGGTTAAACTCAAGAGCATAATAGTTAGAAGGAATCGAATCAGGGAAAAGTAGTATGAAAGTGGGAAATATTGGAGGAAAGGTTGAGCTGAAAGTAAAGGAAGAAAAGAAAGGTCGTAAGAGAGAGTGTGCGAAGTAGTGAGGAGTTTAGAAGAAACATGAGGAAATGCAGACCATTGGATTAGGAATGCAGAAGGAATGTGAAGGGATATACAGGCGAATACCAGGATCGTAAGTGGTAAAGGATACGATAAATTGAAGAGAGGTAGTAAGGGAGTTGATAAGTAAACATAGGCAGCATGGAAGATAATAAGATATTAAGAATAGCATAGTAGATTCAGTGAAAGAACTATTTAGTTTAGGGTATCATTGCTGAGAAGGAAGTTATGAAGGTTGAGCGTGTTTATTTTATATTGCATTTTTTTTGTTGTCGAGTAAAATTAATTATGATAGTATGGCCATACGTGTTACCGCTCTTCCGGATTGGCTCCGACTCATGTGATAAAAGTGGATATAGGTTCATAATAGGGTAATAATGCTAGTGAAAGAAAGGGAGAATAGTTGTAACAAAGGAACTAAATAGATAGAACGGAGGAAGCAAGGTCATGAATTTAATGAGGAAAGAGAGGGTCGAAGGTTGAATGATATTAATGTGTGATCAGGAAGAATGGTGAAACTCAGTATAAGCAATGTTGTAAAGCAAGGAGTTTTTTAGAAAAATGGCCAGCGGAAACTCAGAGCAGTTTGTGGAAGGGTACATCAGGGCCAAGATGGATCAACTGGAAGAAATACGGAGCAAGGTAGTGGGCAGGCTGTATAACCAGAGGGAGCTGGGGGAAATAGGCGAGGAAGTGAATGGCATCCGACGAAGTGTTGCCAGACAAGTGGAAATGACAAGGACCTCCAATATAGACCGGTTGTTAGTGGAATACAGGAAACTCTCGATAGAGATCAGCAAAGCGCGGTATAAGGACAAAGAGAGGAACGAAAGGCTGGCGGTAGTACTGAGATCCATCTCACCAAAACGATGGTCAGCGGTAGATTGGGACACCTTTCCAAAGGAAAAGGGAAAACCAGAAAAGGCATCGGCATTGGGCGGGTCGACAACTTCCGTCAAGGAGATCCAAGTGGCGACTAGGACACCGGTAGCGATGGGGCGATTACCCTCTGCGGTGATCCGGAGCAACAATTTTGTACCGATGGGAAGAAAGTCCGATCGGAGAAGCCCAGGTAGAAACAAAGGAGCTGTGCCCGCACAATATTTATCGGCACCCCAAACAAGAGCAACGGGCCCACAGAAAGGAGTAGCCTATCCGCCAATGGCTTATGCGCTACCTTACCCACTGCCACGTGACAACAGCAGAGTGATAGGATATTCCGAGATATTCACGAGCACGAAAGGAGATCACGGCCGATGCGTATTATGCGAAGGGTCCCATAAAATGTATCGGTGTCAGAGGATGATGGAGCTTGGGTTGGGTGAAAGATGGAGGCTGGCATTGAGTAAAGGAGTTTGCTTACATTGCTTGTATCCAAGGCACTCCTCGTTTACATGTAGTGAGCCAGGCGCATGTAAAAGATGCGGTACTCGGCACAACAGTGTGCTGTGCCCAAAGAACCCGGGGAATCGGGGTTAGTGCGCGAAGGTAAGCAAAGTGGTACCAGAAGAAGCAAGGTTGTATCAGAAGAAGCTAAGTTGTACCGCAAGAAGCAGGGTTGTATCGGGGGAGGCGAAGTTAGGAGAAGAATTGGTGATATCCACTAAGAATAGTTGTATTTTGATGTTTTATAAATAAAAAGAAATGGATTATATTGTTTAATAGAGTAATTTTGTTAAAAAGAAAAGAGCAATTAGTAAAGGTTTGGTCAGGAAGGGTAAAAATAAGGAAGGTAGGGTAATCACGTCCTCAATGCGAGGAAGCTGTAAAATTGAGAAAAGGAAAGGTTGAGAAAAGGAAAAAATAGGGGAACCAACTCACCAAGAGAATGGTGATACGGAAAGGGAGCATCGTAATGGAATATTTAAGATTATAGTTACAGGGAATCATGGAAAGGAAGGTCGGGAGACCACCCCAGTTGAGAGATGCAAAAGAGGGAAGGGCGGAGAAACAAGACAGGTTATACGCCCGAAGGGAACAAGACATCGAATCGTTGAAACGATTATCGAGCCAGATAATGGATGAAGAGGAGAGTGGAGCGATGTCCACCTCAGAATTGAGAATGCGCCAGGAGAGATTGCGGCAGCATTTCACGTCGTTCGAGGAGACTGACCGGTTGTATACAGAGGGGAATCTCTTAGTCACAGGGGAACTGTACCATGAGATCGAGGATCTATTCATCAAGGCAATGGTGCGAGTCCAGGATAGACTGGATAAAGAAGGAAGTACTCGGCAAATTAGTGAAGATCAGAGCATAATTGAACCATTTAGCCAGCCTTCGACGATAATAAAGGTGGAATCGGTCCAGCCGCCACGATTGGATAAGTTCAACGGTAACCCGGCTGACTGGCCGGCCTTTCGCGATTTATTCTTAGCGGAAGTCCACCACAAAGGCTACGACCCGATCAATAAGCTACTGTACTTGCAACAAGCTTGCATAGGCAAGGCGGCGGTAACATTGGGTCCGTGGCAACTGACGAGCGATAACTATACGGCGGCATGGGAAACATTAATGAAAACATACAACGATGATTACCATGTCATTCACAGTATATTGGGAAGGATGCAGGCCGTGAAGAAACAAGAAAGAGAGACATACGATTCCCTACGACTCGTATTAGACTCGGTAACCAGCGGCACGCGCCAATTGGAAACAATCGCTCCTCAGTCTCATATATGGGATCAATTCTGGATCCATCACGCCAAACAGCGTCTCCCTAGAGATACCTTGGATGCATGGGAACAACACCGGAATAATCTAAGTGCAACCCTACTACCAACACTTGACACCTTTAAGAATTTCCTGGAAACCAGAGCAAAGGGTCGAAGGGAAGTAGAGAGCGAAGTAGTAGGGGGAAGTACCCAAGGTGACCAGGAATCATCACGTATGAAGGAACAACATGGAAGACGTACCGAACGATTCCAGAGTCGGCGATTCCAGCCATATAGTACAACGAGTAAAGATCAGCAGATCCCGCGATATAACCAGGCAACACCGAATAGACCCAATGAAAGCTTCCCACTCGGGATCGCAAGGCCCGAATTTCGACAGCGAAGCTGTGTTATGCAAGGTTGTATGAACAATCACAAACTAGAGGAATGTCTCATGTTTAAGAGAATAAGCTTACCAGAGCGATGGACCGCAGTCCACAGGAGCAGGGTATGCCGCTGTTGTCTAAATCCAGGCCATAGAGCCGCAGAATGCAGCCAGGAAGGCTGCACTGGTTGTCCAAAGGGAAGAGCAACCCATCATTTCATGTTGTGCAATAAAGCGAGGCACAATCAACAGCCACAATCTAACGCCTACAATTCAGGCAGAGGAAACAATCAATAGCAATTAAACCCACTGAAGGCCTCGGAACACAAGATTCAGTCGGTATGCCAGGTGGTGAGTAAAGTACCGCAGGTTGTGTTAGCCACGGTGTGGGTAAGATTAAGATTTGGACAAACCTTCTCCCGGCCAATCAGGATGATCTGGGACACAGGAGCCCAGGTTAATATAATAACGAATAGCGTAGTAAAAGAACTAAAACTAGTTCGATCAGCGGCAAAGGTAGGAATAAAGGGTATCGATGGCAAAGCTGCTAGGACGAAAGGAGAAGTGCAGTTGGAGTTGTGGCATGGCCAGTTGGGGCAGACAATTACTACAAAAAGGTTTGTGATCATAATGAATTTGATACCAGATCACCCGCAGAGATCATTCCAACCGGGGGAATTTAGCGATACGGTGAAACAGGATTTAGCCGATCCGCGGTATTTCGAGCAAGGTAGTATAGAGGGGGTAATTGGAACAGAGATAGCCGCAGCACACATTAAGCCAGGCATGGAACGAAGTTCAACAGGATTGCTTGCACAGAGCACTTCATTGGGATGGATCATTTCAGGTGAAGGAGGGTTCGCGAGTCCAGAAGAAGAACCAAGGACTATAGGAGTGGTAGTCAAGGAAGAGATAAGGAGTTTGATCCAAAGATTATGGGAAGTCGAGGAAATGGAGGAGAGGCCAATATCTATGGAAGATCAATACTGTGAGGACAATTTTAGGGAGACAGTTATAAAAGAAAACAACAGATACAGCGTTACTATTCCATTACGCCCAGAGGCAGAATTGGGTGAGTCAAAGGCTATGGCGGTAAGGCGGTTTTTCAGTCAGGAGAGTAAGTTTAAACGAGACCCAGAATATAGACAAAAATACGTCGAGTTCATGGAAGAATATGAGAAGATGGGGCATAAGATGCAGGCTACACCAGTAGTACAGGGAGAACTGCATAATTACATCCCACATCACGCGGTTGCGGTGGACCGCAAGTTTAGGGTAGTGTTCGACGGATCAGCCAAGACCAGCAACGGGAATTCATTGAACGACATTCAATACATAGGACCACGACTTCAAAAGGACCTGCTCGACATAATAATCAAATTCCGCACTGGGAGAATAGCAATATCGGCCGATATTTGTAAAATGTTCCGACAAGTACGAATTCAACCTATTCATTGGAATCTACAGCGAATTGTGTGGCGAGCGGACCCTAACGAGCCACTCCGAGATTATTGGCTAACAGTAGTGACATATGGGCTAGCCTCATCACCATATTTGGCAGTCAAGGCCTTAAATCAATGTGCCGTTGAAGCAGTTAAGAAGAAGCCGAAGGCAGCTCAGGTGGTGAACGAGGATTTCTACATGGATGACATGTTAGCATCAGTGGAATCGGAAGGTGAGGCGATGGAGTTAAAGAAGGATGTAACAAAAATACTTCGAGGAGGTGGATTCGAATTAACAAAATGGCGTTCCAATTGCTTGAAGGTAATGGAGGAGGAGATGGAAGCAAAGGTTGTCGAACTACAAAACAACACGAGTGTACTAGGGGTCATTTGGGATTTCGTGGAAGATGAATTTCGATTTAAGGTGCAAGAGCGGGATCGACCGAATCTCATGACAAAGCGTTACATAACAAGCGAAGCAGCGAGGGTGTTTGATCCACAGGGATGGGTGACGCCAGTTACAATGAAAGCAAAGTTGTTCATTCAAGAGCTGTGGCGTATGGGCAGCAGTTGGGACGAATCCTTGCCGACATCCTTGAGGCAGGAGTGGAAGATATTCTATGACGAACTTAAGTTTATCAACGAATTAAGGATACCCAGATGGCTGGAGACATCTGCTAGCCGCAGGATGCAGATTCACATATTTTCAGACGCCTCGACCAAGGCATATGGAGCGGTGGTCTACGCCAGAGTATGTGTCGGAGATCAATGGTCAGCTAAGTTGTTATGTTCCCGGAGTAGAGTAGCCCCTATCAAATTGGTCACAATTCCGAGATTGGAGCTATGCGCAGTTGAACTGGGGACTAAACTAATTCCCAGGCTAATGGAAACACCCATGTTCAAGGAAGCCAATATATATATATGGACGGACTCGGAAATTGTACTATATTGGTTGAGGAAACCGGTCAACGAGCTAAGGACATTCGTGGCTAATCGGGTGAGCCGAATCCTGAGGGGAACGATAGTAGAGCAATTCCGGCATATTAAATCGGAAAATAACCCAGCAGATTTAATCTCCCGTGGAATAAAAGCGGAGAATTTGATAAACAACAAGTTGTGGTGGCAAGGACCAGCAATGTTGGAAGGTACTAGAGAGGAATGGCCAGACTGGACCCCCAGAAGGATTGATTTGGAAACCCACAGCCAAGTCCGAACGGAATGCAGAGAACGATCGACAGAAGTTAGTAACGTTTTCATGACCGTCCGATTAGAGGAGGATGAAACGAAGAGTCTGTTGGAAAAGGTGTCATCTATAGAATCTGTCTGCAGAATTACCGCATATGTGATTCGATTTTGTAGGCAATGTTTCGCACCTATATATAAGCGGAGAGGTAATGATAAAGATACAAGAGGGGGACTATTAAATACGCCCGAGGTGTTGCAATTACCAGGCAACGGGAACGAAATAATTATAAAAATAAAGGAAGTGGAGATACCAGTGAAGAAGCTAACCATTGAAGAAATCGACAATGGCTTGAACTACTGGTTGATTGCCTCTCAGAAGCAATCTTTCCCGGAAGAATACAAGGCAATACAAAATGGGAAGGCTATATCGAGATCCAGCCGACTATGGATGCTGACGCCATGGATGGACGAGAAAGGTTTGGTAAGAATAACGGGAAGATTGGGGAATGCACAGTTGTCAGTAGAGCAGCGCAGACCAATAGTATTGGATCCAGGGGCCTTAATAAGCAGGAGAATAGCCGAAAGGGCTCATAAGGAACTATGCCACGGGGGCGCGCAACTTTGTACACAATATTTAAGGAAGAAATATTGGATATTACGAAGTCGTGTATTGATACGAGGAATGATACATAAATGTGTGACATGCTGTCGACACCGGCAACAGGCAGCTCAACAGCTAATGGCCGACCTACCAGGATATAGGTTATCACCAACGCCAGCGTTCTACCATTGTGGCGTCGATTATGCGGGACCAGTTCAATTAAAGCAAAGTCGGAATGTAACAGTCAAAGGTTATATCGCAGTATTCGTATGTATGGTGTACAAAGCGGTACACCTCGAGCTAGTAAGTAAAATGGATGCCCATTCATTCGTCGCCTCCCTGACCAGGTTTATAAACCTACGGGCTGGTGCAGTCCACCATATGTATAGCGACAACGGTACCAATTTCGTGGGGGCGAACAGAATATTGCGAGAGGCATTCGAATTATGGCAAAATTCAGCAGTAGCAGAACACCTGCAATCCCACTCCATTCAGTGGCATTATAACCCACCCAACGCCCCTCATCATGGCGGGTTATGGGAAGCCGCCGTCAAATCAATGAAGCATCATCTCAAGCGAGTTGGAGGAGCGCAGTTGTACACATATGAGGAGCTAGCCACGCTACTGGCGAAAATAGCAGCTTGCCTGAATTCCAGACCATTGACACCAATAAGCGATGACCCTACTGATTTGTCAGTGCTATCACCAGGGCATTTCCTGACGGGTCAGCCCATCATATCACCGTACGAAACGTTGTTGGTGGAAGTACCCATGAACAGGTTGTCGGCATGGCAAAAAATACAGCAACTACAGCAGCAATTCTGGAACCGTTGGACCCAAGAATATATATCGGAACAGCAACGTCGTAACAAGTGGGCGGAGGTTGAGCGAGAGTTGAAAATCGGAGACCTAGTATTCATAAAGAACGAGATAACACCCCCAAGCAGATGGATGATGGCCAGGATAATTGAAGTTTATCCGGGACGGGATGGGAAGATACGAACGTGTAAGGTGAAGACGGAAAAGGGTGAATTAGTGCGACCCATCACCCAACTATGTCTGCTGCCCGTCGATTAAGGGGTTCGTAACATTCGACACTGGTTTTCCTCATTTTTTGCGGAAAGGTTTTTTTTGGGGGTTTTCCCAGTGTCCTCGAGCGAATGCTGAATGTTAAGAACGAACCAAGCGGAAACAAGAAAAGCAAAGTTGTAGAGAACACCAATAAAGAGGTTGGAGGAACGTCGTCCCTCAAGGTGGCCAGGTTGTTACGGCCGTAAGGAGAAGAAACTATAGTATGACAGAAGAACATCAGTACAGGATTTTGAGGAACTCCGTCCCTCAAGGTGGCCAGGTTGTTACGGCCGTAAAAGGAAAACCATAGAGTAGTAGAAAATAATATAATTTGCATTGTATAAAAAAGCAGCATCTTCTATGCGATCCTGTAGAGATAAATGTTACGTTTAAAATTGTAATAGTATTTGTGTACATAGAAAATATGTATGCAAAAGAAATGTATATAATATGAAAAGTATATAAGGAATATGTATGTCGTGGTAATAGAAAAAAGAAGGAATATAAAAAATGTGGAATTAATATAAAAAAGATGATAGTGGTGTAGAGATCGAAAGAGTAAAGTAAAATAAATTAATTAATCGTGAAAAAGGGAATTTTGGGTTTTGTATTGGAAAAAGGGGTTATAGTTTCGGACTAAAGGAATTTGGGAAATTTCTATTAAGGAATCACGCGGGTTTGTGGAAAAGCAAGCGGATTAAGCAGAGTCGTATCAGTATTCTTTCTCAATAACATATTTAATGGGTTAGCAATTTCCGCAAAATTTTTGACAAATCGTCGATAATAGTTACAAAAAGCTACAAATATTCTCACATCATCAGCATTCTCTGGCACGGGATATTGTTTAATAACATTATATTTTGATGGGTCGGGTAGAATACCACGACCTGATATATGATGACCCAGGTAAATAACATCGGTTTGTAGAAATCTGCATTTTCTTGGGTTCAATTTCAAATTATAATCCCGAAAGCGTTGAAAACTTTTATTAAATTTGAATTATGGTGACGTAATGAACAACCAAATATTACCAAATCATCAATATATAAAAAGGCACTTTCAGGTTTCTACATTCATCATGCGTTGAAAGCTGTTTGTGGATATTTTTAATCCGAAAGGTAATATTCTAAAATGATAGTGTCCTGAGTTTGTAGAAAATACTGTTACATCACGGGAATTCTGTTCAACTTCAATTTGATGAAATCCTGATTTCAGATCCAAAATAGAAAAATATTTCGCTCTTCCTAGCTGATCGAGAATTTCACCTATCCCAGGCAAGGGAAATATATCAGATATCACCTTTTTGTTTATATGTCGATAGTCAACAACAACTCTCCAATTTTTTTGGCACCAGAAGCAACGGAGAATTGTATGGTGAAAATGAGTTCTCAATCATTCCATCGTACAACATACCTTGCACTTGTCGTTTAATCTCTTGCTTATGCATTTGAGGAATCCGATAGTTTTTCACATACCATATACTGGGTTGCCATCAGATAGGGCAATCTTTTGCTTATGAAATGAATTGACTGTTAATTTATCTCCCTCTAGAGAGAATATATCCGAATACTGTTCATGTTAAGACTTCATCCTGAAAATAAAAAAACCCTACAAAAAAAGATTGGCATACATATGGTATCCACCGTCCAACATCATCTGTTCACTGCATTATCACATCAGCTGAGCTGAAACAAAACAAACATCAAAACATTATAATTACAAATATATTATTTTTACTAACATTTACTACTTATCTCAAGATATTCCAATTACAATTTGTATCTAAAAAATATTATTAGTATTAATTAATCAGTAATAATTATATGTAAATTAAATTAAGTTATTCTCACCTCGATTTTATAATTGTTTTGACAACTAAAAAATCTGTCAAAATTGCAAGTAGAGGAATTCTAATATTTTATATGACGAAATAACAAATTATGAAATAATCTCGAATCTCTAAATATATCGAAATTGTAGTTTCCACCACGACCACTTGAATTAATTTGACGTATTCTTTTTTTGGTGAAAAAAAAAAAAAAAAAAAAAAAAAGGTGGAAATACAGACAGTGCTACTCAAACGTTCAATAAAAAACCATTTTTAACACAAATAAATTAATTGCAAATAATAAAATATTGAATATATAAACACAATTCTCTTTGTTTTAATGCAATTGTGAGAAGATTTAATTTGTGTAAGGCGCAAAATTATAAAAGAAAATACAGTCCACGCTCAAATAGCAATCTCTTGGATACCATTCGCGAGCGTTTACAATTCAGTCAATTGAACCAATTGACATTGCTCATTGTGGAAATCATCGGTAAGCGTTTGCATCCAACATTTTGGTCCTTCGAGCCGGATCTTGAACAAGTCTCAAGCAGTTAACCTCACATCAGACAGCCACACTACCAAAGCGACAACGGGAAGCCATTTTTCAATCAGTAACGAAAACGTGGAGCCGCCATTTGCAAATTTTACAAATTTGTTAAAAATATTTGGACACAATCTCAGTAAATTACAAGCTTCACAATTAAAACTCGACGTGAATAAACGTTGATATAATTATTCATCGTCAAGTTTCGAATCTCAAACATTATTATCGGCATAATACTTGTAAATTTCAAGTTTAAGTGAACTAAAGTGACCATAGTGCATTCCCAATGGAGCTTCCAGCGTTAAAAAATCTACGGTCTGTCAACAAGACGAAACTAACAAATATTTTGAAATTCATCCGCGAAGCAAATCCAAACACGCCTGTTGAAGACTTTCGAGCCCGGCTGCTGCGAGTGGAGAAATTAATGGAAGAATTCACAGCCATTGAAAACAAAATATTTGCTCTCGACCAGACCGAGAGTGCTGATGACATTTACGAAGAGAATTATTACAATGCCATTGCGGGTCTCAATACTCAAATTCGGTCAAGAACATTTAGCGTCAATCCAATTCTCGACACTTCATTAAATGCAACGCAGAACGTTACACAAAACGAAGTTAAGTTACCAAAAATTCAGATTCCCCCTTTTTCTGGTGACTACGCAGAATGGCAATCATTCTATGATTTGTTTTGCACGACCATCCACGAATCAACATCTTTAAACCCAGTACAGAAGTTTTAGTACTTGAAGGGAGTATTGCGTGGAGAAGCTGCAGTGTTACTCCGTCATATAAGCATCACAGAGGGAAACTATATCGGTGCCCTCACTAAATTAAAGGAGCGATATGACAGGAAAAAGCATATTATAACCTCTTTTATAAGAACATTCATGGAACAACCTCAAATTCACAACGCCACTGCAGTCAGTATAAAAGGTTTAATGGACACCTCGGATGAAGTCATTCGTGGACTCAAGGCGCTAGGCGATAATGCGGAATCTCGCGATCCATGGCTCATTTTCATATTAATGAAGAAACTCGATGACAACTCTAAAACCTTATGGGCTCAAAGTGCTGCTGATTTAGAAAGTCCGCGTCTGTCTGACTTTTTTGGGTTTCTATCCAAAAGGGTTGATATTCTAGAATCGTTAGCTTCTACCTCAAAAAGAATACTGCAAAAACCTCTGCTCAAGGGTCATATCGTCAGGACCCCAACCTCTCCATCGCTCACCGAAACTCAATCAAAATGTGCGATGTGCCAAAACGAAAGTCATTCGTTATTTCAATGTAAAAATTTCAACGAGCTCAACGCCAATCAACGCAGGGATTGGGCAAAGTTAGAACAAAGATGTTACAACTGCCCCAGCATGAAACATCCAATTTTTAAATGTCTTTCGAGATATCGATGTCACATTTGCCGCAGAAAGCATCACACACTGCTACATGGATCAGACACTCAGCAAGTAAGCGAGGCTAATTCAACTCACGATGTTCCTGAACCCGTAACTACTCTATGCTCACAAGGAGGTCAGGAATATTCCATTCTACCAACGGCAGTGGTTAATGTCGCCGATGCAACTGGCAGGTCTCATAAATATCGAGCATTGTTAGACTCTGGCTCTCAGGCTAGCTTCGTTACAGAGGCTTGTGTTCAACAGTTGCATCTTCACCGACGAAATGCTCGATTATCCATCAGCGGTGTAGGTCACTCAGGAGCTGGTACTACAAGGGGAATAGTAACATTAACAATCATGCCCAACATGTCGTCTAAACCGAACTCAAAAATCGAAATAGAAGCTTTGGTGTTACCAAAAATTACTAGCGGGTTACCATGTATCGAGATAAGTGACAAGATCAGGAATCACTGGCGCAACATACAGCTTGCTGACCCACACTTCGATAATCCTGGAAATATCGATATTTTAATCGGAGCTGATTATTTCTTTGATCTCCTGGAAGAAGGCCAGATAAAATCGAATCCAAGTCAGCCAGTTTTACAGAAAACAAGTCTAGGATGGATAGTTGCTGGGAAACTAAATAAAGCAAACCATGACACTGTTAAATTATTAACGAGAGTTGCGAATAACTCACCACAAATCATCGATATTGATCACACGCTAAGAAAATTCTGGGAGTTGGAATCAATTAGTTCACCACAAGACATTTTAACGCCCGAAGAGAGCTTGAGTGAAAACCATTTTACCAGCACTACAAAAATCAATCAGGACGGACGTTTCACTGTTAGCTTGCCGTTTAAGAGTTCGCCGAGTAATTTAGGTTAATCACTAAACATTGCCATCGCCAGACTTCGCAGCACGGAACGTCGATTCACTCGCGACCCCCAATTCGCAACTTTGTACAAGGCATTTATGCTGGAATATGAAAACCTTCATCATATGGAAGAAATTACTCAAGATGAAATCATGGATGACGGGTTTTATTTGCCACATCATGGTGTATTACGAAAAGGTAGCACGACCACCGCACTCAGAGTTGTTTTCGATGGATCAGCGAAAACTAGTACCGGTATGTCCTTGAATGACTGTTTGGCAGTGGGGCCTACAACTCAAGAAACATTGTTCTCAATCCTCCTACGCTTCCGTGAAAATTGTATTGCCTTATCTGCCGATGTGGAGAAAATGTACCGCCAGATCAATATAGCCGATGAAGATATGAAGTACCAAAAGATCGTTTGGCGACAGGATTCTGCACAACCGATTCGTCATTACCGTCTACGCACCGTCACTTATGGACTAGCATCAGCACCTTTTCTAGCGACAAGAAGTGCAAGACCTTTATCAAAATTTAAATCTTTGGTTTTTGATTTTATTAAAAATAATTTCTAATTAGTGTTTGTTTATATGTTATATTTTATAAGTTTATAATAGTTGGAATAGAAAAGCTATATGCTTTATTCCATGTTTTTTGATAAATAAATAAATAAATAAATAAACACTAAAGGAAATAGCTGTTCAAAATCAGGCCACATCATCTCTTGCTGCTCAAGCCACTATTGAAAATATGTATGTGGATGATCTCATGACCGGTGCTGATGACATTGCTGAAGCTTGTCAATTGAGGGATTCAGTCATCAGTTTACTAAGAAAGCATGGATTACAACTCAGGAAATGGAAATCAAACTCTCAACCGTTGCTCAGTTCTCTATCCGACAACCACAAGGATACACAACCAAAACAGATAGATAGTCACACTCATCAATCATCTTCTTCTGTCAAGGTGTTAGGAGTAAATTGGAACCCACCCACAGACGAAATCACTTTCATGTCAGATCTAACACCGACTCAAAGGTTGTCTAAGCGAGTCATTCTCTCAGAAGCCAGCCGCCTTTTCGACCCGCTTGGATGGTTAGCCCCCGTCACAATCCCAGTCAAAATATTCATGCAGTTACTTTGGACAAGCAACTTCGACTGGGACGATGCTATCACCGAGAGCCAAGCTAGCCAATGGAACCAAATAAGAACTCAGCTAAAAAATGTAACTCAAATCACGATCCCTCGATTCATTCAAACACGAAAAGCATCTACCATTGACATGCATGGATTCTGTGACGCCAGCCAATCCGCATATGCAGCTGTAATCTACTACAAGATCACGAATAGTAACAACGAAGTGTACATCAGATTAATCACCGCAAAGACCAAGGTATCACCCATCAAGCCACCGACTTTACCTCGTCTAGAACTTTGCGCATCCGTTCTCTTGACAAAGTTAATCACTTCCGTCAAACGGTCAACCAAGTTAAAGTTTGATAACACATATGCCTGGACTGACTCAAAAATAGTCCTTGATTGGCTTTCAAGTCATCCTCGGCGCTGGAGTACATTTGTGTGCAATCGAACCGCTGAAATTCTCAACTCTCTTAACCGCACACATTGGCATCATGTTTCATCAACAGATAATCCTGCAGATTGCGCTTCTCGGGGGCAACTGCCAGACGAATTAAGAAAAAACGTCTTGTGGTGGAATGGTCCCAGCTGGTTAATCCAGCCACTGGAATGTTGGCCAAAACAGAACTCAAACTATGGGAATGTAAACGAAGAAACCAACAAACTATTCGCAATAATTACTCTCAATAACGATTGGTTCAACGAATTATTTTTAAAATACTCATCATTCCGAAAGTGCCAAAGAGTATTTGCCTACATAGCTAGGTTTCTCAACAATGCACGGAGTCCCAAAGGAACGAGAATCGATGGCCTTTTCCTCGAGAGAAATGAACTCTTCGAAGCCCAACGTCAAATATGTAAGGTTGAACAATTCACTTACTATTCAAATGAAATCTCATTACTACAAGCCAACCGGCCTGTTACTCAAAAAAGTTCTTTACTTTCCTTAAACCCATTTTTGGACGACTACGGTATTCTACGTGTGGGAGGAAGATTGGAAAACAGTGTCGCATCATTTTCAACGAAACACCCAATTATCCTTCACCAAAGATCAAGGATTGCTGCTTTAATACTCCAAGATGTTCATCTCGATAACAAGCATGCAGGACCAACACTTCTTATGCAAATCTCCAGACAAGAATATTGGATACCAGCCGGAAAATCAAAGGCCAAGGAAATCGTGCGCAAATGTGTAATATGTTCTCGATTCAAAGCACAACTGCAGGAACAGTTAATGGGAAACTTGCCCAGTGGTAGAGTACAACTTACAAGACCATTTTTGCAAGTGGGCATCGACTACGCCGGACCAATACCAATTCACTTGACTCGGGGACGAGGCCAAAAAGTGTATAAGGCGTACATCTGCCTGTTCATATGTTTGAGTACCAAGGCGATTCATTTGGAATTGGTTGGAGATATG
The DNA here is from genome assembly GCA_958295665.1 of Tipula vernalis. Lineage (NCBI taxonomy): Eukaryota > Metazoa > Arthropoda > Insecta > Diptera > Tipulidae > Tipula > Tipula vernalis. Next base: position 254,382,276 of record OY282559.1, on the reverse strand, counting down.
ACCACTGAATCCTTCCTCGGCGCCTTAAAAAGATTCACCGCACGTCGAGGCATTCCCAGAGAAGTCTTCTCTGATAACGGCTCAAACTTCATCGGTGCAAATAATCGCCTTCGGGAAGTATTTCACAAATTAATAAAAAACTCAATTCGTATCTCAGATTACTCTTCTAGATTTCACATTACGTGGCATTTTATTCCGCCAAGCGCTCCCCATTTTGGAGGCATATGGGAAGCTGCCATCAAATCTACCAAATTCCATCTCATCAGGGTAATTGGCAAACAAATCCTCACAATGGAAGAAATGAACACATTGCTGACCGAAATAGAAAGTGTCCTGAATTCAAGGCCGCTATGTGGAACAAATTCAACTGATATCGATGCATTAACACCATCTCACTTTCTGATTGGACATGCCGCGACAAAAATCCCAGAACCGGATATTTCAAATAAAAACTCATCTCATCTCACGAGATGGCAAATGGTCCAGCAGATTGCACAACATTTCTGGAGTCGATGGTCAAACGAATATTTGACATCACTGCAGAATCGTACGAAATGGAAGGGCAAAAAAGAACCAATCTTACTCAATGACATTGTCATAATTAATGACCGAAATTTACCAGTCAGCCAGTGACCACTTGGAAGGGTAGTGCAGGTGCATCCTGGGTCGGATGGCCTAGTTATAGTAGTCACTTTACAAACAAAATCGGGCGAGACGACTCGACCAATTCACAAGTTATGTCGACTACCTATACCTAATGAATCGTCCGTTGATGGCTCGGATGATATACACAAAACTAATCAATAATCATATTAAATCCAGTGGATTTAAGGGGCCCGGCATGTTAAGACTTCATCCTGAAAATAAAAAAACCCTACAAAAAAAGATTGGCATACATATGGTATCCACCGTCCAACATCATCTGTTCACTGCATTATCACATCAGCTGAGCTGAAACAAAACAAACATCACAACATTATAATTACAAATATATTATTTTTACTAACATTTACTACTTATCTCAAGATATTCCAATTACAATTTGTATCTAAAAAATATTATTAGTATTAATTAATCAGTAATAATTATATGTAAATTAAATTAAGTTATTCTCACCTCGATTTTATAATTGTTTTGACAACTAAAAAATCTGTCAAAATTGCAAGTAGAGGAATTCTAATATTTTATATGACGAAATAACAAATTATGAAATAATCTCGAATCTCTAAATATATCGAAATTGTAGTTTCCACCACGACCACTTGAATTAATTTGACGTATTCTTTTTTTGGTGAAAAAAAAAAAAAAAAAAAAAAAAAAGGTGGAAATACAGACAGTGCTACTCAAACGTTCAATAAAAAACCATTTTTAACACAAATAAATTAATTGCAAATAATAAAATATTGGATATAATTTATAAACACAATTCTCTTTGTTTTAATGCAATTGTGAGAAGATTTAATTTGTGTAAGGCGCAAAATTATAAAAGAAAATACAGTCCACGCTCAAATAGCAATCTCTTGGATACCATTCGCGAGCGTTTACAATTCAGTCAATTGAACCAATTGACATTGCTCATTGTGGAAATCATCGGTAAGCGTTTGCATCCAACAGTTCACATATATCCAGTATTGATTGTTTATTGTTAACAGGAACATCAATTTCGTTTTGAAGAAGCTTGAATCGCTCATTTGAATTTGAAAATGTTTGTTTAAATCCATAAATTTCATAGAATCGTAGTGGAATCATTTTGGGTTTAAATAAATTGATTTTTTTATCACATAATGTGGTGTTTAAAATTTTAACGAAAGGCTTATCAGTTATAATAGAATTGGCTATATATATTCCAGTTTCGATTTCATTAGATAAAATTATGGATGGCACAGATATTGGAATATCTAACCGTCGAATTACTTCGCTTCTAGCAGGGATTAGTATCGAGTCTTTAATTCGATCATGTAATGGTACGAATAGTGTATTATTGCCTGCTTGAATTTCTAAAATATGTATATGTAGAGTTATTTATATTGGCCTTATATTTTTTTAAAAAATCTCTACCTATAATTCTGTCTGTCTCCATAGGGAAATTATCAGGCACAACTTGGAATTCATGCACCAACCTTACTTCGTTTTCTAAAATTATTTTACAAGAGACTTTCCCCAACGTTTCAAATCTCCCAGCTGTTACACCTTCAATAATACATTTAACACTATAGTCTATTTCATGAATATTTTCCATTTTAGATTTTTTAATAATTGAAACACCATCACCACTATCCACCATTAAAATAGATATTGCATTATTTAAAGTTGAAATTTTAATAAAATTGCAACCCGCTTAATTATTAAATGTGTATATAATAGTTGGAGATACGTCATTGCCCCCAACCGGTTGATGATTTATTGTTGAGGGCCGGAATCATTTCCCGACTCTTTGTCAATGTCAACCACATGAATATTTTTGGTCGATTGTCATTTATGTTTTGATTGTAAGAATTTGAACAGGGCATATTAAATGTACGAGTATTGCCACGGCCATTTCCACGAAAAAAAATTTTATTATTGTATCTGGTAGATGGGTTATAAGAATTTCCATAATTAGACGGGCGAGACTTTTGTTGATGCTGATTATAATAAATAGAACTATTATGTCCCCTATAATTTTCAAATTATCTATTAAAATTTTGATTCGGTTGAAATAATTTATTGCTGTCTCTAAAACTATTTGTATTGGAGCTTCGAAAATTTCGAAAATTACCACGTCCATTTTCTGAATTAAAATTTCCACGATAATAATGGGTTTTTGGAGCGGAGTAACGATTAATTGCTATATCCGAATTCGTTGAAGTTCCTAATTTAGCTTCTGTTTCCAATGCAAATTTTATGGCATCTGATAGAGACGTCGATTCTTTAAAAATTAATGCTTGACGGATTTCAATCCGCTTTAATCCCTTGGTGCTTATTTATACAGCAGCTTCTTCAACTTCTGATTTTATTGTCTTCCTATCATTTTCTTCTTTTTGATTCATTTTTAGTGTAATTAAATCCGCACAAATATTTTCTAATTTTATAGCAAAATTAGCTACATCATTCTGTTTTCGTAAAGAGATCATTTGCTCCATTTTCTTTTCTTTCATAGTTTTACTAGAAAATCGGTCCATTATAAGTTTTTTAAAGGATTCAAACATGGTGGGGGAGGTTTCTATACTAATTTTTGATTTAACTTTACTTAATATTTTCACTTTTAAGAGAAACTGAAGAAATTTGTCTTTTTCACTAACTTTTAGCTGGCTGTTGTAAAATTCGCACTTGCCAATAAAATCTTCTACATTTTTGGGGTTACTGTCAAAATCAGGAATAATGGCATTAGCCAATTTTAATTCGAAAGAATCAGTCATTTCGGAGTGGTCTGATTATTTTGATGGTGACTTTATTGGTTTTATTTTTTCTGATGAAGGTTTATTTATTTGAATTGGAGAAGAAAACGATTGTGAAAGATTTGCCGTTTCTTCTAAATCAGATTCTGTGTCAGAAATTATTACGTCGCTAGCTAAATCAGAATCGGATTCAAAATTTAATGATTCAACACACTTTTTTGCATTTAAGTTCTAACAAAACTCTTTGACGATAGCAACTGGTCTGTTTTATTTCAGAAAGTTTGTGTATGTACTTATCGGAACTTGCCACATACAAATCAAATTGGATGCGCAGATTTTCAAGAATTTTATATTTCGACTGTTCAGGATGTTCAGTGCTTTCAATGTTATTAATTAATTTAGTAGTATCATTGTAAATTTTTAATAATCTTTGTTCAATTCGAGTTGTCATTCAAAAAATGTTGAACTGTTTTTCGCTATTCGCCAATATTAAAATTTGAATAATTTTGTAGGGCACACTCTAGTAATGAGAATCATTGATACGACTGTATATATGTAAACGCGATTACATAAACTCATTATTTAAAATAAAAACTCAAAGCAAAATATGTAAATTTAAAGCTAAAAAAAAACCGAAAAGGAAAAAAAAAATCGATCCAATATGATCTTAACACTTAATCACTATAAATAAAGCTCACGTATTCTTATCTGTAAATTGGTATCGGTCCATATAAAACAAAAGTAATGCTTGACTTACGGTTTTACAAAAATTGTACAATTTGCAACAATATAATACGAGTATTATAGTTGTAAATGATGGCTTCTGTTGAATTTTTGTTTTTGGCTGCAGTTATAATCAATGATGATGACTGTTGACTATGAATCATCAATTAAAATTTCCGTTATTAAAATCCATGTTCTACACACATGGAAGTTCGCTCTGCAATTACTTGCGCCCAAATTTAGCAATAATTTTTGCCGGAATTCAAATCAAATAGAAATTTCTACAAAAAAAATACAAAAATCCGGAAAGAGTTTTTGTTCAATATAAAATTTATTTACTATCACCTGAAATAATGTTAGAAAAACGGGGGTTTTTATCAGATGAATACTTCCCGTTGTCGAAAATTCCGTTTGTTAAGCATGAATGACTAAATTATGAGCCGTTTTTGAAAATCTAGTTTACTTGACATAAATGGCTGTTCAGCATAAATTGTGGTATAAATATTTTAATTTCAAATGCGGTTGTTGGATTGTAAATTTTAATTCCCAACTAAATATATATAAATAACTTATCCGATTTGTACGTGCAAAAGCTCAGGAACATTTTTTTTTTTTGCATTACAAATATTTTCGCGCACATAAATATAAATTACACATTTTAACAAATATAAACTAACGTAAAGTAAATTTTCGCACAATTTAAGTCACGGCCATGTGGTATCTTATTATTAAATAATTTAATTTAAACAACATATTTAGTTAGTTTATGATATTTAGTTACAAACGTACTAATTGGTGATCCGGATCAGACTGAAGAATCTTTTATTTATATAATAGCCGATTGGCATAATTCTAATACTAATACATATATATTTCTATTTACAAAAAAGCTTTATTTTATATTATGTAATTTGTACATAAAGCGGTGCATAACATTGTAGCTCAGGTAAATCCATCCTCATCGGAGGTCGGCCTCATGGATTCTGGGGGAGACCAGCCATTGCTATACTACAATTATTTTAACCAATCCCAAGACATGTTGGTGAATAAACAAGCTCAATTGAGTGAAACAGAAATGGATAATTCATATCCCTTCCAGAGGGGTAAGAAAGTATCGTATTCTCCGCTAAGAGGCGGTAGTCCCTCCATTGGGCCAGCAGCCACAATACTCGTTCTACAAACGAAGAAAAATTTTACAATGAATTGTGTAGAGCTAATAATACATTAGTTGAAGCCAACAATATAAACAAGCAACTGAATGTTACAATTGCATGGATGCATGTGCGTACTCTTAACCAGAATACAACTCCACAAGAGTATCATAAGGATGAAGAAGAACTAGCTCGAGAAACTGAGTGGATAAGAGTTAAAGGTGGGAGAAAAAAAAATGTGTGTGCAATTCACACGCAGTAGAAGTGAAACTTTCCGGAATCTAAGCAGCGAGAGAATGAGACGAATGCAGTATCAGGAGTGGGATAATTAGAGGGTTTATTCATCATAATACAAAACAACAAACAAAATTTCGAAGTTTTTTTTTAACATTTTATTATTCCGACTCCATGTTTTCTATTTCGACGAATGGCTTATGGTAACTAAAGTAGGACACGAATGCTCTAGTTTGAATTCTATTAACATATCGTTTCGATAACTATTTTTGATCGCGTTGTCGATTCAGTACGGCTGCTGTACATTTTTAAATTTAATTCTGTATTGAGGAATTGAATCAAAGGGAGCACCGTATCTAATGCAAAATTCACATTGAAATCCCCACTCAAAATCATTGAAATCCGCGATACTTTTGGCGTTTATTTTATCAAATTCTCGTGGATAAATTGAATAATATTTTCCATCGATTGGTTGGGAGAAATGTAAATCGCCGCAATAATTATAAATGTGTCATGGTCTAATCTGCTTTCGCAAGCACATATAGTATTTTTCCCACTTTAGAAACCTGAACCGACCAGGATTCTAGTTGAAGTGCATTGATGTCAATTTGCGGGTGACAACACGGCTTCCGTCATTTACATTATAATAGATTGCAACGCCACCTGCCCTTAAATTTGGAATCTCTATAATGTTGTCACTATCCCACGTCTCCGAAAAAATCAGAAAATTGACGATGATATTTTGTCTAATTGAAGATCTTGTACATGAGCACGTAAATTTATAGTAAATTAACAGCGGTAATTTATTTTTTAACCAGTCCGTACACGTATCTCGCGATACAAACAAGTTGTCCACCACAATGTTTTTGAAATGGACTGAATTCCGTTTTTTGAAACAGTCGAGCCATCCATCAGTAGCTTTAAAATCGAAAAAATTTAATTTTTTAGCCAGTTTTACAGTCTTTTCTTTAAAAATTGGACCGTTGATAGAAACTCCAGCTTGTCTAATCGATTTTAGCCATATGATGAGTGCCTGTTCCAATTTGGGATGATTACCAGGGCGAATTTTTTTCCTTTTTTGACATTCCGTTCTTTCACTTTCATATTTCACACGATTTCGCACTATGCTTGCAACAGTTGATTTTGTAATACCGAATAATTGCGCAATTTCATCGCAGTTTTTTTCTTTTTTATTGGTTAGGTGTAAAATTTGTAATTTGTCTTTTAACAAAATTGCTTTTCGTTTTAATTTTCTGTCCATTTTTAGAGGTCCTTGATAATTTTTAATACGAAAATCCAAATTTACTTGCTTTAACAAACTGTGAACCAAAAATGAACGTAGATGAAAGCAAAAAAATAGATAATATGTATATCCCGTTAAGTTACCAATACAACCTTTTTAACAAAGATTTTTTAATAAAAAATCAATGTTATTTTTTCGTACATAAGAATTTCTGTATACAAATTTTGTGTATGTATTATTGTATTCTACAGTGCTATTTGTGAAAACCAGCCATTCTTTATTTCGTTTTGTTTAATTTTTATATGTATGTGCATATTTTGCTATATTGTTATAACCGAAGTTTGTTATATCCGAAGAATTTTCAAAAAGTTTGTAATAACCGGAGGTTTTTAATAAACGGGGTTTGTTATAGCCGGATTTCACTGTAAATAAAATTTATTTTAAGGGAGAACGCCACTGTGAGATTTGCAAAAAATCGTTTTTTTTTTCCATTAAAAAATCCTTTAGACCCTCAATAATATGATACAAATTCGTTTATAGCTAAAAAAAATTTTTAGAAGGTTTTCAAGCATTTTCCTTAGAACTCTATAAGAGCCGAAAAATGCTGTCGGCAATATAACCCTGTTATTTTTAGTTTCTTTTTCATTTAATTTTATTATCCTTAGAAATTAAGTTACCGACTGAAATAAGTTCTCTTTTTGACCTATAGGTGCGCTGAAAAAAAAAATGTCCATCAGCTGAAGCGCATTTTCGGAGTGCGCGTCTGTTTGTGTACATATTCATTGCTACAATGACTTTCAACGACGGTCTTCTATCCTTGCTCAAGTTTTAGAAACAATAGGTGTGAAAATCGGGCCTAATTGTTATAATTTCTGCGTTGAAAGTGATGCCAAGAGAATTTCACATGCAGAGATTTGGCAGCTTCCAAGGCCAGAAATGTAGCGTATATCAACGTAGAAGGAGAACTGTATGGAGCTGGCATTGCTGATTAGTGGTATGTAAAAAAATTCCAAAAGTTATTGAGAAGTTATTGATACCAAAAACTAAAAACGTTTTTCTCGAAACCGTGTTTTGGAAATCTGCCCGCAGCAAAACTCAATCAATTTTTTTCAACCGATTTAAAATTTTAACTGTATCTTCTTAAATAGATTTAAAATCGAAGTACATGAGTTTTTTTGATTCATTAAAAATTAAAAAGATATACAACTTTTTATACGAAAAATATAGTCGAAAAATGAAACTTTTTCTGCAAACTTGTCTCTATTTTTCTCGGATTTTTTAATTTCCTCAGGTACTTCGATGCTAAAACTAATATATTTCATGAAAATATTTTATTTTTTGTTCCAGGAACAAATTTAAGACACTTCTGCTGCGTGCAGTGGAGCGACTGCAGTCAAAATCACTTCTACTAAAGCTACTCTTGCGCCGCCATTTCTAAATTTTTTTTACATAACAAAATTTTTTTGTTTACTTAAATATATGCCAAATATAGCCTAAAAGTTTTTTTCTCTAAACCCAACCCATTCCTCAAAAAAAAATACCAAACTAAGCACTTGGAAATGGTAGGTCACAGTGGCGTTCTCCAATAATAAAAAAAATAATAAAAAAATAAAAGATTACTTCGGTCTAAAAAGATCAAAGTATTGAAATCCTATCAAAAATTTGGTTGGTCCAAAAACCAGTTTTCTCAACGTTTTGAAAGTCCCTGAGTCTAAAACAGCAAAAAAAAAAAAATGTCTGTCCTGTCTGTATATCTGTATCCATGGTATCTCGAGAACAGCTTGTTCGATTTAAAAAATTTTTTTTTACCAATCTGTTTCTATGGTCAAGGCTGGGATTTAAGAAGCTTTTGGAACCAGTGTGTCAATAGGGTCGGGTACCTGCCACACGAATTGACCCAAAATACCTGATTATAGAAATATTTACCAATTTTTTTATATATGCTGGTTTGACTATTGAGTTTAGGGTTGAGTTGAAGGGTAAGATAGAAATCAATTTGCGGGTTGAGTTGAAGTTGAGTTGGAGTTGAGTTGGGATTGGATATAAAAATATTTACGAATTTTTTATATATGCTGGTTTGATTATTGAATTGGGCATTGAATTTCGGGTTGATTGAACGTTAAGTTAGGGGTCAATTTGCGGGTTGAGTTATAGTTATGTTGGAGTTGAGTTGGGATTGGATATAAAAATATTTACGACATTTTTGTATATGCTGGTTTCATTATTGAGTTGGAGTTTAGTGAGCAGCTGAGCAATCTATTACAGGGAAACCTAACTACAACGGAAATCGACGGGACCAAAAAAGTTGTACGTTGTAGTGGGGTTAAACTGAGGATTTGTGATTTTTTTTTTTATAAAAATTTAATTGGGATTCTATATCTTATCCGATTTTGATGAAATCCAGCATTTCCAATGGAAATGGGATTCTTACAGGATTTTTGGACGAAGTTCTGGAATATGGTCAAGTATGATGGAACTTGGCTATTCCTTAATCGATTATAATGAAATTTGACATGGCCCAGGGTGATGGAGCTTGCCTATTTCTCAACCAATTATTATGAATTTTGACATGTTCTTTGGAAATGGGATTCTAAAATGATTTTTGGATGAAGTTCTGGAATATGACCAAGTACGATGGATTCTAAAATGATTTTTGGGTGCAGTTCTGGAATCTGGCCAAGTATGATGGAGCTTCCCTATTTCTCAACCAATTATGATGAGATTCGGTTTGTGCATTGGAAATGTGATTCTAAAATGATTTTTGGATGAAATTCTGGAATATGGCAAGTATGATGGAACTTGCCTATTTCTCAACCAATAATGATTAAATTTGACAAGGAACGGTGAAGCTCCATCCTAATTGGTCGTTCACGTAATTTGTATAAAAGGTCCAAGTTGAAATGTAAAAAATTCAGTTTGAAGTGTAAAAGGATCAATTTGAAGCGTAAAACCTGTGTGATGCTATAATGCTATGTTGGTTTGATAATATAATGGTATGATGGAATGACGATACGATAGTAGATACATACATGATAGTATGATTGTGTGATATTATAATGATATAGTGGTATGATTGATTTATATTATTGAATGATGGTGGGATGGTATGATTGTTTATACAACGGACGATGGTATGACAGTATTTATTCTAGAATGAAGGTGTGATGGTATGAGGGTATGATGGTATGTCGGTGTAATGTTATGACGGTTGAATTGTATAATGATATCATGGCCTGACAGTATGTTGGTATGATTATATGATGGTATGGTGGTACGATGTTATGATGGTATGATTATAGGGACGGTACAATGGCACGACGGTATGGTGGTATGATGGTATGTTGGATTAAATTGATGGTAACATATACATCATGGTAAGATGGTGGAATGGTTCGAGGTCACTATATAATGGTTTAATGGTATGGTATGATAGTATAATTGAATAACGGTATGAAGGAATGATTGTTTAAGGTTATGATGGTACGACAGTACGATGCCGGTATGATGGTGAGTAGTATGAAAGAAAAATTCGGTTAGAGATTAATTTGAGGTCGAGTTTAGAGTATCTTGAGAGGTAAGATTGAGTTTTGAGTTCATACACTCATGTAACTTTCGAATCGAGTTAATTTTAGGATTGAGTTGGAAAATAAGTGTAGATTTGAGTTGACATATAATTAGGATTTAGTTAGCTTGCATTGGGATGTGAGTTGTTCGGTTTGGGAATTATTTAAGGGTTGATTTGGAGTTAGGTTAAGGGTTGATTTAGTGATTCATTGACGGCTGGGTTGGCCGTTAATTTGGTCATTGCGTTTAGAATTGTGTTGCAATTGACATAGAGGTTGAATTGTAAATTGAGTTGGAGGTTTAAGCTACTTTGAGTTGGAGGTTTAAGATTGACTTAAGAGGTTCATTTCCGAATTGGTTTGGGTGTTAAATTAATCAAGACCGAAGTTCTGGTCACCTTAGAAGGTTTCAACCCTTTATATTTTCAGTTTGCATTCCACAATCTATAGTGATAACAGGACTTTCGTCAATGAAAAGTTCATCCAATATACACCGACAACAAGACTTTCTTCAATCATAAGTGCATCTGAATCGGAAGAAACATCAGAGCTGGTGAGAGATGTGGAATAGTAACGATATAATTGGCGAATCAATGTCAGCTGTTCCAGAACGATTATTGGAAGGCATACCGGTGCATAAATTATCCAGATGGTAAAACCTTCAAATGAGAATTCAATCTTATTCTACATTACAAGAACGCAGAAAATGGAAAAGCGGAAAATTAAACATCAATACAGATGACATAGTATTGATAAAAGAAGATAATCAGCCTCCGAATCAATGGCTACTCAGGCGAATAATTCAAACACATCCAGGTAACGATGGAATAGTACTTGTCGCAACTATCAAAACAAAGGCTAATATTATCCAGCGTACTGTATCACTTAAATAATGTATTAATCACACTAATTATTATATATCTTTATTATGTACAATCAATTGCAACTTATTATATATTGAATCAATTTAAGAAAATATCTCCAATACTTTCTTAACGCAGGGGAATATGTTTGAGCATCCAAAATTAAGTTTATTGTATCTTTTAAATAATAAGACTGAGATTATAACATCAAATTTTATTCTTAAATGCATTTACTTACCTATATATCCAAAATATTATTCATTTATAACTAAATGTCAAATTTATCAAAAACAAGTAATTATATTATATCACCACAATTATGGACAAAATGTTGTAAAAGTATGATTAAGCATAATTGAAAAATTTAATAAATCTTTATAATTTTTAATATCGTAAGATCAAGATATAGCCAAGGATTAATATTAAAAATAAAAAAATGGTTCAGGTATATTTAAATAAAAATTAAATTTTGGATTTATTTAAAATAATGTTCTATTAAAATTGGTTTTTATTCATAATTAAACGAACACTATTGTGTTAGATAATTATGTTAGAAGAAGCTCAGTTCGTAACAAATTTGTGTCAGAAGCGGATTTTGCAATCCGGAAAACCCAGGTGTGAAAAATGGATGTCAACAAGCTTACTCGCTGAATTGAAAGAGGCTCTCGTTGCAAGGGTAATCCCAGTTTCGGGAACGAGATCAGAATTACAATTGCGGCTAACAGCCGACTGGACAATAAAATCTAGCTACGCTATTATTGGGGCTACAGCAAACATTAACATCCCAGTTAAAATCGAAAGAGGAGAAGATGCCATCACAGAACCAAGTTCTGCAAGAATCTTTAACCTCCCAGCCATCTTCCCTACAGTTTCCAACAGAACACAGAAACGGGAAATACACCACCAATTTGACAGGCACCCAGAAGACTGCCATTGGCTAAACAAGAGGAGGTGAGCCGAATGATACAACAGATGTGCCGGTATAAAATCATTGAGCCATCCAACAGTCCATGGAGTTCACCGGTAGTTCTAGTGCAAAAGAACGACGGGTCAATGAGGTTTTGCGTAGATTATCGAAAACTAAATGATGAAACGAAAAAGGGCAGCTACCCATTACCCGGGATAGATGATACACTAGACCCACTGTCACTAATTACGATTCAAAAAACTAATAAATGTTGTGTTAGAATGTAGTTTTCATTTTCAATATATCATATAAGTAGATTATAAATACATTGTCATTGTGTTACTAACTGTTGGCTATACTTAGGTGTCTATAACCGGGTCCATTTTTATCATTACTAACCAAACATCTCCACATCCTCTTTATGTTGTAAGTGGAGATCTTGTTTACAGCTTGGTCGAACCAATCAATCAATCAAAATAATACCTAAGAACTAAAGAATAACAAACTTTAATACAACAAAACTTTGTTAAAGAAAACTAAAGTATTATTCAAATTCTAAATTAATATTGTAAATATTATTCAAATTTTTCAGCCATAGAAAACTGGAATTAGAACGTTCCATTAATTTAACAATAAGTTTTTAACAAAACACTCATTGTGTTATTTATTAAATTAATAAATATTATTTCAAGTGAGGTAATTTAAAATTATTAAACGAAGTTTATGTTATATTAAAATAAATCTGCAACTTTAACGAATTTTTTCTGCTAAAAAATAACGAAAATTTCTTCGGTAGTCATCAAAATCAACTTACAAGATTTGTCCTAAGCAGACATTGTAAGTTAAATAAAAGCTTCTAATAATAGTTATTGACAAAGAAACCTACATGTCTCCTGTATTCAACATTTAAAACTATGTAGCGGTGAAGCGACGAATTTTTTTTTTGTTCAAAAAGTAAGTAAACTTTATGTTTTCGCTATACAATGTAATTTTTTTCATAAATTTAAAGCGTTTGCAATTTATTTATAGCAAACACGACTCTACAGTCGGAGTGAATTCTTGACGTAATTGTTTTAAATATAGATCCCTCTTACTTCAGTTAACCACAAGCCGATTGTATTTTGTGTAGTAGTAGCGCTCTCGAACTCTACGTGCATGTTTTAGCGTAAATCTTCTACGAGTTGCGCGTGAACTCACTACATTGGTTGTATGCCTTTGATTGCAAAAAAATTTACTTAGAAATCAAAAGTATGTTTTACTACATGTACTGTACACAAGACATTCGAATAAATAGATCAAATATTAAGTGCGCAAATAAACGAAACATTTTATAAATTGATTGGCAGTTTCGTTGATTATCGAAAACAAATATACTTGTGATATCAAAATTTCAGGGAAGAGCGCCGTATCACCAATAAATTCATAGTTTATTGATTTTTTTATATTTTAATATTATTGTATCGCGATACAAACTCACTTTTGATAAAATCTGATAATACGCATACTTTAAGCACTAATTGCCGTTCGCCAAATGCGTTTAGTAACATTTTATGTTATTATAAAACAATGGCAAGGAATGTGTTAATGTTTTTCGCAATGTCTAAAAAAAGGTTGATTAAAAATGTGTATCATATTCATACATCATATTCATTCAATTGCTTAAGCATGACGACAATGCTAATGTAAAAAATTTAAATTTTTTTATAAATTTAACCAAAAAGTTTATTTTTAAATTTTTAATTTAACGTAACGCGATTATTAAGAGCGCAATGCTAACGTTGGTGAATAACTATTCTACAGTTTAAAGTGTAATAAATTAAATATGAATTGCCGATTTTAAACAAAGTGAATATTGTAAACAAACATGGTAATGAATTCTCTCTATGTTCATGGTGACCTTCTTGAATGGTTCGAGAATGTAAGTAAACTAATTTTGGAATTTACTCATACATAGTACTTTCATAAATATACAAAATTATTTGTGCACCACGGAATTTTTCTGTATCGTAAAATTAAATTACTTCGGAATTAAAATGTGGACCATTTATTTTACTGTAATAACGTTTGATAACCAGAACGCACAACCTGAATATGTTTATGATTTAATATGTTTATTTAAGTTTGAGATAATTTATAATTAGTTGTACATGTGAGTTATAGAAAATTATTTTTGTATATTAGTGTCTTGTTTTGTTGTTATTTGAATAAAACAAATAGAATCGGTCATAGACAACGATACTAAAGTCACTATGTGCTGACTGTATGTGCTCCAATACAGAAAGCGACCAACAAATAGTTTTAATTATGTTCCTATCCTTGTTGTACACTATTGTGAAGGAAAACAAAGGAGATTCAGTTGTTTTTATACTATACGAATACGAGTATAGTAAACGAGAGAGTTTTACTAGTATATGTCTGTATATGATATTATGAAACGAACGATCTTTTCCATGCCATACCATTCTTTTATATAGATTTTTTCCTCTATTGTTTTATTTTTCGAATTATATTTTATTTGTGTGTGTACGCATTTAAAATTGCACATCAGTCTAAACAAGTCAAATCTCTCATATAAAAGGGGAATAAAAATGTTTATTTTCCTACGACACGTAAACAGAATCATATGGGATTTTAAAATTCATTATTTTGCGTTATCTTAATTTTCAATTTTAATGAAAATTTGTATTTATAAATAGAAATAATTTTATATTAATTAACCAAAAATATCGAATTCCATCTTCTAGAATCTAGACTATTTTATTAGAAAATAATAAAATTTTAATACGCAATTTTGCAGTTTAGTACATCGTCAGGCTTCGGGCACAGAAAAAAATAACATATCCCCCCAGTTGTACGATTGAGTGCAACAGCGCTAATTTAGCGATCGCCGTGATCGCTCAATTTGACCTCACGTTAGCTTCACTATACACCATATCTACCTTACCGACATAACAGCACCATCTATCAAACAAGTTCTTAAACTAACCGTTTACAAATACTACTGCACCATATATTCCGTCGGTATTCGTTCTTTTTTAGACGAAATATGGTGTAAAGTGATGCTCACGGTGAGGTCAAATTGAGCGATCACGGTGATCGCTAAATTTGCGCTGTTGGAGCACTTGTAATGATCCATTTAGTAGGGTGAGAGGGACACCAATCTGCGGAGATTATGAAGATTGGCCAGAATCGTTAACAGAATTCTTTTATTTATCTTGCATAGAGGCTTCGACGACGACGGACTTGACTAGCGTGGCTAAAGCTCAGTGGTGGGGATGGGCTTTTTTTTATTGAAGCATACGAAGATCTTGCGTTGCCGCCGTAAGGAAAGCATAGAGGACAGGAATTTAAAACAAACAACGAAATTAACTCACCCTCAAATACCTACCATGGTCACATCCACCAATCTCACTACTGCTTACATCATTTCAAAACAAATTAATTAAGCACTTCACAAAAATGAACAAAAAAAAATAAATTCGAACCAATATAGCGGAAACCGAAAAATACAAAATGCGAAATTTTTAAACTTTGAATTTCAAATTAGAAAAAAAACAAAACAAAAATAACAGATTTTTTTACAAAAAGATACAATATCTTGTTTCCCACTATGGGAATTTACCTAATCTACACTAACCACTACCTAAATGCGCAACAACTAATCTAAATTCAATTATCTGACCAAAATAATAAAAGTGGTAGAATATAATTTTGCACTTAATTATAACAAAAATGAAAATATATAAAATATATCAAAAATTGTGATATAAAACTATGATAATCAGAACTATGGAAAAATATATATAAAAAAAAAATCTTATCTTTGAATGATGAGTAAAATGCTTGTTGATTGGTGGTATTTAAGCTTCTTTGACTGCACATACGATGGTAAGATCAGTCCGTTATTGCTGTATTATTAATTATTTTACCAATGTACTGACCATTGATCAAATTGGTTCTTGACCGTTTTCATTGATAACACCATAAAGTTTTCAATTATTCAGTTTTATTTTTTTTATTTTTATCAATATCACTCAAACATTTATAATTTATATGAACTTATGATTAAATTAATTTTAGTTATATTTAGTTGACTTATAGTATTAGAATTATTATTAGTTATTTATTAGTTGTTTATTAATTTAAGTTAGACTTTGAAATAATCAGACACCCATAGTTAATAATAACTCATCTCTCTAATACAGTAACTTTAAATTCACCAGGATCACTACGTAACCGTTTTTAATTCAACACTACGGTTTTTTTGTTTTGTTTTTGTTTATTTGTCCACATGGAACGTGCAACGTCTTTACGGCCACACCACTTATTATTGGTCTTACACAGATATTTTGCACTTAGGTTAATTTAATTTTATTTAACTGTTTTTATTCTATTTTTGTCTAGACTAATTAACTTATTTATTATTTCTAAACTTTTATTACTATTTATTACTATTAAACTTTTTCTTATTATTTATGGTTTTAATTTAATTTTAGTTTTATCAATATATTTAGAATTTAATTAGAAAAACAGTAGGACTTTTAATTATGAAAATGTACTTATCCTAAATTCACTGTAAGTTTAGTGTTACATATATTTCCGTTTTTCCACTGACTAATGCTAATTGTCATACAATGTATTCTCGTTAATTTTATTTGTACGCACATATGTATATAATTTTATTTAAATTTTAAAATATGTTATTTTTAACTTATTTTTTCCCAATATAATTAGCATTTAATATTAGTTTATAATTAGAATACAAACTTCTAATTATTTAATTTATTTTTCACTATTTATTCTTCAACTATTTATTTTTAATTTTTTAATTTTGTTTTCTCGCCATTACGACAATCAACTCCACTACCAAAAAAAAAATCTTCTTTTCCTTTTTTTCCCAAAAAACGAAAATGCTTCGTCTTTTATAGCCTCTTGATAACCGGTTGAAACAATCAAAAATCATTATTTTTCTATTTTATATTATTTTATTTTATCGGTTAATTTATGTGAATGTTAAGCAGGGGTGGCCACCTCGTATGTCCTTGGAACGATCATTCGTTACACACTCAATCGTGCAACTGGGATATGTTCTTCCCAGTTGTACTTTGCGTGAGCAATCGAGAAATTTTGTTTGAGATGGCACGTTAAAAACATGAAACAGAAGTATAAAGCAAAAAAAAAAGAAATCTTCGGCTTTCTTTAATTTGTTTTTCATGTAGTAAATTACAATGTTCGCATTTTTTTCGTACTTTTTTTACGAAATATGGTATAAAGTGATGATCACGGTGAGGTATTAGAGAGCATCACCGTGATTGATCATTGATCGCTCTTGGTAGCGCTCAGTCGTACAACAGGGATGTTATTTTTTCCTGTGCTTCGGGTTTCTTTAACCTTCGAGCAGGCGCGCATTTTATTTCACCACGAGCGAGCGCGCGCTGTAAATTTTACGTCATACTGTTTACAACAAATATTCACAATTTTATGATAACATAGAGTTTGGTAATTATTAATAATTGAAGAAAAATAGTATTTAAGTTTAAAAAATAATTTTTAGTCAGAATTGGACTATTTATATTCGCACAATCAACACACATAATTTTTTTTAAAGAGTGAAGCTTACATGTAAATGTCTGAAAATTGATGCTGAGGTTTTGGGTTGAGATCTGATGGCTGGGGAGGATGAGGAAGTATTGATTTTGCATTGTACAATAACAAATTTTTTTTTTTTTTTTTTGAGCGAAAATCTTGCCCACGTCCCATTTTCTCAGCACTTATAAACAAATTACCCTTCAAAATATCCAAATAATTAAACCAGTTCATTATGAAGGTCAAATGTCCTACACCCTTTCAACTAAAATCTCTTTAAACCATTATACTTCCGCCACCATGTTTTACTCATGTTCAGTGTTGGGTTTCCGCCATACCATTAAATACATTTATGATCAAATTTTTTGAAGAAACAAAATGTAACTGTAATTTAGGGGGCAAAATCGAAAAAATGCCAAACTATTCAAAGTACCCTATTTGGGAAGACGTGGAAATAGTGGATTAAAGTAAATACTTTTTTGTGATTTATTTATTGTTTCATGCAACTTCTATCTTTAATATTAATATTATTTAGGCAACATTTAGCTTTTATTATGGCGGTACCACCCCGCAAGTGCAGTGCAAAAACATTGGTTAAACAATTAGTTCACTTTTACGCCTACCGTCATAGGACGTATGAAGGGAACTTCGATAAGCAACGGGAAAAAGAATATCATCCAGCTTAGTGAGAAGAAGACTGGTTAAAGCTGGCTTACGAGCACTTGAAACAATCCAGAAGCCAGAGTTCCCAATACGAATCAAACAAAAATAGGGGAAAAACAGTTTGCTGTGGGCCTAGGAGCACGCTTCTTGAACTCAAGAGATGACTTGATAAACTTGATTTTATCCATATTTGAGATTGTAGAATCCTCGCACGAAGAAAACCTCAAGAGGCTTAGCAACGAATGTCTTTTAAGACTTCCACCGAAAACTGGAAGAGTTGTGGTCTGGGTTTTTTTTTTCTTTACAAGAAACAGGTCGAATGTGCTTCCTTAGTTCAATTACCGCATCAGCCGTTTATCTGCAAGTCCTACATAACGAATTTGACCCCTTTGTGTTAGAGCTTTTCGACAATACTATCAGATTTATTTTTCACCGCCATGCAATACTGTTAAAGTTATGGTTTACTACCATACATTAATTTTGAATTGAAGATAATAAAATGGACTTTCAGATAAACAAAAATAATTTATTAAAATCCTCTTAAAATAAAACAATAATGAAGGAACCAGCGAGTCAGAAACAACTTTAAGTAAGAGCTCTATATGTATACAGAAAGTGCATGTTACTGACCAGCGAGCATTTAAGAGCTTTTCGTTCAGATCAGCTCTTACTTAATAGAGCGGAAATTAATGCGCAAACTGAAGGATATGGCAGAATACATCAAAATTTTCACAGCAGACTTTTTGAAAAATAATAAATGTTCCTATTCATATTATAATTTTAACACTGTATTTGTCAGTTGTTACGGATTCGGAAGCATATATGACAAATATTCGTTAGGAAATAATTTTGTCAAATTTTGTAAGGATCCTTCCTGTTTCGCTGGTTAACACTTAAGCCAACTGCTTCGAAATTTTTGTAATTTTAGTAACCAAGACTCCAGTTTTTAAAAA
Organism: Tipula vernalis; assembly: GCA_958295665.1. Lineage (NCBI taxonomy): Eukaryota > Metazoa > Arthropoda > Insecta > Diptera > Tipulidae > Tipula > Tipula vernalis. The sequence goes on along the minus strand of OY282559.1, from coordinate 254,363,013 downwards.
AATATGCTCTACCAATTTTTTTACACAGCACTGTATGTCACAAGCAATTTTTTCTACGATGGTAAGAAATTTTAATTTAACGAAAATTAAAAATTGGTTAAAAAAATCAAGAAAGTTTTGATTTATTTAATTCTCTTCCCGGAATTTTCCTAATTTTTGCAGTAACTTGTAATAAAAATTCGCATACTATATTGAAGTACTGCTGATTTTTTTCAATTTTACATGTCCACTTGGGTACGATCTTGGGGCCAGATTGAGAATTGTTTTAATATCCAACCTTATACGAACTTACATATAGGAACGCAACACGTCTGTCCTAAGTCAATTATCTTCTAGATTTTTGAAAGTTGTAACATTTCTAAGATAGAGGGGATTGCCCTTTACCCTTATTGATATATGTCCACTTGGGTAAGATCTTGGGGCCGGATTGAGAATTTTTTTAATATCCAACCTTTTACGAACTTACATATAGGAACGCAACACGTCTGTCCTAAGTCACTTATCTTATTGAGGAGACTGCCGCCTAAACTTAAACTCATATATCCATTTGGGTACGTTATTTGGGCCAGACGGAGGCATTTTTTAATGTCCAACTTTGTGCTAATATACATACTACTTAATTTCTTTATATGAATTTACATATAGGGAAGCAAAACATCTGCCTAAGACATTTAACTTCTAGATTTTTGAATGTTTTTTTTTTTTTTTTAGGTAGGGACATCGTTCACTATCGTAAATGACGTCCTTATCATTGTTTTAGTATAGAGGGGTTCTCCGACTGTTTCTAAATGTTGTGTCCACTAAGTTACGATCTTTTGGACCAGATTGAATCATTTTTATATCGCACTTTTCTAATGAACTTTGATTTTTTAAATTGTTTTTTTTGGACAATTTAAATTAAGACTTAAGTTTATTTAAAAGTTTATTTTTAATTGAAATTATATAAGTAAAATAATTGTTTACGTAAAAATTCATAATAACGAGAGATTTATTATTCTTACTAATACATTCACAGGAAAATCAATTTTTAGGACAAATGTTTAATTTTAGGACAAACTTCACACCCGTCCTAAGGCACACCTGAAATAACAAATGTTGATGATTTTATATTACTTTTATGAACGATTTTGTCTGATTCTGTTAAAACGGTCGTGTTCCTATCTTCCTTCACTATCTCGAGTTTATATCTAGCAGTTAGTTTTGAACTTAATCTTTTATTAACTTTTACATAGTCCTGGTTACTGGCATGTCTTTTGTCTGTTTTTGTTTTAGTTTCTCTGTATTATCGAGATGACTTTCCTTGAATTGACTTGGGGCTATATTGGGAATCCTACCATAATAAACCTCTACCAGTTTTTTACCTGTAGTTCTTCAAAAATTATCTCGACTCCATCTGAATTAGACATCTCATTATCGCGGTAAGAGTAGAATGGAATCTTTCGATTTGTCTATTTAGTCCGTTTTTCTATATGGGGGAGTTTTGAAGACCATGATCCTTAGGCTGTCTTCCATCATTGACAATATGCAATTTGAATTTAAAGATTTTTCATTGTCTTTTACAACGACTTCTGGGACGATGAAGAAAAACTGAGTATCTCTTAAGGGTTGTTTAATTTCCAATTTCCAATTTAACAATTTATAAACAAGTTTTATTGACATAAGAAAACAAATAACTGCTGAATTATAATTTTTTTGCTTTGGGCCATCCACCATTGACTAGGCACTTTGGCAAGGCCACACCAGCAGGCTCATAATTCCAGTGTGCCCTGCATTGAAAGACTGTTACATTCACCCAAGGACTTCGAAAGGGCAGTTTTCTTCCCAAATATTCCTATCTACTCCGTTTTCTGTTTTAGACCCGTCTGTAAACCATACTTTGGACCCTATTTCAAAGGAGGGCCAACCGGAGCTCCAAAACTAACGAGGCAGAAGTGTCTGTGGAAGTCAAGTTTAGTTGGCATACAGTCGGAAAGCTTCTCTATGGTAAGGTCTGTCGGAAATTCCTTGAGGATTCTTACATGACCTGCCATATTACCTGGTTTAATATTGACATATAGCTGTATCTTCATGTCCTGGTTTGCAGCGTCCTTTTTAATATGCGAGTGCAACGGAGTCAGTTCTAGAAGTGCCTCCATTGCAGCAGGTGGGTTCTTATTGTGCCTTTAATACCGAGGCAGGCTAAGCGCTGAATCTTAATCAGAACCCTTAGATACTTAACTTAATTGGAATACTGAACCGTATTACCGTTTAACGAGGGTCCTCTAAGCTAAGTGCAAGCTTTGTTCTCGTAAAAAGCACAATAACCGTTTTGATTTCCCGCTCTGATTTCCGATTCTCCCTTAGATCCGAATGTAGAAAGTTAAAATATCCCGTATAGAAATGTATCCATCCATCAGTTGCATTTTCAAGTCAAATTAGGAATGAACTTGGTGATTTCTTTACTGATTATAAATTCAGCATGCACAACGCAATTAGGAGACTAAATGATTTTTACGTAAAGGTCTGGGAAATGGCCAATTAGAAATAAATTATTGATTCTAAAATTAGTTTCAGATGAAGTTCTGAAATATGACCAATTAGGAAGGAACTTCACCGTTTCTTAACCTATTATGATGAAATTTAGCATGCACAACGCAAATGTTATTCTAAAATGATTTTTGTATAAACTGGAAAATGGCAAGTTAGGAAGGAACTTGATGATTTCTTTACCATTATGATGAATTCAGCACGTACGATGGAAATGGGATTCAAAAATGGTTTTTGGATGACGTTCTCAAATAAAGCCTAATACGAAGGAACACGGTTTCAAGTTTCTTTACCGATTCCTTGTCGTGTTTATCGAATTTCATCACAATCGGTTTAAAAACAATCGATTTTCTTCCTGATAGGCAATATTCCAGAACTTTTTCTAAATATCATTTTGGAGTTCCATTTCCAAGGTATAAATCAAGTTTCATCATAATCGGGTAATAAACAGCCAAGTTCCTGCCATATTCCAGGACTTCTTCCAAGTACTATTTAAGAATCCCATTTCCATCGTACGGTTAAGAAATAGCGAAGTTCCCTCCTAATTGGCCAGAATTTATTTTGAAATTCTATGTATGGATAAACTTTTATACGAGATATTCAGATTGTCTGCATTCGGATCTAAGGAATAGTCGGAAATAGGGTTTCTCAAATGGTCTCAAAAGAATGACCAGGAAATCCCAGGATTTCCCGGTTTTCAATTTATTTACTTTCTAATGTATCGACTAATTTGGGGATTTGCCTGTCTCTTATTTCCGAATATTTCTTAGATCCGAATGCAGTCAATTTGAATTTATCATACCGAAGTTACACCATATACAGCATTTCTTGAGAAATGCATACTAATTAGGAGGGAACTTGGGTGTTTATTAACCTATTATGATTTAATACCGATTTATGCCATGAAAATGGGACTCCAAAATGATAGTTAGAAATAGTTCTGGAATATGGCCAGTTACAAAGAAACTCGGTAAAAATACAACCCCATTTCCGACGTGCTTGCAGAATTTCATCATAATCGGCTAAGAAACGCGAACGCCTTTCTAATTAACTATTTCCCATAATTTTATCTAAAATTCGATTTAGAATCTTATTTCCGGTAAAAAAAATTATCTTTTAGAAACCCATTTCCTTCAAGCATCGTAAATTTCATCATAATTGGTAAAAAAATCACCAAGTTCCTTCCTAATTGGCCATTTTCCAGAACTTTATGTAATAATCATTTTAGAACCACATTTCCTTCGGGCAAATCGAATTTCATCATAATCAATCAGCAATAGCAGATGGATAAACTTCTATATGGGATGCTTAAACTATCTACATTCGGATCAAAGGGACAATCGGAAATCAGAGACAAATCAGTCAGCAATTCTCTTAAACCGAGATTTAACTGTAATTTATTATTCCTATGCCATTATATTGTTAAACGAGTATAAAAAACAAAAAATCGAAGATTGGAAAATCCCAGGGTTTCCCGGTCATACTTTAGAGATCGAGATACCGTTTGCGAAACCCTGAATGTGCACGCTAATAGATATCATGACCAAACCAATATATTTGCAGTTTTTTTATGAAAAGTCAAGTTCACATCTTATACCCGAATGATTTTACATACAACGTAGTTTCGGGTGCACATTAATTTTGAAAACGGAATAATAATAATTCTGTAAATATCTAAACGTCCGTTCATGTGTAGGTATAAGCTGTTTTAAGTATATTTTCTAGTATCTTATAGAAAACCTGTCGCCCGAACACAATTGCATCGTTGAAGAAATTTGTCATCATGAATTTGATGATAACATCAAGCATATTGTAAGTGATCGTAGTGGATACGATGAAGAATTACTAATGGATTGTTTGGCACGGTCGAAGTATCAAATGTTTTGGTTGTCAGAAGTAACATTTTTTATTGTAATCAATGAATACACTGAAGAGGTTTTACATGATCTTGAAATCGAACTTAAAAAAGCAGATGTGTTGCAATACTTATATAACCGGTATGAAAAGGAGATAAATTGGCTGACCATTAAGGAAATATTAGTGTTCGAATTTGAACCTAACCTAGAGGAAAACATTTTAAGGTCTATTGATGACATATTTTGGAATAACATTGCCCGATCAAAAAAATCTCCATCCCTGTATTTTGCAGAGGTGCTGCCATGGCACCAAGCACAGTTTAACTATATAGAAATTGATACATTAGCATTAGATATATGCGGTGAGATTTGGATTCGCTATAATTTGCTGAAAGATCTAAATTTAGATGATTTACTGTGTGTTGAATTAGCCAACAAAGATTTTCGCCATCCCTATTACGATCACTATTTAGATACTTATCTACAGCGTTGTATTGCTAAAAAATTACCATTCAACATAGAAGTTGATCGTAAAATTGAATTTCCACTACCATATTTTGATTATAAAGAGACAACAGGATATTTTATGTATAAGTACCGCAAATATATTTCAACACTTTATACGTCAGACCCGATCACTAAAACAGATTTTAATTATGTAACCGAAATTTTGGAAATTCCGAATTTTCAATTTTTAGACGATAGATTGATTAATTTAAACAAAAATGATTTGGATACTGAGAAAATACTTCAATTATGTAAACCAGTTCACAGAGCCATTTATGAAATATCAGCCAATTTTAATTTTTCGAATAATTTATTTGTCCAACTACTAAATTTACCTAACATTTGGCAAATTTATTCGTTTGATTTTTCAGAACAAATTACATTCGAAGTACCCTTATTTGTGGATAAAATTAGTTGGTTGGGTGCCGTCGTTGAAATAAATATTTTTGAATCTGGTGCACAAAATTCACAAAAATTAGGAAATTTAATCGAATATTTTCTTCAAGTATTTCAAGATGTTGCCGAAAATGTGCGTTATATTTTTAACAGCTGTATTCTGTCCGACTTTGGTATATTCAAAAATATAGGTAACTCATCAATTACTTTTGATTGTATTGCTTTAAACCATGAAGAATTATTGAAACTGGCCGCATATCTAAATACAGAAAGCCTGTTAGTAATAAAAGACTGCACAGAAATTCATGATCTTAACATATTGGAATTTATTAAACAATCAAAAATCAGGCCATCGGTGAGTTCAAACTTCGTTATTTTATTTGGAAAACATAAATTTTGTAACAAAAATAATTAATTTTGGCAGGGTTTAAGCATAAAAGGACAAACATCTTGTACATTTTTGGCTAATTTCATGATTGCGGAACACTTAATCAATAAACGTGGTAGCCCCGATTTAAGTATACATATGGGGAACCTGCCATTTATAGAAGAATTTGAGATCATTTTCCAACGAGAAAGACTTGAATTTTTTATTAGTAATGATGGAATGATTTTGATGAGATATATCCAAACAAAGGAAAACGTAGATGCTTATAATTTACTTAATGGAATAGTCGATGGAGATGAACCTCCTTTTGATTATGACTAAGTAAACGAAACTAATTCTTTGATTGTGATTGTTTATGGTAAATTCGATTGTATAAAAATTAAAATTGAAATGCAAAAAATTAATTAAGAGACATTGATTACATTGATTGATATACATATACCGTACTCCTTAATCAAGTTTCAGCTAAAAAAGGAGAATGCTTTCGTTTAACAGAAAAGTAAGTTTTGTTGCAAAAATTATTGTTTTAGGCAGAACGACAATAGTGTAACAATGAAACCGGTCGTGCCGGTAAATATATATTCACCCATGAAATTACAATTCCTCCACTAAAAATGTATTGATTACTTCCTGGCATACTCGAAGAAGAAACGTAAAAAAAAATTTAATAAATTAAAATAATCCATTCAAAGGTAAGTCTAATTTTCTAAAAATTAATTAAATATTATTAAGAAATTGTGCTCCAAAAGTCACAGTGAGTCAATTAATCCCTCTATCTCAGCAGAGAACATTCGCTCTTAGCCAATACTTCTTTGATACACAGTCATTAGAAAAGAATGAATGATTTTTTAATAGTTCCGTTTTGTTCCTTAAAGTTAGGTAAATGTTTTTGTTTTTTTATTATCTCAGTAGATGTTGATTTTATTTGCTGGTTGTTCTCCGCTTTTATTCGAGGCAATGAACTACTAAAAAGGCCAAAAGTTCGGAATTTTTTAGTACAGGACAGATCGGAATGCGGTTTTTTGCATTCTCTTTCAAAAATTTTTTGTAAAAAATGTGGCTACTTTGTACCTTATACAAACCGGAAATTGCATTGCTGCAGCCAAAAATGCATTCAAATAATGCATTTTTTGAGACGCCTTTTGGAAGATTTAATAAGTTTGTAAATAAGAGTCAGAACTGGCCCATATCGGGTACCCGGGGGTTTTTGAGGTCGCTGATCACGATTATGATGTTCAAATTCACCCACAGCTGACCTGGAGCTCAGGAAAGGAAGGGTATTGGACAATTCGCAGGAGCGACAAATTTTTTAGTGGGATCTTTACGGACCAAACTATTGAGCAAACACTTATGAGGTTATTGAAGTTTGAAGGAGGCTTCTTTCGTAGAGGTGTAACTGAAAGTGTTGCGCACCAATGGATCAAAACTTTCTTGTTCACCAAAGATCTTATCGAGGGCGTGGAGGAGTTCACGAAATGTGCATTTGCTAAAAATTACCAAATAAGGATTCAACAGTTTCCAGGATCAAGGCAGATTTGAAATCTTTGAAACTGATTGAGAAATTCTTTGAGCAATACGATCCATTCCCTGAATCCATAGAATGCCTCATAAACATAGCTAATGGAATGAGTGGGAGTCCCGAAAGTAATCGCCACAATGCTTTTGAAGAAGGTGTCAAAGTTATGCAAGATATTTCGGGATCAAATTTCAAGGATCTAAAATTATCACGATCAAAAATCGTTAAGACTATCGCCTGTTGCAACTCTAAAATCAAAGTCGGCAATAAAGTGATAGAAATTGACCCCGACGTCCTCTTTCACAGAATATGGCCATTAAAAAAAGTCCTGGAGAAATGATAGACTACCTCAAGTGGGAGTTGCCTCCATTCCCTCAGGCATACTTCAATAATTTTGGAATGCTGAAGAATACAAATTCCGATTTGTATTCATTGTTCAGAGAAACTCCCACGAATATTCGTGATCCTGAAAGGATATTTTTTGTTCTGGATGGAGGATTACTGATTCACAAAGTCAGATGGACAATCGGACGAACATTCTCGGCGATTATGGAAAATTACATAAAGTATATTTTGAACCATTACGGCCGACGCGCGATAGTTATTTTTGATGGTTACCAAATCCTCAGTACCAAAGAATCTGAAAGAAATCGTCGCGCAAATCGGGGAAGTTCAGCAGACGTCCGTTTTAGCGAAAATATGGCGTTACAAGTACAACAGGATAAATTTTTACAAAATAAAAATAATAAAAATAAGATTATTGAAATGCTCCGGGCCAAACTGACCACAGTCGGGATAGTTTCAGACCAATGTGCAGCGGACGCTGATCGTACGATTGTAACGACAGCTCTGAAAGAATCCAGGGACGTTACAAAAAAGGTAGTCGTAGTCGCCGAAGATATAGGACGTTGCCGTAATATTGACCGCACTCTGCCCGGCAGATAATGAAATATTTCTACAGAAATCTCCAAGGCGCAATAAAGCCGAAGAAGTATACTCTTCACTTAGCTTGTCTCATATGCCAGTAGTTGCGAATAATATTTTGTTGCTCCATGCAATAACGGGGTGCGATACCGTTTCAGCAACGTACCACCAGTACAGTTTTCAAGACCTTCTAGAAATTCACAGACTTTGAAGCTCATGCTGCGAAGTTCAAGGAAGCTGGTTTGGCAGACGCGAAGAAATTTTTGAGAATGGGGCGCAGCTAATCCTGGCAATGTACGGTGCTCAACTGTCATTCAGGAAGCCGAATTTTCCTGATGAGTACAAGCTAAAATGGAACCAGTTACTACAGAAATAAAGGTTCCAAATGTATACAAAAACCGCTGTAATGGGGAGAGTTAATTTAGGGAAAATTATCCCCACACTAGACGCCATTCAACAACATCTAAAGAGGGTCTATTTTCAAGTGCAAGATTGACTGCACGGAGACCAGGTGACCATGGACCTAACAGAATGGGGGTGGAGAAAGGAAGGCGACACACTGGTCCCTGTAGAAATGACACAAAAACCTGCACCCAAGAATATTATAGAACTAATATTCTGTGGATGCGCAGGAGATTGTAATCTGATGTCCTGTAGTTGCAGGATCACGGCCTCCCTTGCAATCTTGCCTGTAAAATTTGTGAAGGCTCAACTTGCAACAATACTGACAGATATTCAATTGAAAACGTTATTACAGCAGAGACAGATGCCTTACATGAGGAAGATTGTCTATTTATGAATACGTCAGTTGATGACGAAGAAAATGAACCGACTAGCGATGTGTCACTTGATGGAGAATTTGATATTTAGTTACGTCTTTAAAAATTGAAGTTATTAATTAATGAGGTAAGGTAAAGTTGGATTGTATTTGATTTGAGTTCAATAAAATTTTTTTAAACGCCAATTACATAAATATTGACTTTCTCTTAATTCTATTTCTTTCCTCCTCACATAATTTAACTAGAATCAACAATTCCACACAGCTATTGCAGTATTGACGTCGGTCTCTAAGACATCAGGTTTGGTTTACATTCATGGGAATGACATCGATGTCAAGATAAAAGTTCCGGTGCACCAGGTGTTCGGGGGGTGGTTTTCGACATGAAATGCGGATTCAGCGAATCAGCGCCCCACAAATCGCCCCCACCATGATTTTCGGGTTGTTTTTGGCACTCTTGTCAGGAAAATTCTCGGAGATGACGTCCGCGTACAAGTTCCGGCGCACCAGGAATCCGTGGGGTGTTCGCCGATGTCATATTTGAATTCAGTGACCTAAAAAACCCCCGGGCGCCGAGTTGCTCTCCTTCCCCGCGTGAATTTTTGGAGAGTCCCACGGAGATGACGTTCATCGGCGTTCCTGAGCTCCAGGTCGGCTGTGGGTTATATTGAACATCATAATCGTGATTAGCGACCTCAAAAACCCTCGGGTACCCGATTTGGGCCAGTTCTGACTCTTATTTACAAAGTTATTAAATCTTCCAAAAGGCGTCTAAAAAAATGCATTTTTTGAATGCATTTTTGGCTGCAGTACAAAGCAGCCACATTTTTTACAAAAAATTTTTGAAAAAGAATGCAAAAATCCGCATTCCGATCCGTCCTGTACTAAAAAATTCCGAACTTTTTTAGTTCATTGCCTCGACTATTTCTCTTTCAAAGAAAGTCCTAGTTTCAATTCCATCTTTGGATTAATTTCCAAAATATCATCATCGGCCTCCGTAAAATCATCTTTGTTATCTGCCAAAATTTGTTTGACCATGCATTCGCCATGGGCTTCCAATATATACGTCGATAAATTTAAGGTTAAATTCACATATACCTAAACAAAGTATATCAGTTTTATGGCCAAAATTAAAATAAAACGTCGACCTTGTAGAACAATTGAGTGAAACAATTTTCTACTTTAAAAGTTCACGACATTGCCAATTGGCTGTTCGATTTTGATATGAGATCCGTCAACTGCTCTTACGATTTCTGGAATTCCTGATTGCCATTTCAACTCCTTTTATTTAGAATGTAAACATAAATTACATTTTCTTATGAAGGTCTTCGAGGTTTCATCCGGCGCTATTAAATTTAATATAAACTGACTTTAAATTTGAGAGTTTCTTTATAATTTTTTTCAAATCGGCCACCAGTGGAAAAGGAGCATTCCAACTTAGCTAAGAATCATACAGTATCTTAATAGTAGCTTGTTCTGTTTTTGCCGTTGTTTCCCAACTGCTTTCGTATGATTCCGTGAAGTTTCTAAAATATGTATAAATAATAATCGTGACGTATATTGAGGTATTATAACCTCAAAATAGTTTCCAACCATCAAGGGCGTATTGCCTGTAATCTGATCGAATTTATGCATTTATTGCATTTTCAGCCACCCACAAAATCGAATTCATATTAATATTGTTTGATTCATTATATTTTAAAATGGCAAATAATAATCGTTATTAATTTATTCTCATTTTATACTTTTTGCGTACACTCTAATCGATTGGCGGAACTGAAAACGCCCATCGTATAGTGTTCTCGGAGCATAAACTTTCAACGGCAAGTTTTGCTGAAGTTAATAAGACTGTGATGTTCCCCAATCGCCAAAAAGTGCTCTTGTAAAATTATTATTACTTTTTAAGCCAACTATTATTTTTTTAACAAATATTCTGTTTATAATGGCTGCTTAAAAATGGCCTAAAAAATGTCCGTCCGTCTGTCTGGACGTCTGGATTTCTGGATGTCTGGATGTTTTTACCCATGCATGGTATCTCGAGAACGGCTTGTTCAATTTAGAATTTTTTTTTTTTCGCCAATCTGTTTTAATACGACCAAGTATGATAGAACTTGGTTATTTCTCAACCGATTATGATGAAGTTCGATAGGTAGACTAGTATTGGGATTCTAAAATTATTTTTAGATGAAATTCAGGAATATGGCCTGAATTAAAACTTGTCCATTTTTTAACGGATTTTTTATAGAATTTTACATGTGTGATGGTAATGGGGTTTAAAAATGATTTTTGGATAAAGTTCTGGAATATGGCCAAATAGATGGAACTTTGTTATTCCTTTACCGATTATAATGAAATTCGAAGTTGGGAAAGAGGATTTAAAATAATATTTCTAATTACGAAACTCTGCATTACCGTTATTAGTTTCAATACTGCGGCGCGTGTGCGCTATACGCTATATTTTTCTAACCAAGGCCAAACTCACCGCTGTGACAGCAATTTCTCAGAAACATAACCCAAAGTTTGAAGCGAAGGATTGGCAAGAATAGTTTCTAATGGAACTTGAATATTATTACAGAGGTAATCTTGATCGTTTAAAATACTATGATTAGGCTATCTTAAAGAAACCTCAACAGCTGCATGATTCTCAGAAACCAAAATAGACAACATTATAGAACCCATATTGACATATTTCTCATAACCTAGTCTAAAAATAATTTTTGGGTCACATTTCCTTTTATTCGGTATGATGGTATGTTCGTATGATGGAAAGATGGTATGATTGTATAATGGTATGTTGTTACGTTGTTATAGTGGTATTATGGTATGACGGTGCGATAGTATCGTGGTAAGATGGTGTATATTGGATTGTGTGATGATATATTGGTATGATGGATTCATGTTATTGTACGTGTGATTTTATATGCGATACAACGTACGATGGCATGACGGTATTTATTCTAGAATGATGGTGTAATGGCATGATGGTATGACGGTACAATTATATGACGGTTGGCCTGACAGTGTGATGGTATGATTATATGATGCTATGATGGTACGATGCTGTAGTGATATGTTGGTATGATTATATGATTGTACGATGGTGCGATGGTACGATTTTATGATGATAAGATGGTATGATGGGATGAAGGTGTGGTGGATTGATGGTAAGATATACATCATGGTGTGATGTTGGGATAGTTCGACGTCACTATGATACAATGGTACGATTGTATGATGGTTTAATGGTATAGCGTGTTGCTGGTATAATGGAATACTGGTGATGATTATACAGCGCTACGTATGCCTGTATAATGGTCAGTAGATGAACTACAAATTTTTTTGTCACGGCTTTTTATGCAGTGGTATTGGTTAATCAAAATATATATATGGACTGTTTAAAAAAATTGTTCGTACAGCACTCGGTTAAGAAAACATTGATAAAAAAACCATTACAAATCAAACAAAAAATTCACCTGAAAATAATAATAATCATGATATAAATTAAGTTACTTTCACGATTGATAAGATTTACTATTTACACCGCCTAGAACGATCTCAAATAATTGTCCGTACACACAAAGAAGTTGAGGGAATTTCGTAAAAAGTTAGGTCTAATATTTCGTGTTGCAATCTATTCATGAAATGACACTTTGCAAATTTCTTTTCATTGATAAAGCCAACTTCCGAGTTATTTCGGGGGGAATTTTTGGCCCATTCCTCCATAATGACCCGTTTTAATTGTTCCTTGCCGCTAATTTGGTGTTCACGGATCTTTCGCTCCAAATAATGGCATAAATTACCAATGGGGTTGAGATCTGATGGCTGGGGAGGATGAGGAAGTATTGACTTTACATTGTACAATAACCATTCCATTATCAGCTTTGACGAATGCTTCGAGCCATTGTCATCTTGCCCACGTCCCATTTTCTCAGCACTTATAAACAAATTACCCTTCAAAATATCCAAATAATTAAACCAGTTCATTATGAAGGTCAAATGTCCTACACCCCTTCAACTAAAAGCTCTTTAACCGCCACCATGTTTTACTCATGTTCAGTGTTGGGTTTCCGCCATACCATAACTCCACAATTTTTAATTTTCGTAAATTTTAAGCATTTCTTACCATCGTATAAAAAATTCCTTGTGACATACAGTGCTGACAAAAAAATTGGTCAAACATATTTTTTTAAAAACTGGAGTCTTGGTTTTTAAAATTACAAAACTTTTCGAAGCAATTAGCTAATTGTTTCATTTTAAATACATTTATGATCAAATTTTTTGAAGAAAAAAAATGTAACTGTAATTTAGGGGGCAAAATCGAAAGAATGCCAAAATATTCAAAGTACCCTATTTGGAACTTAAATACGTGGAAATAGTGGATTAAAGTAAATACTTTTTTGTGATTTATTTATTGTTTCATGCAACTTCTATCTTTAATATTAATATTATTTAGGCAACATTTAGCTTTTATTATGGCGGTACCACCCCGCAAGTGCTGTGCAAAAACATTGGTTAAACAATTAGTTCACTTTTACGCTTACCGTCATAGGACGCAAGAAGGGATATTCGATAAGCAACGGGAAAAAGAATACCATCCAGCTTAGTGAGAAGAAGACTGGTTAAAGCTGGCTTACGAGCACTTGAAACAATCCAGACGCCAGAGTTCCCAATACGAATCAAACAAAAATAGGAAAAAAAACAGTTTGCTGTGGCCTGTAGCGGTTCACCCAATAATTCAAAGTCACCCAATGAACCACTACAACAAGCTCGCCGCATATTGGGTGCTACCTGTACAGCAATAGGTCATCAACCAATCACTGACCGGCTTGTCCAAACACGAACAAAATCACAACACAATACACAAAACAAAATAAAATAATTTAGTCTGCTCTCAATCTCCAAAGCGACAACACATAGCTCGTGGTGTTGGCCGCCAAAATATTAGCTGGTGACAAAATGGTGGTGAAAAAAATATAAAAAAAACTTTGTAATAAATAATAAATTAATTTAAGATAAATAAACGTAAATAAAAATATTAACTTCAATGGTGTGTTCAATTAGTTATTGTGTTCTATAGGCCCTAGGAGCACGCTTCTTGGACTCAAAAGATGTGGAATAACTTGATTTTATGCATATTTGAGATTGTAGAATCCTCGCACGAAGAAAACCTCAAGAGGCTTAGCGACGAATGTCTTTTAAGACTTCCACCGAAAACTGGAAGTTGTGGTCTGGGGTTTTTTTCCTGAACAAGAAATAGGTCGAATGTGCTTTCTTAGTTCCATTACCGCATCAGCTGTTTATCTGCAAGTCCTACATAACGAATTTAATCCCTTTGTGTTAGAGCTTTTCGACAATACTACCAGATTTATTTTTCACCTCCATGCAATACTGTCAAAGTTGTGGTTTACTACCAGACATTAATTTTGAATTGAAGATAATAAAATGGCCTTTCAGGTAAACAAAAATAATTTGTTAAAATCCTCTTTTTTTTAGGAATTTATTAAAATCCTATTTTTTTTTGCCCTTCGCAGAAAAAAAAATCGATGTTTTGTATTGGCCCCCCTATAGCCCAGACCTAACTCCAATAGAAAAAGCAGGCAAATAAAATATTAATTTTAAAGATAAAATTTCTATAAACCAATAGAAAACAAAAAAAAATTATAACTCGTGTTTACTTTATTCGATTACTGTAGCTCAACGTATTTTTAATATTTTGGCATTTTTTCGGTTTTTTACCCTAAATTCCAGGTACATTTTTTTCCAAAAAATGGATCTTAAATGTATTTAAAATAAAACAATAATGGAGGAACCAGAGAGTCAGAAACAACTTTAAGTGAGAGCTCTATATGTAAACAGAAAGTGCATGTAACTGACCAGCGAGCATTTAAGAACTTTTCGTTCAGTTCAGCTCTTACTTAATAGAGCGGAAATTAATGCGCAAACTGAAGGATATGGCAGAATACATCAAAATTTTCACAGCACACTTTTTGAAAAATAATAAATGTTCCTATTCACATTAAAATTTTAACACTGTATTTGCCAGTTGTTACGGATTCGGTAGCCTATATGACCAATATTCGTTAGGAAATAATTTTGTCAAATTTTGTAAGGATTCTTCCTGTTTCGCTGGTTAACCCTTAAGCCAACTGCTTCGAAAAGTTTGTAATTTTAGTAACCAAGACTCCAGTTTTTAAAAAAATATGCTTTACCAATTTTTTTACACAGCACTGTATGTCACAAGCAATTTTTTCTACGATGGTAAGAAATTTTAATTTAACGAAAATTAAAAATTGGTTAAACAAATCAAGAAAGTTTTGATTTATTTAATTCTCTTCCCGGAATTGTCCTAATTTTTGCAGTAACTTGTAATAAAAATTCGCATACTATATTGAAGTACTGCTGATTTTTTTCAATTTTACATGGTAAATCTTCAAATTTTCTACATTTTAAGAATACGACCAGAAAATGAAAATCATATTTTAATTTTGGTTATTTTGTATTACAAGATCTACTTAATATAATTAAAAAAGTTTGCAATTTTTGAATTTAACTAAACTCAATTCAATTGCTCGATAAAAACACACTGTAAGTATTAGTGGTACATCATTTTTCCTATCAGGACCATTAGTTCTTTGTTAGTGCCATCAGTACAAATCAGTGATGCAAATTTACACATCAGTAATGAGCCCGCCCATACTGTTAACTACCAAACATTTTCAATTAAAGAGAAAATTAATCAACTACCATAACTGAACGAGTCTGTTTCAACATTTTGCTTATTCAATATTTTTCATGTCTCCAATCACTACGGCTAAGATCAAAGCATATCAGAGATGAGTCTTTCAGTACAAAAAATATAAAAAAATAGAGTAGCCCCACCCCAATTCTTTATATAGAGTACCTTTGATGTACATGTAGCAGAATAAAAACCAGCACATTAAAATTAAAATATTTGCATGTAATTTCTATGGAAAATATTTACATAATAGTACAGGTACCCTATGTATTGTATCTGGGAACTCTATTTTTATTTTTGTACTGAATGATCATCTTTAATATGGGAATATTTTTCCTTAAACCTAGAATAGCTACTTATATACTTTTCTCGTTAGTTATTCTTTTCGTATTCTTTAAAACGACTTTGAAACGACGTTAGCCGCCGAAATTAGCAATACACAAAACCCCAAAATTTCACTAAAATTAATTTGTATGTGACAGAGCAACCAAACTTGTGCCTACTTGTTCTCCAATGATATATGTAGGTCGGGGTGATCAAGTCCAACCCAAATTCAAAGCTTACATCATTAAAAATTACTTTTGTTTTGAGGGCCAAAACCAATTTTCAAAAAAATCGTATTGCTGCTCTTCGTCTCCTTGTCGACAATGTTGATGATTTTACAAAAAAAAATAAAAATGATGAATACATATATTATTTTAAGTTTTATGGGCTTTAAGAACACAGAATAAATTGTTAAGTGAATTATCTTCAAAGTAACAAATACTATAATCTTTTCCCTTCATTCCGAAGAGACGAGAGACAAATGATGTCACCATGTTCTGATCTTACCTCAAAAATATATTTTTGAAACTCTGCAATTGAAAGCGAATACTATACATAAATACCACATACACTGTATCAAAAAATTGTCCGTACAGCACTCGGTTAAGAAAACATTGAATTAGAAATCAAACAAAAAATTCACCTGAAAATAATAATAATCATGATATAAATTAAGTTACTTTCACGTTCGATCAGATTTACTATTTACACCGCCTAGAACGATCTTAAATAATTGTCCGTACACACAAAGAAGTTGAGGGAATTTGGTAAAAAAGGTAGGTCTAATATTTCGTGTTGTAACCTATCTATGAAATGATACTTTGCAACCTTCTTTTCATTGAGAAAGCCAACTTCCGAGTTATTTCGGGGGAAATTTTTGGGCCATTCCTCCACAATAACCCGTATTGTTCCTTGCCGCTAATTTGGTATTCACGGATCTATCGCTCCAAATATTGGCATAAATTATCAATGGGGTTCAGATCTGATGGCTGGGGAGGATGAGGAAGTATTGACTTTACATTGTACAATAACAATTCCTTTATCAGCTTTGACGAATGCTTCGGGTCATTGTCATGTACGGAGCGAAAATCTAGCCATTGTCCCATTTTCTCAGCACTTATTAACAAATTACGAAGGTCAAATGTCCTTCACCCCTTCAGCTAACAGCTCTTCAAACCATTATACTTCCGCCACCATGTTTTACTCAAGTTCAATGTTGGGTTTCCGGCACACCATAACTCGCCCGTGTGAACCAAAAACGTTAGGTTTCCTTCCGTCTGAGGGAATAACACTTTCCCAGAACTCTTTTAATTTTTCTTTCTGTCGGCAAATACATTTCTTGCGTGTCGCACTCTGAGGTTCTATCGCTCCTTTTTTGCGTTGATAAACTTTGGCAGCGATCGTTGGAGCAGTAAGCTTTCGATTCTGTTTTATTGCCTTCTCTATTAGATGTATTTGAGGTGTGTTCAGCTTTCAGTTGCGACCAGGCCCAACAACCATCTCTAGTGATTTGATTTTTTGGGAGTTCTGGATGAAATATTGAATTGAAGATCGCGAGCGATTAGTTATTTTAGAAATTTCGTGTAAACTTTTACCTTCACTCTCCAATTTAATGATCAATTTTTTAATTTCTACACTACGAGTATTTTTGGTACGAGAATAACACATTTTTAATTAACTGGACAATATTTCATTCGCCATGAAAAAAGTACGACTAATTAACTTTTACGCAAAAAAAAATTTCGTAATTTACCGTTAGTTGAAAATAGGAGTACAACAAATAATAAATTGCTAGTTTGCTAGTGTTAATTTTCACAAAAGTGCAAGTGTACGGACAATTATTTGAGATCGTTTTAGGATGTTTAAATAGTAAATCATATGAAACGTAAAATTAAATTTATTTGCTTCATGATAATTATTATTTTCAGGTTGTTAATTGTAATTTGAATTAAAAAAAAAATAAAAACTGAATTTTTTGTTTGATTTGTAATTGTTATTTCCATCAACTTTTTTTTGAACGAGGGGTGTACGTACAATTTTTTGAGACAGTGTAGGTATTATATTTACAATTTATTGAAGAAAATATAATGTAATGTTTTATTATTAATTTAGGTAAAAGTTTCATTGAAGAAACGGAAGAAAGGTTCGTAAATTAAACCAAAGTCTACGAACCAGATGAAAAGAATTCGCAGTGGCCTATATAATTATGTTTTATTTAAGATATCGTATAAAATCAAAATTGGAAACCTAGATATTTTGATTAACCAATGCCACTGCATAAAAAGCTGTGATTAAAAAATTTGTAGTGGCATTAGTTAAGGGAATAAAGGTTTTTATTTTCCCATGAAACGTAAAAAAATCATTTGGGATTTTCAAATACATTTTTTGTATTGTATTAATTTTCATTTTATATGAACATTTATATTTACAAATATAAATACATAATTTGATATTAAGTATACCGAAATGTAGTTTCTGAACAATTTTGATTGAAATTAATAATCTAAATAATTATTTAAAAGTTTGCAATTTTATAAAGTTATTTTTTCTCAAAACATCAACATGCTGCTCCGTGTTCCTTTAAACATTTTATTTTCATTCGAGTTAAGTAATAAAACTAATCGTATATGTATTAGGTAAATAAAATTTTAAAGAAACCAGAAGCCTGACGATGTACTAAACTGCAAAATTGTGTATTAAAATTTTATTATTTTCAATTAAAATTGTGAAAAACTTAAGCCTCTGCTTTGAATTTGTGGGAGTATTAGCCTGGTTACCAGGAAAGGGCCAAGCGAATACTCGAGAGAACTTTTAATTAAACTAGTTTAACGTTCGTTTTAATTCTGCTTTATTTTACCATATTCCGTGCTATTTATACAAAATGTGATACATTCTACACTACATTCTACATTCTATATGTTATGTATGTACAGAATATATACATAACATATACTAATTTTCTCACATTATCAAAAAGTGCAAAAAATATAATTTATATACAAAATGCATATTGAGCATTTTGAGGTAACATGAAACATGTACACATTAATATAATTTTAAATATAAAAAGATAAGTTTAATACAAAATGCATATTGAGCATTTTGAGATAACATAATTTTAAAACCTGTTGATCCGTGATTCAACATACTCCCGCCTCTCACAATGTTTATACAATGCTGTCAGCCGAGCCTGGAAGTGGAGAAGGAGGTCTGTTGGGTATCCGTCTTCCCCTTATTTTGCATGTAATCCAGCTGATTCCTATAGCTAAGCAACTCCAAAATATCACGTGAATCATCGTATAATGGTGAACGTGATGAATGTTCTGATGGATAGATAGTACTTCCTTCTCCCTCAACTCATTCAACTGGTTCTCCAGCTCAGTTGTTTCTGGTGTAGTCAACAAGTTTAAATCGTTGTGAGCCATGTTCTTCTTTATCGATGTAACCAAATCGTGCAAATTATGGGCACCATGCATTAAATGTGCTGTTTCATATAACATTTTTTTGATGCTATGCTGAGCGGTCCCTATGGCAATAATTTGAATATTGGCGTCTCGTAACACACAGCCGGCTTCGATTTCTACTATACCGGAACCACGAAAGATGTAAGGCTGTATTCTGGAATCACATATGACATCAACAGTAGTTTCGTTTGGTACCACATATATCCACTGATTTGGGACATGAAGTTTAATCCAATGGTTGGTAGCGTTTATTGTTCTAATTTTGCATGTTGTGTCTAACCCGTCCTTCCGTTGCAAAATGGCTATCTCACATTGATTAGGGTCATTCAGGGAAATAATAGGTGACACTTCACACAAAAATTGCTTATGTTGGAACATATGGCATCGGTTTACATCTTCTTTTGTCAACAACGCGAAATGTTCGCGCCGATTGTCCATGGCCAAATAGTCAGTTGAAGGGACAATGTGTGACTGCGTGTTTCCATGAGCAATATCTGGTACAGGAATTATAGCTATAAGCGTATAATCCCATGCAAACGAAAGTGGTATTATGATTTCAATTATTACATACTTCTGGGTTACTCGGCTGCGTACGGTCATACTTTGGTACACATGACGGAGGTCATGAATATTGTGGCCCGGAAGAGTAACGGTTGTTGGCACGTGTTGTCGGATCACTTGCAGCTCTTCTTCTAGCTGAGTTGGTGTAAGTATGGACGGGTGCAGAATGTCTTGATGAACATGATGAACCACGTCAAGTAAGCCTTGCTGTGTATCCTCAAGGCTCTTAAGCACTAAAGTCATTTCAAGCAAGTTTATAAATACTGAGCGCACTCTATCTTCATATATTCTATATTCCTGTAGCAGCATCATATCCTGTCGCAGACGATGTTGTTCCTTGATTAAGTTGTTTATCGCTGTGATGGTAAGGTTGGAGTTATGTCTCACTAACTTTACGGTGTTATCTATTACGCTTGTTTGATTTTTTATCAGAACCAATAAATGATTCTCGTTGTTGCCAATTGCCTCAAACTGAGCCTCGTATATTTCAGCCTCACGCTGACTAAGAACTCCGAACATGTCCCCTAGTACCAGGCCGACGGTATCTCCGAAGCCGCGTTTTACCCGTCTCCGATCCTGATTGCTTTCAAACAATAGCACATTATCTGCGATCAAATTATTGTATTGCCATAGGAGTTGTTGGAGCATGATGTTACAACTTAGATTAAGCTCCGCGCACACCGTTGTTAACTCGGTGTGAGCTTGCTTAAAATTCTCAATTTCATCCCAGTAGCTGCTCAGGTTGTAATGAACTACTAATGTCCATCTCATTGCCACAATTTCGAGCTTGCCTAATTCCTCGAAATGTATTCCGGTGGACTTGTTGAATGGAGTAATCCGGATGTCTGCTTGTGCTAACCCCAGAAGGCAGCAAAAAGAGAAAATTGCAAGACCTACTTGGTTTGCTCTACCTAGCTTTGCTCGTCGCTGAGGTTGTTGCCTGGGAGCAGCATTGTTACTGCTAGGTAATGCGTTGCTGACTTTTTCTTGTCTAGGACCTGCGCTGTTACTGCTAGCGGAGCCGTTGTCAATATATGGTGCAGGTGCTGCATCACTAAGTTCTTTCTCAATCGGAAGTTTGCATAATTTGACAATTGGTCTTTTGTATGTCGCATCCTGGCATTTAATTGTTGCGACTCTAACTAGGTCATCCCTGCCAGCATGAACCTCAAGAACACGTCCCAATTTCCATCGAGTGGCAGGTAGCTGATCATCTTTTAATAGTACTAGATCGTGTACTTTTAGATTGGGTTGGACATTTTTCCATTTATACCGCTGTTGTAGTTGGTGAATGTACTCGGATGACCAGCGTTTCCAATATTGTTGTACCATTTGTTCAATCATGAGCCATCTTGAATTTAACCCAATGGCTTCGATGCTCGCAGATGGTGGCGCCTTGAGTGAATCACCGATAAGAAAATGCCTTGGTGTTAGTGCTGTTAGATCAGAAGCATCATTTGAAAGTGCTATTAATGGCCTGGAGTTGAGACATGCCTCGATTTGGCTGGTTTCCGTCTACAGTTCTTCAAATGTTAATGTGGATTCTCCTCCAACCCTCTTGAGATGGAATTTTACTGATTTTATTCCTGCTTCCCAAATGCCTCCGAAGTGAGGAGCATGAGGTGGTATGAAATGCCAGTTAGTACCATCAACAGCTATCATAGCGGCGATGTCGGTTGGTAGTGATTTTATGGCGGTGTGATGATTCTTCTTTAATACAGCATCAGCTCCAACGAAATAAGTTCCGTTGTCGGAGTAAATATCCGTGCATAAGCCTCGTCTGGACACGAATCGTTTGTAGGCGGCAATGAATGCTGCTGTTGTTAAGCAGCTAACTATCTCAATATGAATAGCTTTTGTTACCATGCATATGAATAGAGCTATGTATCCTTTATATGACTTGTAACCTCTTCCTCTAGTTGTCCTTAATTGGATGGGACCAGCATAGTCGATTCCTGTTTTTGCGAATGCTCTTCCTGGCTGAACCCTAGCTGCTGGTAAGATGCCCATTAGTTGATCCGATATGTGTTGTTTGTAGCGGAAACATTTTAGACATTTTCGCACTACATTGCGGACAGCACGCTTACCATCTATAACCCAGTATTTGTTTCTTAAGTGTGCTAAAGTCAACTGAGTACCACCGTGCATCGTGTTACGGTGGGTTTCTTAAATGATTCGTAGTGTGATAATATTATGGCTGTCCAAAATGATCGGATATCGGCTGGTGGCTGGAAAATCTGCGTTTCGTAAACGCCCATTTACGCGTAACAGGCCGTCATCGCCTGCCATTGGGTTCAATGACGCAAGCCTGCTTTTGTTGTTAATTTTTCTTGCAAACTTGAGGCAGAGAACTTCATCATGAAAATCTTGTTCTTGCATGATTCTGAGGATTGTAGTTTCCGCGTCCTGGAGTTCTTGATTTGATGGCACTTCATTCCATTGGTTTGCAAGTTTATTACGATTAATGAAACGTTTACAGTACGCGATGATCCGTTTCAATTGGTTGATGTTGGAATGGCGCTTGAATAGTGCTGCAAACGGGTTGGCTTCTTTTACTGCGATGAATGCTTGCATGACCTTTTCCTCTAAGTCATTTGGTTCTAATACCACCAGGTTTTCTGGTGTAGGTGTATCTGATATTACCTCGTTTTGAAGAAAGTCAGGTCCCTTCCACCAGAAATGGTTGTTTGCTAGCGCCAGTGGAGTTGTTCCACGTGATGCTATGTCCGCCGGGTTGTCACTTGACTTCACATGATTCCATGTTGTTGTTGGTAACATACTATTTATAGCCGATATTCTATTTGCCACAAATGTTTGGAACCGGTTTGATTCCCCCTTTATCCAACACAATGTAATTGTTGAATCGGACCAGGCATACGTTTTGACGTTATTGAGTCCCATAGCACTCTGAACATGATTCATCAGTTTTGCCAATAGCAATGCTGCGTTTAACTCAAGACGTGGAATTGGCAGCTTTGTTTTGATAGGGGCCACTCGTGTTTTTGACATTAATAAGTTTGTGGTAATGTTGCCCATACTGTCGATATTTCGGCAATATACCACGGCAGCGTATGCCATCTCTGATGCATCTGCAAATCCATGAAGCTCAACTGATGACTCCCTCGTTATACCAATCCATCGAGGAATTGCAATCTTTGTCATTATTGACATCTCCTCTTTGTACTTAACCCAGCTAGTGTTTAATGTTGCTGGTAATGATTCATCCCAATCTATTCCAATTCACCAAGCTTCTTGCATCATCAGTTTGGCCGTGATGGTTATTGGTGATAGCCATCCTATGGGGTCGAATAATTTTGAGGAATCTGATAACAATGAACGCTTTGTTGGATTGCAATCGGATAGATGCAATTCGGATACATCGAACTTAAAAACGTCCACAAGGGGATGATATATTATCCCTAAGGTTTTGACGGAATCATTTAGCTTGATTGATAGGTTGCCTGTACGATGCAATTCACTGGGAATATGATCCAGAACGTCCGCAGAATTCGAAGCCCATTTCCTTAGAGTCATTCCGCCTAGCTCCGTGAGAGTCCTTAGCTGATTCACGGCCAAGATTATTTCCGCCTTGCTGTCACCTCTAGTTAAAAGATCATCTACGTACAAATCTGATGATAGAATTTTAGCAGCGGTTGGATAGATACTGCTATTATCTTCTGCTAGTTTTAATAACGCTCTTACGGCTAAGAAGCTGGCAGCGGTGGTGCCATATGTAACAGTGTTTAGTCTGTAGGTGGCCATAGGTTTTGTTGGATCATTTCGCCATAATATGCGCTGAAAATCTCGATCCCGTTTATGAATCCAAATTTGTCTGTACATTTTTTCGATATCAGCGGTTATGACGAATTTGTGTCTACGCCACCGGAGGAGAATGTCAACTAAGTCCTCTTGCAATTTTGGGCCAGTCATCATTAAATCATTTAGTGACACTCCCGTAGTTGTTTTTGCAGAAGCGTCGAAAACGACCCGGAGTTTGGTAGTTGTACTATCTTGCTTTATAATGCCATGATGTGGTATATAATAGCTTTCACTTGCTTTCAAGCGTTCAGACTCTGTGTTGATTATCTTCATATGTTTTAGGTCAATGTATTCTTGCATGAACTGATGATAATTCTGCTTGAAAGATGCATCCTTGTCGAACTTTCTTTCGAGCTGTAATAATCTGGCTACCGCTGTTCGTCTTGACTCCCCCAAGTTGATATTATTTGTCTTAAATGGAATCCTCACCATGTATCTTCCATCAAGACAGTGCTCTACAGTTGACTCAGAATGTGACTCAATCTTGATTTCTTCCTCAGTGCGGCTCCTTTCCTCTGGAATATTGTTGTTTTCGATGAATAATTTTAGTTGTTCCTCAATCGTCTTGGTAGTCACCATGCTTGTTATTGTTTGGTCTGCAAGGGCTCCTAAGTTGCCAATAATGGTCCACCCAAATTCCGTACGTTGAGCCATGAGTTCATGGCGTTCTCCCTTCAGGATATCGTTGGTTACTAATAATGGGTAATAGCCGGCACCAATTACCAGGTCAATGGGTTGTGACATATTGTATTGTGGATCCGCTAACTGTATGTTGTGGAGATGCTTCCATTTGTCGACATTGATGTTGGTCTCAGGAAGCTGTTGCGCCAGTTTATCAAATATTAAGGCATCGATATTCAAACGAAAACCTCCAAAGAATCTTGGTGCTATCTCGACGTTGATAGTCTGCCGACATATGCCAGCATTATTTCCGCCTATACCCGAAATGTTGACGTGGGTTTTTTGTCTTCTAATATTCAATAGGTTGGCAGCCTTTGATGATATTAAAGTGGCTTGAGATCCAGAATCTATCAAGGCCCTTAACAAGATGATCTGCCCATTGCTAGTTGTTGCTTTAATTAGTGCAGTTGGTAATAGCACAGGTCCTTGTTGGTTGACCAGGAAAGTCTTAGCTGTGCTCATGCTCGTTGTATCGGCGTTGTTGCAATGCAGAAGGGTGTGATGTTGCCCCTTGCAGACAATACATACTGCCGCTCTACAATCACCTCTCTTATGAGCTTGGGAGAGGCAACGAACACAGCGGCCGGACTCATTTATCAACCTTGCTCTATCCAGTGTCGACATTTCCCTGAATTGGCTGCATTGATCCAGCCTGTGATTTTCTCTGCAAGGTTTGACCAGACATTTGTTGATGGACGTCGCTGCAACCACTCTATTTAATGGTGGCATGGTCAGTGGAGGTGCTCTTACCGTTGTTGGTTTAGCGCTCCCCATGGTTTCCAAAGACTGGAATCTTCTCTCCATAAAATTGAAGTATTCTTTTATGTTTGGAACTTCTCGAGGTTTGGCTAATGTTGTTTCATACAGCCTAGCGGTATCGGGATCTAACTTCTTTAGCAATATAAATGCCACAAATGACTCAAATGGGATGGACATTTGTAGTAGTTCTATATTGTGCAACATCTCCTTTGCAGTATCGTGATGGTTACGAATTGCCCCGGCAGTGGCTACTTGTATGGTTGGTAATGACAACAATGTGTTGAAATACTTGCTCGCCAATAATCTTGGATTTTCAAATCTTGCCTGAAGCAAGTCCCAGGCCGCTCTGTAATTCTCACCCGTTGTTGATAGGTGACGGATCAGCTGGGCCGCACTCTTCTGAACGTGAGATTTTAGGTACGTTATTTTCACCGTATCGGAAATTTTCTTATTCCTATGAATAACTTCAGTAAAAATGTCGTTGAATGAACTCCACTGCTCATAATCTCCGGAAAAAGTGGGAATTTCCACTTTTTGGAGCTTGGTACAACCTGTTGAAACTTCTTTTGCCTCAATCTGAGCTTGCTGCAGTCGAATAATTGTTGTTTCCACTTTATCCTGCAAGGTGTCATGGTAGTTGTTTATGAAATAATTATCTGTCCGATGTTCTTCCTCTGACTCCACCATGATAGTAGTGTGCAGCTCATCAATTTGGTCTACTCCCTTTTGCAACTGATGAACCTTTAGTTGCACATATTCCTTTGTAACTTCTCCCATTTCTAAGGCGTAATCAATTGACCCGATATTTTTGTACAATTGACGCATTAGCACGTCCTGTTTTTTTAGCAACTGCCTGATGCCATGTCCATCAGATGTGTCTCGCTCGTTGCCATGTAGCGATGAATGTTGTTGGGGTTCATCGCTTTCACTTTGCTTCGGCTCTGCCCCCTCGTTGTTGTTTGACGGAGCATGGGTTTTTGCACCGAAACCCGGGATATCGGGTGGCGTAACCACAAACTCGTCATATCCGCTGATATCGAATTGCTGAAGTTGTGAAATATCCGCCGTCGATATTGTTGGTGTTAATGGAGGTCCGGCGTTTAACCGTTGGCGCATGTCAGCTATCAGAATCTCGTAATTCTCCGAAACTTCTTTCCTCTTTTTGAGGTATGGATGACTTGATTCTAGCGGTGGCTCTGCAGCACGAATTTCTTCGTCGCCTGCTAAATACTTCACTTATAAAGCCTTTACCTTTGCTATCCGCGATTCCAAGTAAGACTTAGTTTTGCGGGATAAACTATCTTTGCCATTATTTCTCTGCAACGTTGTTATTTCTTCGGCAATTTCTGCCTGCAGCCGTAGTTTGCTCTCCATGTTGTTAATTAATTTACGCTGGTTGTGGCGTATCAAATTTTTGCTGCCGTTACGTCTGGAACGACGTCAGCCGCAGTCTTTCCCGATTGTTGTTATCGGCTCGGGAAATGCGCTCTGTGTAGCGCTTGTTGATTTGCAGATGGTTCGTCTGGAACGACGTCAATACCTGCTTGTCCGACTTGTTGTTTTACTAGCCTCGGAATTTGGCTCCTCTTGTGGTAAAGATGGCACTGAATATCCGATTGTTGTTGACTGGCTTCGGACTTGCTGATTGCGGAATACGCTCTTTGTAGCGCATCCGGCTCGAAGGACCATGAAAAACTCAAGCCTCTGCTTTGAATTTGTGGGAGTATTAGCCTGGTTACCAGGAAAGGGCCAAGCGAATACTCGAGAGAACTTTTAATTAAACTAGTTTAACGTTCGTTGTAATTCTGCTTTATTTTACCATATTCCGTGCTATTTATACAAAATGTGATACATTCTACACTACATTCTACATTCTATATGTTATGTATGTACAGAATATATACATAACATATACTAATTTTCTCACATTATCAAAAAGTGCAAAAAATATAATTTATATACAAAATGCATATTGAGCATTTTGAGATAACATAATTTTAAAACCTGTTGATCCGTGATTCAACAAATTGTCTAGATTCTAGAAGATGGAATCCGATATTTTTGGTTAATTAATACAAAATTATTTATATTTATAAATTAAATTTTCATTAAAAATTGAAAATAAAGACAAACGCAAAATAATGAATTTTAAAATACCATATGATTCTGTTTACGTGTCGTAGGAAAATAAACATTTTTATTCCCCTTTTATATGAGAGATTTGACTTGTTTAGACTGATGTGCATTTTTAAATGCGTACACACACAAATAAAATATAATTCGAAAAATAAAAATAATATCCACTGACAAAATTCTCAAAATAAAACAATAGAAAAAAATATATATATAAGCGAATGGTGTGGCAATGCCTTCTAGAATATACAAGCCATACTACTGCCTACGTCACTCAATTTATGACGACAGTTCCATTAATCTTCTGCAGATGCCATTAATGCTAGAAAAATAAAAGATAACAAAACTTGAAAACGAAGAGAAAGAGATTAAAACATGTGTGAAAATATAAAAAATAAATTAGTATTAATCCAAGCGCAAGAAAGGGAGTTGTAAATTGTGTGTTTTTTTCATAATTTAAAATTATTAATAAAAAATAGTGCATATACATTTTTCCAACTCATATTACATTTTTAGTTAATATTTATTTATATTTAAATCATTATTTTATTAATAATTTTATTAGTTTTAAATTATGCAGAAAATTAGCAGAGATAAAAATATGTACAACCTCCCTTTCGTACGCATGAGATAATACTAAATAATTTTTTTATTTTTGAAATGTTTTATTCTCTGTTTCTCTCAACTCTTTAGCGCCCATTACATGGTCAATAATAATGTCAATACCTGGGGCGAAATGTTGTAATTGCAAATTTTCGAAATTCGAACAGAAAGTCGAAAATTGGTATGTTGTAAAATTTTCGAATCGCGATAATGATACTTTAGTATCACTTAGTTTATTTAAAGTGATTGATATACGAGCGATTCGTCAAAATATAATGTAATAATAGAAATAAATATAATTAAAAGTGAATAAATTTAAAATATAATTTGAAAAAATGTCTGCGTAATTAATGAAAAAATAACAAATTTATTAATAATTTCATAAATTGTTTTTTTTTTAATAAAATCTTATAAAATTAATATTTATTTAAGGCTTGTATAACAACACCGAAATGTCAAATTAAAATTGTTGTTGTTAATTCAGCTTCGAAAAATGGCGGCCATATTGACGTATCACTTTGGAGTCGAAAATTTTACAACATGCCAACTATCACTTTTTCGAATCGACTTTTAAAGTCGATTCGAATGAAAGTGATGGTACAACATCCCACCCCGGTATTGTCATTATCTGCGTCAATACTCTCTTTAGTCATTTGCAGCATTACACGATCATTCCTACACATCAGTATTATCATCATTACTGCGTATTTCTCAGTGAATAAGTAAGAAATTAAAGTGACATTAAAGTGAAAGTATACAAAATGGATTCTCAGGAAAAAGCTTGTATTGCTATAATTTTGGCTTTATCCATAAAAAAAAATGTTCGGCGCTCACGCTGGATGATGGGTTGGCTACAAAAACGTAAAAAGTATTCACATGTAGCGCTCTTAAAAGAAATTGGTGCAACTGAAGCAGCCGATTTTAAGAATTATTTTCGAATGTGCGATGAAACATTTGTACAATTGCTGCGAATGGTTAAACCGTTTATTGTAAGGCAGGACACGAATATGAGGGAGAGCATCCCAGCGAATGAAAGGTTCGCATTAACACTTAGATACTTAGCGACTGGGAGGAATTTTGAAGATCTAAAATTCTCCGCTATCATGTCACCTGCTTCAATAAGCAATGCTATTATTGAAACATGTGAAGTGCTCATATACGTATTGCGAGATTATATAAAAGTAAGTGCTCGATTGTAAAAATATAAATACCTATTATTTCATTTTAAATTTGTTTTTTTATATTAAGTTTCCCACAACTTCTGACGAATGGGGTGAAATTGCCGATGATTTTGGCAAATTGCATCAGTTTTATAATACCTTAGGGTCAATCGACGGCAAGCACATTGCCATTAAAAAACCATCCAATTCCGGTTCGCTGTACTACAATTACAAAGGTTTTTATAGCATTGTACTATTGGCTATTGTAAATGCAAAAAAACAGTTTGTAATGGTAGACGTCGGGATGAATGGACGAATATCTGATGGAGGAGTTATGTACTACTCGCAATGCAGCAAGGAGCATTAAATTTACCAAAGCCTCGTTCGTTACCAAATACTAACGAAAAATATCCTTATGCGTTCGTCGCAGATGAGGCATTTGCATTAAATATTAACTTGCTGAAACCATACTCACAGAAATCTTTAGATAAAGATCGATATGAGTTTAATAAACGACTATCAAGAGCACGAGTAGTTGTGGAAAACACTTTCGGTATATTGGCGTCCAGATTCGGAGTACTACAAAAACCAATTAGCCTTGAACCTCAAAAGTCCGAAATTATTACCATGGCATGTTGCTATTTGCACAACTTTCTCGCAAAAGAAGATACACAATTATACTTTGCATCAAATGAAGAAAATACAAATAACTATAACTTTGTTGATGTCCAAAGTACTTTAAGCAGGAACAGTACATCAGATGCTAAACAAAACAGAGATAAATTATGTGCTTATTACAACAATGAAGGCAAATTGGAATAGTAACGCTCTGTTGATTGATATATGAAATTTATAAAATATAAAAATTATTACTAAAATAAAATATACGAAACATATTAAAAATTCATATTTATTTATTCTTATTAATTATTCTTATTATTCTTATTTATTATTTATTTACTCTAATTTATTTTACTCGGGTACAAAATTTGAAAAAAATCCAGAAATTGTGCTCTGTGTTTGTTCATCTGAAGGAGGTTGAGGAGAACAGTTGGGGAGGAGAGAAGAGGTTGATGATGAATTTGAGATGGTGGTTTGTGATCTAACCGGCCATGGTTCCTCATTTATTTTAACTGAATCTTTATAAAGGTTTCCCTGCCGTGCCTCAAAAATAATGTCTCCTATTGCTTTCTCAGCAAACATTCGTTGCCGAGGATCCAATGTTGTGAGCGCCTCACCCCAAGCTATGGCAATTGTTGGAACATTGTTCTTCCCCGATGTCGAACTATCCAAAAATTCACACGCCTTCTGTAACAATTCATTTTGTTTTGACGTGTGGCTTTTTCGACGTTTATCAAGTTGCGGTGGTAGCGGTGACATTATATTTGAACGGGATACAGTAGGAGACATAGTGGGTATTGGACGTTGCCCCATGTGAATTTTACCCTCGATACTATCACTTTCAGAAACCTGAAAATAAAATAAATTTATATTATTAAACGATTTCATTTTTGAATTTTATTAATAGTGACCTCATATGTTTGCTGAATTTTTGTATTAACTGGCTTTTCAAATTTGTCCAGAAACTGGAGAGAATAAAACACCCATGAGGTTGGTAGGTTGGATTCAGTAGTTTTTATACTATACGAGTATAGTAAACGAGAGAGTTTCATTAGTATATGTGTGTATATTATGAAACGAACGATCTTTTCCATGCCACACCCAATGCCGTCTAGAATATACAAGCCATACTGCTAAAAGCAAAAATTTTTTTTTTTTTATTTCATCGACATAACCTAGATGGCAATTGGCAATTGAGCCGATTTAAGGTGGATTTATATTATCAGTTCCTTTCAGATCCTACTCGTATCGTGTCAGACAAAAAAAACACTGTTACATGTACTTTCTATATGAGTATTTATATTATCCACTTCTTTCCGTTCCTACTCGTACCGACACAGACACATATTGTTGAAAAGAATGTTTTGTATGATATCTGAAGGCGAAAAAATACGAAATAATAGCGAAACAAACAAAAATTGTAAATTGCTACTAAAACATTTTTGTATTTTTGCGTGTTATCTTTACTCTATACGTAACCCAAAGATACGAATATATAATGATAATCATACGAAGAAAGTGCCTGAATTGAAAGGTACGGATAGTATAAATTGATGATGTCTGACACGATACGAGTAGGAACTGAAAGGAACTGATAATATAAATCCACCTTTAGACGTGTTTTCTTGCATCAGTTTCTTTCCTCGATTCTTTACACCTCTCTCTAAAAATATATGACCTTCGAAATCAATTTATAGAAAGAGGGGTAACGAAACGAGGAAAGAAACTGATGCAAGAAAACACGTCTAAATCGGCTCATTAACATTCGAAAAATGAAAAGCAGCTATTACACGGTCAATAATAATGTCATTACCTTCTGATAATGTCAGTATTATTGATCGTGTAACTTGAAGTATTGACGAATGATGGTCGGTAATGATGAAAATCCGGATTTTCTGATTTTGAGACATCAATACCGTTGAGTGGTGGGGATACTGTCACTATTAATGATAGTGTAGGGTTCGCATCATTATTATCGTGTATCATTCCTCTTCTTTAGTTCTACCGTGTTAAAAATTTGAGGTTAATGTGTCAAATTAAAATAAATTTCTCTAACAAATTACATACTAGTAAACATTCATAGTTTTAATTAAATATAAAGAGTTTAAATATATTATTATTATATTACAAATATAATATTAGAATATTTATTATATTACTAATATTAAAATTAGAATATTATTATATTACAAATATTAAAATCATCAAAAATCAAAATGGATGATTACATGTATTGTGTTATAGAGGATAATGAGTTGAGTGTGGATTTCTCCGACTGTGGGGAGATAATTAGGGAAGATACCCAGTGTAGTGAAGATCATACCAAGGTTCTTCGGGATTTCATAAAGCAGTATGAAACACTACCAGAGTTGTGGAACCCAACCAATCCTGGTTATGTAAGAAAAGATAAGAGAAATAATGCATTGGATAAACTTCTACCAACATTTCGCAAAATCAAGGCTGGTGGTAACCGGTAAATACACTTCGATCAAATTACAGAAAGGAATTGAAGAAAATAGTGGATTCGAAGAGAACGGGTAAAGGTCATGATGAAGTAAATGGAAATGAAGTAAATGGATTGGAATGTACAATAAGGATAGGAACATAATTAAAACTATATGTTGGTCGCTTTCCGTATTGGAACACATACAGTTAGTACATAATTATCTATTTTAATGATTCGAATACCATTTTAATATATGAAAAGAAGCATTCTTATATCCTTTTCTGTGGGTTTAACAAAGAATATTATGTATGTGTATATATTGTATTTTAAGTAATTTTCTAATACAACTGCAGTTCCCACATTTGTACTTCAACGTGACTAAAGTGATGTGTTACATGTTGAATGTTGATGTTGTTATCGAACAATATTATACATGCTGAGGAATGTTTGTCACTCTTCCCTTTTTAAATTCAAATGTCCTCATTTGATCTTCTAGGGGAATGGATTTGAATAGAGCTTTCTTTTTCTGGGTATGCTGTATTTGGTGTTTGCGTACGGAATGTTGCTGTTTGTAATTTTTGATTCTCAGCAGGCACTGTTGTTTTAACGGACTTTTCACTGGTTGTAGTATTGAAAATCCGAACCGTTCTGTTTTTAGTAAATATAGTGAAAAAAAATCATGGTTAAGGTGAGAATGGCGGCTAATAATATCAGACTATAGCTGATTTGTTGGGTGGATGTTTCATCTTGTATCAGCCTGATTTGATCTGTGTTGTTTATGTGCAGGTCTTCCACCATTTGAAATGACAGAGTTTCTCTAGAAGTGAAAATATTACTATTTATGGACAAGCTTATGTAACTGAATTCTATCAAGTAGGTGCCATTTAGTGCTTAGGTTTCGTTTTCCAAGACGAGGTCACCGTAAAATTGGTTCAGTAGAATTACTCCTTCTGCTAATTCATCAATTGTTGGTACTTGTTGATTGTTGGTATTATTACATTTGGAAAAGCGGCTTAATGGTCTTACAATTCTTAGTAATACAATAAATGTTATCACAACTCTTTATAATATAATATATTTTTTCATAATCCACTTCGGTTATTCTATTAATCTTTATTACTGGTTTGATTAATAATTTTTCGTAAATTTCTAAAGTGGTGATGAATGTATATTTCTTCCTAAACTTTCCTAAAATCACAAAAACAACAAATTGTGCGAATGTGTGAGTAAAACTACGCTTTAATGAATAAATTATACATTGCCCATTAAATTAAAACTTTTGTATTGAAACGTCTACATATATCATTATGAATTATGTATGATAATAATTTATGTTGATAAAAATACTAATGTTGGAAAACGTTAGTAAAATTGACGTATTGTATCATTTTACGAACGTTTTCCGTACTTAGAAACACCGCCCTAAAATCCTAAGTAAATTTTTTAGTAACTGCGGATGTAAGCTAAGAGAAAACCATCATCATTTGAATAGTTATAGAGACTAAGGCTGTTTAGTATAAAAAGATCGTATTACTGATTCCGTTTATATCTTACGTAAATTGCCCAAACGTTTTCCGCAACTTAGAAAAACCGGCCAAAAATACTAAGTATATTTTTGAGTAACTGTGGATGTAAGCTAACAGAAAAACATTATCAATTGAAAAGTTATAGAATCTAAGGGTGTTTAGTATAACAACATCATATTGCGGTTCCCGAGGAATCCAGAGAGTGACCATCGAAAATAGTGATGGTTACAACGGGATCGTAACGATGATATCCCGTATTTTAAAATCCCGCTTAATTAAAATCGTGCCAAAAAAATCCCGCTTTTTAAATTCCAATTTTTTATAATCCTGCTTTAAAAACCCCGATTCGGCAAATAATAAATAAAAATCCCGGTTTTGATTTTGATTTTGGGTTGGCTAGAACCTTATCTAGAAAGAAATAATACAGAAATTGAAAATCCCGAAAAAAAAAATCCAGAAACAAAAAATTCCGAAAAACAAAAATGCAGAAAACTAAAATCCAGAAACGCAATTATCAAAGTGCGGCCCAAGTTAAAATTAAAATTCATAAAATGGCCTTAAAATTTGAGTTTTTCCGTAAAGTTCTTAATATTTATGGTAATAAAAATAGCTTCAACCTTTCAGACACAGATCAAAGGAATTATATCGTTCATATCGCTTCTACGGATTGTTGTACTACAAATGTATCAAATTATTTTGTGGTTGACTTAATTCGTTGGGTTAGTATAGTATCGACGATTCTATTGGAGCAGACACAGATCAAAGGAATTGTATCGCTCGTATCGCTTATTCTGATAGATGTACCACAAATGTTTCAAGTGACGACAAAAGTCTAAAAATGCCTATAAAATTGATTTTTAATTTTCAATTATTCTGGATCTTAAAATTTCTGCATTTTTTTCCCCCCATCCCTTTGATTTTACTTTAAATTAAAATTTTCCTTCACCAGAAGGGACGATCGGGATTACGGGATTTTGTACCCTTGGGATTTTATCCCCTCGGAATTTTGTACCGACGGGATTATGTATCCTCGGGATTTTGTACCCTCGGGATTTTCTGCCCTCGGGATGTTATATACCTTCGGGATTTTGTCCCTCAGGATTATGTCCCGCGAGATTTTGTCCCTCTCTGTAGTCTGTAGTTGTATTAACTCATATGTCAAGTATTCGTGTAGAGGATGTTTGTAGGTTTTTATTTCTTTGTTCAGTACTGTATGTATTCTCTCTATGAAATTTTGATAGTTATCCAGTTCGATTATATGAATTAGTTTGAAATTCCCGTCTTGTATCTTCGCTTTACGCTTATTAATGGCAATAATTGAGAGTTTGTGTAATGGAGTATTTGGATTTCTGCTAATACTTTGTTGCCTAAGGCACACCTGAAATAATAAATATTTATGATTTGATATTACATTTGTGAACGATTTTGTCTGATTCTGTTAAAACGGTCGTGTTCCTATCTTCCTTCACTATCTCGAGTTTATATCTAGCAGTTAGTTTTGAATTTAATCTTTTATTAACTTTTACAATGTCCTGGTAGGTATGTTTGTCTTTTGTCTGTTTTTGTTTTAGTTTCTCTGTATTATCGAGACGACTTTGCTTGAATTGACTTGGGGCTATATTGGGAATCCTACCGTAATAAACCTCTACCAGTTTTTTACCTGTAGTTCTTCAAAAGTTATCTCGACTCCATCTGAATTAAGACATCTCATTATAGCGGTAAGGGTAGAATGGAATCTTTCGATTTGTCCATTTACTCCGCTTTTCTATGGGGGAGTTTTGAAGACAATGATCCTTAGACTGTCTTCCATCAAGGGCAATATGCAATTTGAATTTAAAGATTTTTCGTTGTCTTTTAAAACGACTTCTGGGACGATGAAGAAAAACTGAGTATCTCGTATGGGTTGTTTAATTTCCTCTATTGCTCTGTATTTTATTGGTTTGCAGAATGCAAGTTTCGTAAATTTATCTATGGTGGTTAAAATTAGATTATTTTATGTTGAGTAGATATCGATATGAAGGGTGTGACCGGGGTAATTTGGGATAGATGTAGAAGTTATCTCTTGAATATTAGGATGTCGGTCATATTTGTTTTATTGACAAACTTTGCAGTGTTTGACTAATAAATTAATCTTCCTTTCATTCTTAATTTCCAATCATTTGACTTTCTGTGGTTTTAGATATCTTTTGAAGAAATTTATAATGTCAGTATCAGTAAAATTGGGTTGTGTGATAATATGTCTGATGTAATTTTGAAAAGGATTTACTAGCTGATAGGATGTTTCGTCACCAGTATCGAGGATGAGTTGATTTCGAAACACATTAATCGGAGTTTCGATTGTTGGAATCATTTCGCGCGTTGGAATCATGCTATGTTGTCGACATGACATTTATTTTTGGTAAAGGTAGATGTTATGGATAAAGCGTCAGCTACTTCTGGTTTATATTTCAATTCGTAATTATATTCTTCTAAGATGGCTTTCCATCTTTTCATTTTTGAATTATTGTTATTATTGCTCTGGGCGTAAGTTAATAGTTGGTGATCAGTAAAGATATTAACTTTCCTTCCCAGGAAACTCCTCAATGAAATCAAAGCCAAGATTATAGCCAGCATTTCCTTTTATCGAACGTTCTTGAGAGGAATGTAATTAGTTTTCCTTCTTGCGACAGGACTGCACCGAGTGTAAAGTTAGATGCGTCTGTTGTGAGTTCAAATTTTGAAAGTTGGGAAATTTTAATAGGACTTCGTTAGATACTAAAGAATTTTTTATTTTGTTAAATGCGGTTATCTCTCTTATTTATTTTTTGAAGTGTTTCCTCTCTTAAAAGCAAAGGCCGGGGGGCTTTGCCAATTTGGCGTAGTCTTTAATGAAACGTCTATAGAATCCAGACATTCCGAGGAATGAGCTAAGTTTTTTTTACCGGTTTTGGTACAGGGAAGTTGTTTAGAGCTTCTATTTTATTTTTATTGGTTTTTATGCCATCTTTAGAGATTATGAAACTAAGAAATTCGACCTGGTGTTGTAGAAGTTCGGACTTATCGAGTTAGATCTTTATCTTAGCTTCTTCTAAAGTTTTAAATATGATTTCCATGTTTACGAAGTGTTCTTAACAGCGTTTTTCCTATTTCTTGTCTATGGATGTCATCGAGAGTGCGTTGGAAGATCGATAGGGCGTTCTTAAGCCCAAATGGAAGAAGTGTGAAGTTGTATTTTCCGTGGTTCACTGAAAACGCTGTTTTTTCGAAATCCGATTCTTTTAATGGAATTTGGTGAAAACCGCTTTTTCAAATCTACAATTTTAAAGAATTTGTTATCCTCAAGGTTTGCTAGGATATCGTTGATCTCTGGGGATCGGGTATCTGTTGGTAATTGTGACAATATTTAGTTTACGATAGTCTAGGTTAGGTTAGGTTAGGTTGGAGTGGCTGCTTACGTACACTTAGACCTAGTTTACGATAGTCTAAGTCGATACTTCTTTTTATCCGGATGCGGCACTTTTTGTTTTGGAACAATCCATACTGGGGAGTTGTAAGGGGACTTAGATGGTCTAATAATGCCATCTTTAAGTAACTGTTGTATCTGTTTTGTCAATTTCTTATTTTAAACACACGGGATATGGATAGGGTCTTGAATAGACTGGATCTGCATTATGCGTGCGGATTTCCCCTTTCACCGTTGTTGTGTACGTTAGTCTTTCCTCTGGATCAGAGAAGAGATTTGGGTATTTACTGATTGTTTTTTCAATGTTTTGTCTTTTTTCTACGATAAGATGGGGAGTCCTTAAGGTTATACTGTTTACACAGTCT
The DNA here is from genome assembly GCA_958295665.1 of Tipula vernalis. Classification (NCBI taxonomy): domain Eukaryota; kingdom Metazoa; phylum Arthropoda; class Insecta; order Diptera; family Tipulidae; genus Tipula; species Tipula vernalis. The sequence continues at coordinate 254,325,482 of OY282559.1, read as the reverse complement.
GAGATGTGTTGTTTGAGGGGTATCGTTATGTTTGGATGGATATTCATGAATTCTTCATTCGCTGTATAGTGGTACGGAGTTGTTTTAAACTGTCGTTGCCGATTATCCCGTCGCATGATTTTAGATTGGATAATATAAAGAATTTTAATTTTCTTTCGGCACCGAAGATATCTATTAAGGCATGATGTGTAATTCTAACGCTTCCTGCTACTGAATTTGCTACAAATGGTTTCTCGTTTGGAATCGGGTTGCTAACATATTGAGGTTGAGTGTAATTTTTGCTCGACCCAGTGTCGATTATGGAAGCGATGAGCTCCTTAATCTAAAAAATGAATATCTTCAAATTGTTCGATGTTTGAATCTTTGGTCATATTGCTGATCGTGCTGTATCACTTGTTTTTGGTCGTAAGATGGTTCTGTATGGTAAACTCTTTGTATTTTAGCCAGTTGGTGAAACTGGTGTGAATGAGGTCGTTTGTTTTCGAATTATCGTTGATTTGTCGAGAGGGTATAAAGTGATCCACTTCCATTGGTTGTCGCTTAGGAAAATAATTCCTATTGGTAATTCTAGGTGGTTGTTGATTATAATATTGCGGAATTTGTTTTGAAGGTAAAAAAATTGGTAGCTATTTTGGAATGGTTTTGGGTAATTTTGAGCTGCTTGAGGATTATGTAACAATGAATGGTAAAAATTTCGGGGTTGGTTAGGAAAATGCTGCTATTGTATTGGTATAGTAAACCTCTTGTTAAAATTCTGGAATTACGTTTTTGAAATAGGGTAGTCATCAGATTCTTTCCCAGCTGAGAGGAATGTTGTAAGACTCGAGGGCGGTATCCGCATTACCTGTTATTTTATTTCGCATAGCACTGAGAATTCCATAATACTTTGGTGTTACGTCCTTTTTGGTGTTGGTAAATTTTCAGGATACGATCTAAGCTTTTCTTTTAGGATCCAAATTCTTCTGGTTGTCCAGAAAATTCACGTAGGCTTTTCACCACGTTGTGGTGAATAAATTCATTAAGATCGGTTATTTAGTTGGCTTCTATCGTTTGGACACTTTCACTAAAATTGGCTTTGTTCAGTAATGATTTCTTTTAATAATGTTTTGAGTTGGTCAAGGTTAAAAGAGGCACTGAAGTTGGAGGGTGTAGAACTAAGACTAGAACCCTCGCCTGGTTTAAGTATTGATGGTCGGGTTTCAAGTGTGAAAACAGAAAATTTTCGAAAAAATTCAAATTAGCTAAACAATATTACAGCTCAGAATAAATTTCTAAATTTACTTTCTTAGTTTCAGAATTTCTAAATTTTCAAAATTTACTAATTTTAAAAATCACTTTGTCCTCAATTGAGGCTAGATCCTAAAATTGAACTGTCAAATTAAGTTTTCCTTTTTTACTAAACGATTTCCAATTTACACTTTTAACAATTTGTAGACAAGTTTTATTGACATAAGAAAACAAAATATAACTGCTGAATTATAATTTTTTTGCTTTGGGCCATCCACCATTGACTAGGCCACATTGGTAAGGCCATACCAGCAGGCTCATAATTCCAGTGAGTTCTGCCACCCATGTAAGTGTTATCTAATTTGTCGGTGCCAATTGTTCAGCTGTGATTGGAAAGTCACATAATAGTCTTAACTTTAATGATATACGATTTAAGGGCCTTTAAGGCCACTTGGTTACTACCTGGCGCAAAGTTCGACGGAGTGCATTTTTGCTTGAAAGACAGTAACATTCATACCCAAGGACTTCGAAATGGCAGTTTTCTTCCCAAATATTACTATCTACTCCGTTTTCTGTTTTAGACCCGTCTGTAAACCATACTTTGGACCCTATTTCAAAGGAGGGCCAACCGGAGCTCCAGAACTAACGATGTAGAAGGGTCTGTCGAAGTCCAGTTTGGTTGTCATACAGTCGGAAAGCTTCTCTATGGTAAGGTCTGTCGGAAATTCCTTGAGGATTCTCACATGACCTGGCTTAATATTGACCCGGCTTAATATTGACATATACATACCTGTACCTTCATGTCCTTGTTTGCAGCGTCCATTTTAATATGCGAGTGCAACGGAGTCAGTCCTAGATGTGACTCCATTGCAGCAGGTGGGTTCTTATTGTGCCTCTAATTCTGAGGCAGGCTATGCGCTGAATCTTATTCAGAACCCCTAGATACCTAACTTTATTGGAATACTGAACCGTTTAACGAGGGTCCTCTAAGCTTAGTGCAAGCTTTGTCCTCGTAAAAAGCACAATAACCGTTTTGATTTCCCGCTCTGATTTCCGATTCTCCCTTAGATCCGAATGTAGAAAGTTAAAATATCCCGTATAGAAATGTATCCATCCATCAGTTGCATTTTCAAGTCAAATTAGGAATGAACTTGGTGATTTCTTTACTGATTATAAATTCAGCATGCACAACGCAATTAGGATACTAAAATGATGTTTACGTAAAGGTCTGGGAAATGGCCAATTAGAAATAAATTATTGATTCTAAAATTAGTTTCGGATGAAGTTCTGAAATATGACAAATTAGGAAGGAACTTCACCGTTTCTTAACCTATTATGATGAAATTTAGCATGCACAACGCAAATGTTATTCTAAAATGATTTTTGTATAAAGTTCTGGAAAATGGCAAGTTAGGAAGGAACTTGATGATTTCTTTACCATTATGATGAATTCAGCACGTACGATGGAAATGGGATTCAAAAATGGGTTTTGGATGACGTTCTCAAATAAAGCCTAATACGAAGGAACACGGTTTCACGTTTCTTTATCGATTTCTTGTCGTGTTTATCGAATTTCATCACGATCGGTTTTTTTCCTGATAGGCAATATTCCAGAATTTTTTCTAAATATCATTTTGGAGTTGCATTTTCATGGTACAAATCGAGTTTCATCATAATCGGGTAATAAACAGCCAAGTTCCTGCCTAACTGACCATATTCCAGGACTTCTTCCAAGTACTATTTTAGAATCCCATTTACATCTTACAGTTAAGAAATAGCAAAGTTCCCTCCTAATTGGCCAGAATTTATTTTGATATGCTATGTATGGATAAACTTTTATACGAGATATTCAGATTGTCTGCATTCGGATCTAAGGAATAGTCAGAAATAGGGTTTCTCAAACGGTCTCAAAAGAATGACCAGGAAATCCCACGATTTCCCGGTTTTCAATTTATTTACTTTCTAATCTGTCCTGTTAAACTTTGGTTTAAGCGACTAATTTGGGAATTTGCCTGTCTCTTATTTCCGAATATTTCTTAGATCCGAATGCAGTCAATTTGAATTTATCATACCGAAGTTTAACCATATACAGCATTTCTTGAGAAATTCATGCCAATTAGGAGGGAACTTGGGTGTTTATTAACCTATTATGATGAATACCGATTTATAAGAAACATTTCCGGTAAAAAAATCACTAAGTTCTTTCCAAATTGGCCATTTTCCAGAACTTTATGTAATAATCATTTTAGAACCCTATTTCCATCGGGCAAATCGAATTTCATCATAATCAATCCAGCAATAGAAGATGGATAAACTTCTATATGGGATGTTTAAACTATCTATACTTTCGGATCAAAGGGATAATCGGAAATCAGAGACAGGTTAGTACTCAATGCTCTTAAACCGAGATTTAACTGTAATATATTATTCCTATGCCGTTATATTGTTAAACGCGTATAGAAAAATCGAAAATCGGGAAATCCAAGGATTTCCCGGTCATACTTTAGAGATCGGGATCCCGTTTGAGAAACCCTAATGTAAACGCTATTAAGAGGTTACGGAACTGGTAGATACACTCAACTTTATTCCCTCCTCTAATAGGTACTATGACCAAACCGTGACCAAACCAACATCTTTGAGTTTTTCTTATGAAAAGACAAGTTCACATCTTATACCCGAATGTTTTTACGTACAACGTATTTCGGGTGCACATGTAATTTTGAAAACGGAATAATAATAATTCTGTAAATATCTAAATGTCCGTTCAAGTGTAAGTATAAGCTGTTTTAAGTATATTTTCTAGTATCTTATAGAAAACCTGTCGCCCGAACACAATTGCATCGTTGAAGAAATTTGTCATCATAAATTTGATGATAACATCAAGCATATTGTAAGTGATCATAGTGGATACGATGAAGAATTACTAATGGATTGTTTGGCACGATCAAAGTATCAAATGTTTTGGTTGTCAGAAGTAACATTTTTTATTGTAATCAATAAATACACTGAAGAGGTTTTACATGATCTTGAAATCGAACTTAAAAAAGCAGATGTGTTGCAATACTTATGTAACCGGTATGAAAAGGAGATAAATTGGCTGACCATTAAGGAAATATTAGTGTTCGAATTTGAACCTAACCTAGAGGAAAACATTTTAAGGTCTATTGATGACATATTTTGGAATAACATTGCCCGATCAAAAAAATCTCCATCCCTGTATTTTGCAGAGGTACTGCCATGGCACCAAGCAGAGGTTAACTATATAGAAATTGATACATTAGCATTAGATATATGCGGTGAGATTTGGATTCGCTATAATTTGCTGAAAGATCTAAATTTAGATGATTTACTGTGTATTGAATTAGCCAACAAAGATTTTCGCCATCCCTATTACGATCACTATTTAGATAATTATCTACAGCGTTGTATTGCTAAAAAATTACCATTCAACATAGAAGTTGATTGTAAAATTGAATTTCCACTACCATATTTTGATCATAAAGAGACCTGGGGTATGAGTTACATGGGATATTTGATGTATAAGTACCGCAAATATATTTCAAAACTTTACACGTCAGACCCGATCACTAAAACAGATTTTAATTATGTAACCGAAATTTTGGAAATTCCGAATTTTCAATTTTTAGACGATAGATTGATTAATTTAAACAAAAATGATTTGGATACTGAGAAAATACTTCAATTATGTAAACCAGTTCACAGAGCCATTTATGAAATATCAGCCAATTTTAATTTTTCGAATAATTTATTTGTCCAACTACTAAATTTACCTAACATTTGGCAAATTTATTCGTTTAATTTTTCAGAACAAATTACATTCGAAGTACCCTTATTTGTGGATAAAATTATTTGGTTGGGTGCCGTCGTTGAAATAAATATTTATGAATCTGGTGCACAAAATTCACAAAAATTAGGAAATTTAATCGAATATTTTCTTCAAGTATTTCAAGATGTTGCCGAAAATGTGCGTTATATTTTCGACAGCTGTATTCTGTCCGACTTTGGTATATTCAAAAATATAGGTATATCATCAATTACTTTTGATTGTATTGCTTTAAACCATGAAGAATTATTGAAACTGGCCGCATATCTAAATACAGAAAGCCTGTTAGTAATAAAAGACTGCACAGAAATTCATGATGTAAACATATTGGAATTTATTAAACAATCAAAAATCAGGCCATCGGTGAGTTCAAATTTCGTTATTTTATTTGGAAAAAATAAATTTGTAAAAAAAAATTATTAATTTTGGCAGGGTTTAAGCATAAAAGGACAAACATCTTGTACATTTTTGGCTAATTTCATGATTGCGGAACACTTAATCAATAAACGTGGTAGCCCCGATTTAAGTATACGTATGGGGAACCTGCCATTTATAGAAGAATTTGAGATCATTTTCCAACGAGAAAGACTTGAATTTTTTATTAGTAATGATGGAATGATTTTGATGAGATATATCCAAACAAAGGAAAACGTAGATGCTTATAATTTACTTAATGGAATAGTCGATGAAGATGAACCTCCTTTTGATTATGACTAAGTAAACGAAACTAATTCTTTGTGATTGTTTATAGTAAATTCGATTGTATAAAAATTAAAATTGAAATACAAAAACTTAATTAAGAGACATTGATTACATTGATTGATATATACCGTACTCCTTAATCAAGATTCACCTAAAAAAGGAGAATGCTTTCGTTTAACAGAAAAGTAAGTTTTGTTGCAAAAATTATTGTTTTAGGCAGAACGACAATAGTGTAACAATGAAACCGGTTGTGCCGGTAAATATATATTCATCCATGAAATTACAATTCCTCCACAAAAAATGTATTGGTATTACTTCCTAGCATACTCGAAGAAGAAACGTAAAAAAAAATTAAACAAATTAAAATAATCCATTCAAAGGTAAGTCTAATTTTCTAAAAATTAATTAAATATTATTAATAAAATGTGCTCCAAAAGCCACAGTGAGTCAATTAATCCCTTTATCTCAGCAGAGAACGTTCGCTCTTAGCCAATACTTCTTGGCTACAGAGTCATTAGAAAAGAATGAATGATTTTCAAATAGTTCCGTTTTGTTCCTTAAAGTTAGGTAAATGTTTCTGTTTTTTTATTATCTCAGTAGATGTTGATTTTATTTGCTAGTTGTTCTCCGCATTCTCTTTCAAAGAAAGTCCTAGTTTAAATTCCACCTTTGGATTAATTTACAAAATATCATCATCGGCCTCAGCAAAATCATCTTTGTTATCTGCCAAAATTTGTTTGACCATGCATTCGCCCTGGGCTTCCAATATATACGTCGATAAACTTAAGGTTGAATTCACATATACCTAAACAAAGTATATCAGTTTTATGGCCAAAATTAAAATAAAACCTCAACCTTGTAGAACAATTGAGTGAAACGATTTTCTATTGTAAAAGTTCACGCGTTGCCAATGGGCTGTTTGATTTTGATATGAGATTCGTCAACTGCTCTTACGATTCCTGGAATTCCTGATTGCGATTTAAACTCCTTTAATTTAGAATGTAAACATAAATTACATTTTCTTATGAAGGTCTTCGAGGTTTCGTCCGGCGCTATTAAATTTAATATAAACTGACTTTAAATTTGAGAGTTCCTTCATATTAATATTGTTTGATTCATTTTATTTTAACAAGGCAACTAATAAATCGCTATTTAAACTCATTTTGAACTTTTTGCGTACACTCTAATCGACATTTATTATAATTTTGACCAGTAACCTATCAGTTCGATTCATGTCCGTATCACGATGGTGTAGCACATATCATAATATTGTGATACCGATTAGTAGCAACAACATGTTGGTGGAACTGAAAGCGCCCATCGTATAGTGTTCTCGGAGCATAAACTTTCAACGGCAAGTTTTGCTGGAGTTAATAAGGCTGTGATGTTCCCCAATCGCCAAAAAGTGCTCTTGTAAAATTATTATTACTTTTTAAGCCAACTATTATTTTTTTAACACATATTCTGTTTATAATGGCTGCTTAAAAATGGCCTAAAAAATGTCCGTCCTTCTGACTTTACGTCTGGATTTCTGGATGTCTGGCTTGTTCGATTTAGAATTTTTTTTTGACAATCTGTTTTTATGGTCAAGTCTGTCTTTACGTCTGGATATCTGGATGTCTGGCTTGTTCGATTTAGAGGGTAGGGTACCTGCCAATTGAACAAAATACACCTGGGTCCCTATTCTCGAATTCCACATCCATTTTCCACATGTGAACATCTGTAAAAATTCATAAAAATTGAATTTTTTCGGTACTAAGGGAATATTTCCGAATGGGTATAAGCATGTGGAAAAAATTCCCCATATAGGAAAATGTCCAAGCCGCATGTGTTTTATATACGAATTACAATTTTCGAACGATTTTATGTGAACTTTGACAGAATTCCACATGTGGAAAATGGATGTGGAATTCGAGAATAGGCCCCTGGTTATAGAAATATTTACCGATTTGTTATGTATGCTGGTTTGAATATTGAGTTGGGCATTGAGTTTGGGGTAGAGTTGAAGGTTAAGTTAGGGGCTAATTTGCGGGTTGAGTTGGAGTTGAGTTGGGGTTGGATTAAGATATAGTGAGCAGTGAGCCAATGTTTTATATATGCTAGTTTGAGGATTGAATTGAAAGAGGGGCTGCGTTTGGGTTGAGTGAGCAGTTGAGCAATTTATATAAGTGAGTGGTGTTTGTATGCATGTATAACATAAGTGCATGATATTAAAACAAATCCAAACGCCTTGACCGGTTTGATCCAAACTGTTTACAAACATTGTTTAAGACTTAAGAAAGGTCACTGTTGTACAAGTTGTGATCAATGGGTTCGGTTTAAATTTTGTTCTATATGCACTATGTGTGGCAATTCGCAAATAAAATTTAATTACCAAAACCCATATACTGTGTGTTGAACTGGAAATTTCTCGTGTCCGGTAGAATAGCGTTGGTCGTAATAAAAATGGTTGTTTTGTTGTCGGTGTCCAAAATGAAGGCGAAGGTCCAAAAAATCGTTTGGGGTATTGTCGTGTCCAATTTACTTGCGTAGGTCAATAAAGTGTCGAAGCGGCTTTCTCAATTCCAATTTTTTGTTCCGGTATATAAAAATAAAAATTCACTGGTTTTTTTGTTTGTTTGGTTGATCACTGTATTCACTGTGTTATCTCAGACTACTGTCCATAATATTTTTTTTACATATTTATATAAAAATAATTGTTATGCAAAATTAATCTTAAGTGTTATACAATAAATATCGCCATCTAACATCTAAAATAATAATTATATTAAGGTACTATAATTAAGTTGGTATCTTTACTATAAATTATTTTCTAATTGATAATAATAATTTTATTTACAAAGGTTGGTATAATTGTGATTTATGTTAATAAAAAGTGTCAGAATTGTTTAATGAGTAAGCAGAATATAAAACAAGAATGAAAATTATTTAAATGTAATGTTACAAGAATTGATTTTTTTTTACATAATTGATTGAATATGGGATTAAAAACGGTGATACATCAGCCGGTAAATTAGATAAGTATAATTTACATATTTTTTTTTTTTTTGTGTTTCGATGATTCTCTGTGGTTTTTATTGTTTTCAGGATGTCAGCTGTTTGATCATCATCAACATCGGTTAATATCTCAAACCTCAAATTGAACTTTTTACATTTCAAATTGGATCTTGAATCAACTGATAGTTTTTCCTCTGGGTTTACAGCTTCCCTCATGCACGTACTTTCTTTGGAAATATCGGACCGGATTGCTGACAAAATAAAATTGAAAGAATCTTCATCCATACGAATAAAATTCTTATAGTCTGCTGAATTTGGCTTCAGCTCCTTCATGAGGTTTTGTGTGTTTCCAAATCGATCACGATTCTTTCTGTAGTATTTAACGTCTTAATCTTTCTGAATGTTTTATATTTATAGATAAAGAAATCAAAATTATTGATTTCTTGTTTAAGTGCATGATTTTAACTTTAGTGAGATTGTACATGAAATTCAATTTCAATTTTAATTACTAAAATCTAATAATCGAATAGAATTAAAATAAATTTTAACTTAAATAGACATACGAGTACGTCGTAGTTAATTTCATATTTGAGTTTATTTTTACGCATACTTATATGCGTTCTTGTGTATGTAGTTTATATACAATCGATAAAAATATATACTTGAAACATGATATACACCAAAGCCAACAACAGGTTTGTCCAGCCGTCTCGTTCGCTCTTTATATAGATTCTCTCAAGAAATGTACTATGTTTATATTGTTGTTGGTTTTTGTCTTGTAATATGCGAACAACAATAGAGAATATAAGAATAAATAAAGAAATTTTTGGTTGGTTTTGGTATAGTCGTCACAAATATTTTCCTGTTTAGTAGTATCTGGATATTAGGAATAATATTAGGAAAACACTGAAAACATGATAAGTATCCTGCTACGCACATGAAAGATGGTAGAAAATATCTACCTTCAAATGTGTGTTGGTGGTTTAGTATATAAGATTAGATTATTTGTACAATGCCAGCACTGATGTAATACCATTGAGGAAGGACTTTAAATAGAGAAAGATTTTGTATGGCTAAAATATGCAAGGAAAAATAATTTGTTTCGTTTGGAGATTTTAGTTGTGATATTATGAAAGGAATATATAAATTTTAATTGCCTCTTTCTATTTCTCATGTTTCCTATCCCCATATTATTATAAATGAACACAATGGAAAATTGAAAGGCGGTGCTTAACATTTCATTCTTTCTTCTTTGTATATATAACAAACAAAAATCGAACGTAAATGCTAGATCAATACCAACAAAAATGTTCAAAGCATTACCAAAATTTTAATGCCCCTAAAAATTCGAAAAAAAGTAAGTTAACACAAACACAATAATATTTTGTAAACAATGATTTTGGGTTAATATGTACATATTTTTTTTATTATATGTAGCATGTCGATATTTTTAGACTAGAAAGGAAAGAGGAAAACAGTTGATTTCAATGTCATCGTTTATAAATCGTATATGTATTGTTTTAGGGTTGGTTAGATCAAAACCAACAAAAATGTTTATACAAGCCGTCTCGTTCGCTCCTTACACAGATCCTATCAAAAAAATGTACACTATATTTATTATGAATTTATCACCTATACTTATTTGTTTTGTGTAATATACTTTCTGATTTATTTATATGCATCACTAATACTACGCCTTAACGTACTTTTTTATATCTTAAGTGTTTGTACTGTTTGGCTCAAAACCAACAAAAATGTTTATACAAGCCAAACAGTACAAACACTCAAGATATAAAAAGTACGTTAAGGCGTAGTATTAGTGATGCATATAATTAAATCAGAAAGTATATATACACAAAACAAATAAGTATAGGTGATAGATTCATAATAAACATAGTGTACATTTTTTTGATAGGATCTATGTAAGGAGCGAACGAGACGGCTTGTATAAACATTTTTGTTGGGTTTGGTTTGGCTTGTATAAAGATTTTTGTTGGTTTTGGTTAGATACATATATTAAAACCAAACCAAAAAACAGATCAAAAATATACATTCCGTTACAACTTCGTGAATGTATTTTCGTTTTTTTCCTTTTTAGAACTTCACGTATTGTATTCTACTTTTCATAAAAACATTACAAATACTCAGGAATATTTTTTGAATTTCATTATACTGAAGTTCTTATTTGAGCTTCGCGTTTTCACTTTTTTTAAATACAGTATGTATTTCGTTTCTTCTATTTTTGTGCATTATACATGTATTATGAACGAAGACCAAAATTTAAATACTTTACAGAATGAATTAACAATCCACATATTCAAAAATTTTTGTATTATGATTTTACTTATTCGCAACGTGATGAATTTGGAATTTTTCGATTCATGAATTTCAAAATCCTAAGCACTGTATTTCAAAGATCGAATATTCAGTATAATAAACGTACGAAGAATGCAGTGAAGCTAAAATAAAAGTACAAACTCCATCGTTATCTTAGTCATTTATATTTTTATAATATTTACGTGCGTAAGTTCATCTTTTGGGGTAAGGTGGGTTAAATGGCCATGGTGATAGTTAAATGACTCTGTTCATTTATCTTCGCTCCCAAAACCATCTAATGTACAATATATATTATTTTTTTTTACTGCCAGAACTTTAAATATGGCCGAGTATGATGAATTTTATGGTAATCGGTTAAGGAATAGGCAAGTTAAAAAATGAAATTCATGAATCTAAAAATTCCAAATTCATCACGTTGCGAATAAGTAAAATCACAATACAAAAATTTTTGAATATGTGGATTGTTAATTCGTTCTGTAAAGTATATAAATTTTGTTCTTTGTTCATAATAGATGTATAATGCAAATCGAAATAAAAGAATAGAAAAAACGAAATACTGTATTTAAAAATAATAAAAACGCGAAGCTCAAATAAGAACATTTAGTATAGTGAAATTCAAAATTCGTCACGTTGCGAATAGGTACATATATTCATGATACAAAATTTTTTGTATTTTGTGTTTTTTCAATTTCGTTATACGAATATTCGTCCATTTTTGAATATAAGGATTATTAATACATTCTGTATAGTATTTAAATTCGTTCTCTGCCAAAAAAATACAATCAATGATGACACCAAATTATCTTAATTACTCGTACCATTAAGAAACAAAAAGAAATAAAAAATTCGAGGCGGCTAAAATAACAACTAAATAACTACCGAATAAAAACCATACTCGTATAATGTATATACATATGAATTTCTTCTGCGTTTTTGTTTTTTTTAGATTTTATCCGTATTGGAGGGCAACATTTTTTTCCGTTTTAATATTTTTTGTATGGATTTTGTTAACCCAGTGAATGCCATTTATGTAATGTGCAAGTTAGTTTAAAATTGCGCTGGCAAGTTAGCTGTTAACGTGGTAATAAAAAGATTATAAAAAATCGGTTTCACTGAAATATTAGGATTACTTTGTAAGAAAAATTATTTTACCACGATAGTTTCTATCTAATTTGATGTTCTATTGACCCAACATTTTTCGCAGAAAATACTGGGAAATACGCATTTTATTTTTGCAATAATTCTTTATTAAAATTAACACAAAAGAAATCCAACACTCATTTCGAAAGTAATAATAAATAAAACTAAACATGTTTTCTTTTAACAAAAGTTAATATTTTATTGTTAGTTATACAGTTAAAATTCTAAGCTTTTTGGAAGTTTGGGTAGATGCTTGGTGCCTAGGTTTACTTTTTAAGTTTTGAAATTCACCTTTTACTAAAGACCATTTTTAATTTTTTCTGATCAACACAAGAATAAAAAAGTGTATTAAAATTTTAAAATGGTCATAACAAGACCCTTCATCTTTTAAAGGCAAAAATCCTGGAAAATCCCGAGCCACAATACTCATACATTTTTCCGAAATGTTTGCTACGATATTTGGCAAATGACAGTTTTTTCTAAACATTTGCTCAAATACAGCTACTAAAACATATGCTACTTCACCATACTCCGTGTGCGGTGCTTTAAGTGAGCCAAAGTTTCACGATTTATTAAATTTTTTTTCTGTTATAAATGTTTCACGTTGATGTTATGTTGTCATTTTGTTTTAATAATTTTTGACTACATTCATTGCAGTTTACTTTTTTTCAAAATTCGTGCTTTGGAAACAAATATGTTATTACATATTTTTGGTTGCCCTAATTATTACTTTTTTTTTATTTAACAAATTTGTTTATCAATTTGATTTTTCCCCCAATCTAAAAATTATAATTATTGCATTCGAAATCGCAAACGTAATTTAAACTCCATCAGATGGAGAATAAATGCAACAAAAACATAAGCAATAAAATAATCAAAACACAAAGGGTGAATGACCGTTCTGTGACACAAAATAAAATACATTAGTATAATTTTTCATCTACATTTTTATGTGCACGTGTATTATCAACCAATGCCTCTACATGGCATTGCATTATCAACCTAACTTTATTACGATCATTTATTTCTTACATTTCCCAAACAAACAGATTCGGATCATTCATATTATTATTTTTTTGTTTTGCTTATAAATAGAGAAAAGAAAAAAGGACGAAAGATGCAATTCGAAATTAAGTTATATATTTACAAGTGTTGTGTCAGTGTGTATGTTGCATGTTTATTCAATGTGTTTCATTTCGCTTATTTAACCTTTGTTTGGCACGATTATAAAACTATTTCTCGTCAACGCTTACAAATTGGGAAGTGGAACAATTTTATCACGAGTTTTCCATAAAAGGAGGTAAATTCGAATAATATAAATATGATATCATAATTTAAATGTCGTTTTAATTTATTATAAAAAAAAACTTCATTCTAGTTTTAAAAAAATCAAATTTAGGATGTGTCGTGTTAACAAAAGGGTTAAAAAATACCCACGCTGAATCGACTCTTTATTTTGTTTTTTTATTTTTGGTTTTACTTATACAAAACCAAAATACATATAGCTAAAATGATAAAAATTATTAGGACAAAACCAACAAAAATGCGTGTAAAAATGTATAAACATTTTTGTTGGTTTGGTGAGGGGTGTGGTTTCCAGTATTTGTGTTTCGTAAATATTTCATTTACATATTTTAAAAACATTTCGTTCTGTTTATTTAAAACTCGAATGATAGAAGGAGAGGCATATAGAAATTATTCTCGTCTCATAAAATCACAAAAACGGAACTTAAAATATTTGAAATTATTTTATTTGGGTATATTTCCCTCATACAAAATATGCTTCTATAGTAGTTATTCTATGGTAATACTACGGGCCTGATTCAGTGATGAAGCACACAGATACCCTCTTATATTTGATCGCTTTTGGTTGAAAGTGTTGGTGCGAAAATAGAATAAAAATACTATCATCTAACCAATCCCAAATTCCCAATTAGTTTTTTTCATTATTAACATACCCAATTTTCCTTCCACAATTCGTTTGTTTTGTTTTATCTACAATTTGTATGCTTTTCTCACTCTTTTATATAATCTGTCGATCACCGATACTTTCATGTGTAAGCGCAAAATAAATTTATAATATTGCCATAGAATAACTACTATAGAAGCATATTTTGTATGAGGGAAATATACCCAAATAAAATAATTTCAAATATTTTAAGTTCGGTTTTTGTGATTTTATGAGACGAGGATAATTTCTATATGCCTCTCCTTCTATCATTCATGTTTTAAATAAACAGAACGAAATGTTTTTAAAATAAATGAAATATTTACGAAATACAAATACTGGAAACCACACCCCTCACTAAAACCAACAAAAATGTTTATACATTTTTGTTGGTTTTGTCCTAATAATTTTTATCACAAAACAAAAAATAAAAAACAAAATAAAGAGTCGATTCAGCGTGTGAATTTTTTAACCCTTTTGTTAACACGACACATCCTAAATTTGATTTTTTTAAAAACTAGAATGAATTTTTTTTTATAATAAATTAAATTATTCGAATTTACCTCCTTTTATGGAAAACTCGTGATAAAATTGTTCCACTTCCCGATTTGTAAGCGTTGACGAGAAGTAGTTTTATAATCGTGCCAAACAAAGGTTAAATAAGCGAAATGAAACATACACACTGACACAACACTTGTAAATATGTATATAACTTAATTTTGATTTGCATCTTTCGTCCTTTTTACTTTTATCCGAATCTGTTTGTTTGGGAAACGTAAGAAATAAATGATCGAATAAAGTTAGGTTGATAATACAATGCCATGTAGTGGGATTGGTTGATAATACACGTGCACATAAAAATGTAGATGAAAAATCATACTAATGTATTTTATTTTGTGTCACAGAACGGTCATTCAGCTTTTGTGTTTTGTTTATTTTACTGCTTATGTTTTTGTTTCCTTTTTTCTCTCCATCTGATGGAGTTTAAATTACGTTTGCGATTTCGAATGCAATAATTATAATTTTTAGATTGGAGGAAAAATCAAATTGATAAACAAATTTGTTAAATAAAAAAAAAAGTAATAATTAGGGCAACCAAAAATATGCAATAACATATTTGTTTCCAGAGCACGAATTTTGAAAAAAAGTAAACTGCAATGAATGTAGTCAAAAATTATTAAAACAAAATGACAACATAACATCAACGAGTGAAACATTTATAACAGAAAAGAAATTTAATAAATCGTCAAACTTTGGGTCACTTAAAGCACCGCAGACGGAGTATGGTGAAGTAGCATATGTTTTAGTAGCCGTATTTGAGCAAATGTTTAGAAAAAACTGTCATTTGCCAAATATCGTAGCAAACATTTCGGGGATTTTTGCCTTTAAAAGATGAAGGGCCTTGTTATGACCATTTTAAAATTTTAATACACTTTGTTATTCTTGTGTTGATCAGAAAAAATTCAAAATGGTCTTTAGTAAAAGGTGAATTTCAAAAATTAAAAAATAAACCTAGGCACCAAGCATCTACCCAAACTTCCAAAAAGCTTAGAATTTTAACTGTATAACTAACAATAAAATTTTAACTTTTGTTAAAAGAAAACATGTTTAGTTTTATTTATTATTACTTTCGAAATGAGTGTTGGATTTCTTTTGTGTTAATTTTAATAAAGAATTATTGCAAAAATAAAATACGTATTTCCCATGATTTTCTGGGAAAAGTGTTGGGTCAATAGAACATCACATTAGATAGAAACTATCGTGGTAAAATAATTTTTCTTACAAAGTAATCCTAATATTTCAGTGAAACCGATTTTTTATAATCTTTTTATTACCACGTTAACAGCTAACTTGCCAGCGCAATTTTAAACTAAGTTGCACATTACATAAATGGCATTGACTGGGTTAACACAATCCATACAAAAAATATTAAAACGGAAAAAAATGTTGGCCTCCAATACGGATAAAATCTAAAAAAAACAAAAAAGCAGAAGAAATTCATATGTATATACGAGTACGGTTTTTATTCGGTAGTTTTTTAGTTGTTATTTTAGCCGCCTCGAATTTTTTATTTCTTTTTGTTTCTTAATGGTACGAGTAATTAAGATAATTTGGTGTCATCATTGATTGTATTTTTTGGCAGAGAACGAATTTAAATACTATACAGAATGTATTAATAATCCTTATATTCAAAAATGGACGAATATTCGTATAACGAAATTGAAAAAACACAAAATACAAAAAATTTTATATTATGAATATACTTTAATATTCGTGACGAATTTTGAATTTCACTATACTAAATGTTCTTATTTGAGCTTCGCGTTTTTATTATTTTTAAATACAGTATTTCGTTTTTTCTATTCTTCTATTTCGATTTGCATTATACATCTATTATGAACAAAGAACAAAATTTAAATACTTTACAAAACGAATTAACAATCCACATATTCAAAAATTTTTGTATTATGATTTTACTTATTCGCAACGTGATGAATTTGGAATATTTAGATTCATGAATTTCATTATTTGACTTGCCTATTCCTTAACTGATTACCATGAAATTCATCATACTCGGCCATATTTAAAGTTCTGGCAGTAAAGACAAATTAATATGTATTGTACATTAGATGGTTTTGGGAGCGAAGATAAATGAACAGAGTCATTTAACTATCACCATGGCCATTTAACCCACCTTACCCCAAAATATGTACTTACGCACGTAAATATTATAAAAATATAAATGACTTATACCACGTTTCCATCGTCAATAGTATAATAGCAAAATAGTATAATAATATTATACTATTTTTCCCTATCGTGTTTCCATCATTTGGTGTGAAGTTAAAATAGTTTTATATTTTTGTATGGGAACTTGGACGCAATTCATTATTTTGATAGCAAAAAATTATTAAAACTCATATTTTATGCATATTGATAATTACCTAATAAATATTACTTGAAGTAATATAATAAATATAAAAAACACACTAGAACCGCAGCCTAAAAAAAATTAATTTCAAAAAGAATTCCAACAAGCCTATACACTGCCATGTTTGCACTGTTAAAATTACAATTTGCTACCTATTATATTTTTGATAGCTAGTATAATGAATTATTATAATAAACTATTATACTATCAACTTCGGGTTTCCATCGTCATAGTATAATAGTATAATACTGTTATGCTATTATACTATGACGATGGAAACCCAGTATAAGATAACAATGGAGTTCGTACTTTTATTTTAGCTTCACTGCATTCTTCGTACGTTTATTATACTGAATATTCGATCTTTGAAATACAGTGCTTAGGATTTTGAAATTCATGAATCGAAAAATTCCAAACTCATCACGTAGCGAATAAGTAAAATCATAATACAATATTTTTGAATATGTGGATTGTTAATTCATTCTGTAAAGTATTTAAATTTTGGTTTTCGTTCATAATACATGTATGTATAATGCAAAACGAAACACAAAAATAGAAAAAACGAAATACTGTATTTAAAAAAAATGAAAACGCGAAGCTCAAATAAGACCTTCAGTATAATGAAATTCAAAAATATTCCCGAGTATTTGTAATGTTTTTATGAAAAGTAGAATACAATACGTGAAGTTTTAAAAAAGAAAAAAACGAAAATACCTACATTCACGAAGTTGCAACGGAATGTATATTTTTGATCTGTTTTTTGGTTTGGTTTTAATATATGGATCTAACCAACACTAAAACAATACATATACGATTTATAAACGATGCCAATGAAATCAACCAAAACCAACAAAAATACAAGACAAACACTTAAGTTATAAAAAAGTACGTTAAGGCGTAGTATTAGTGATGCATATAAATAAATCAGAAAGTATATATACACAAAACAAATAAGTATAGGTGATAAATTCATAATAAATATAGTGTACATTTTTTTGATAGGATCTGTGTAAGGAGCGAACGAGATGGCTTGTATAAACATTTTTGTTGGTTTTGAATCAACTGTTTTCCTCTTTCCTTTCTAGTCTAAAAATATCGACATGCTACATATAATAAAAAAAATACATATTAACCATAACCTGCTAAAATTCTCTCTTTAGAAAGCCCAATCAAATGTATACTAATGCTGTAGAAGTATCTATACTGATGAATATATTTGTGAAATGACAGCGTATATATATATGGTTGTGAATATAGTGTAGAAAACCAAAATCTTCTATAATAAAAGTCATGAAAATTCCATACTATGAAATAAAAAAAATCAGGTTCTATGTGTATTGGTGTATGTGTTAGTTAACTAAGTATAAAGGTGTTGGTGTAGAAACAAGAAAAAAAAATTCAAATTTACGTTGAATTGTTAGTGTAACTAATACAGCCAAATCTAGTGGAATCAATAAATGTATATGTCTGTAAAAGAGAGTTTCATGACTTTTATTATAGAAGATTTTGAGAAAACATAAACATTCGCATACTATGAAACTAAAAGAGAGTAAAATCTAAACCAATAAAAACGAATCATGTGCAACAGTCATTTTATTTAAATATTTTAATTTCCGCTTATTTTAAATAAAACCCAATATTTAATTTAAAAAAACTTAACAGTTTTTAATCTTATATTTCGACTTATTGGTCAACTTCTGAGGCATTAAAAAACTATTTTTGTAATTAAAAAATCTTAGAAACTATTTTTGACATAATTATTTAATTTTTAAACCAGAAACAATGTATACAGAAAAAATTTTTCTTTTTAATTTTTTTGTAACGATTTTTTTTTATCATTCTCATATTATTTTATTGCCGTCTTACTTTGGTAACTGGAATATTAATTGGTATATAAATCAAAATGCAAATTATGCTCAAAATAAAAACCGAAAATAATTTGCCATTTTTTCGGCACGAAATTTTTCCAACTCGTGCGGTTTTAATTTCCTTCTCCGTTTATATTTTCGTGGCTCCGTCTATAAATATAAAATATAATACACATTGATATGACAAATATTATAATTAATTCTCCACCGTTCTACATTTACTTGCAATCGATTGTCTCTTCACGGCCGTATTCATGTCACTGTGTTGAATTAAATGTTGAATTAAATCTAGTGGCATTACAAATAACTCGTGACAAACTTGGCAGTAATAAGGCGTATTGGAATTTCCCCTTTTGGTGTCAGGGCTCGAATGATGTGATCGTAATGTTCTGAACAAACGTAAGGTTTTTCACGTGTATGAATCGTTTCATATTTTCGTAATGTCCCACAATCAGCAAAAGCTTTCCAACAATAACGGCACCAGTAAGGTTTCTCACCCGTATGAACACGTATATGAATTTGTTGTGAACTACGCGAACCAAATATTTTGCCACACTCGCGACAAGGGAATTGTTGCCCTGTAACATTCATATGCGAATGACGATGATTCATGAGGGAGCGTCCATCGGGAAATTCTTCTCCGCACATATCACACGTAACAGTTTTATTTCGATGCGAAACCATATGCCGAACAGGAATGATTTTTTTCGCTGAAATGTTCCCATAAATGTTTCGATAGGGTTCGACTATCGCGACACAATTTACCATAAAGGCGGCACGAATGTGAGTTAATTTGTTTGCGTGCACGATACGTATATGAGATTTAATAATTGATTCCTCGAGAAATGATTCACCGCATAACATACATTTCAATGGTTGGCATCGTGTATGCACTTCTTTGTATTTTCTTCAAAATTAAAAAAGGAAACTATAACAGCACATATAAAATTTTAAATCATGTAAACTAATATAAATTACTTTAAAAATCATTTAAACTTACTTTAATTTCTTGTAATTAATTAATTAATGGGGTTTAACTTCACGATTTCTGAGTTTTGATCATAACCTCCTGAATTTTAGCAGGTTATGGTTTTGATTTTGACATTTCGTAAAATTGAGTTTTATGTTAAATTCTTTCGGAAAAAAAAAACACCCTGAGGGTACAAAAATTTTACTCGAAGGGTAACAATTTGACATTACAAATTCTTTCTGGGAAAATAAAGCACTTTATTTTTTGCTCTAGAGCATTTTGCTTTACTCTAGATTTTTTCATAGATTTGCTTTACTCTTTACAAATACATAGAAATGTGAAATGTCAAAGTGAATTGGAAACAAAAATAAAACTCCATTTTGATATTTCATTTGTTGTTTATTGAATATTAATGCGCTAAAATTAATTGGATCCATCTTTTTCTTATCAAAATAAAAAAAGTTTTACTGATCTGACTGACAGTAAAACATAACCTCACTTTATTTTGCTCTTTTTACACCAACACAACTACAAAAATATTTTCATATTCTTTAGGAGATAAAAAAGTTACTTTATTTCGAGTAACCCGAAAGAATTTAACATTATTGTAGAAGAAGAGCAAAAAACAGAGAGTAAAATGCTCAATTGTTAGTTGATATTAAGTAGTGTGTGATATCAACTGGAATTAGTAGTGGTAAGAAACAAAAAAATTTGAATTTTTTTTATATGGTTTTTTGTAGTGACCAATACACTCTTCAGTATATATTTTTAAATGTGTGTAAGTTAGCTATCAACGCAATCAGGCTTTCTAAAGAGAGAATTTTAGCAGGTTATGATATTAACCCAAAATCATTGTTTACAAAAGATTATTGTGTTTGTTGTTATCTTCCTTTTTTCGAATTTTTTTAAGGCATTAAAATTTTCGTAATGCTTTGAACATTTTTGTTGGTATTGATCTAGCATTTGCGTTCGATTTTTTGTTTGTTACATATACAAAGAAGAAAGAATGAAATATTAAGCACCGCCTTTCAATTTTCCATTGTGTTCATTTATAATAATATGGGGATAGGAAACATGAGAAATAGAAAGAGGCAATCAAAATTTATATATTCCTTTCATAATATCACAACTAAAATCTCCAAACGAAACAGAAATTATTTTTCCTTGCATATTTTAGCCATACAAAATCTTTCTCTATTTAAAGTCCTTCCTCAATGATATTGCTGACAATCGGGCTTGTGGTGCATTGGTGTTGGTTTTGTATTTGTATGCTGGTGTTATTTTTTTGCTCTGTGAGTTTTAGTATTCATGGAACAAATATGGTGGGCTTGATAAAACATGAATATACAGGTTCAATGAAGTTTAAGTGTGTTCGACTCAAATAGGATTCTTATACTTCGTATAATCGAATGGGTTTGAGTCGAATTGGAATCCGTCTTATACAATTCATTGAATATAGTTTATTTATTTATGATTAATAATTTTTTTTTTACAGGGTATTACAAACTGCATCAAATTGATTTTAAATTAATTTAATTTAATATTATAAAATTATAAATTAACTAAATATATAAATAAAATGCTAATTTGGAAATGATGATTTGAGTTGAGTTAAGATTTGGTTTTCAACACATAATAATGTATTCATTTATGTGTGCATAATTTAGTGGCAGGGTAATATGTACGAGAAATAAGATAAAGTTTTATGGATATATTTAGATTTATTTAAGAGTATATTTAGGTATGATTTATTTTTTACAGGGTATTATAAACTGCATTGAATTATATTTAATTGATTTTTATTAATATTATAAGTTTATAAATTAACTAAGTTAGATAATTAAATACTAATTTTGAAATATTAATTTTAAGTTGAGTTGTGATTTGGTTTGCAACACATAATGACGTATTTATTTATGCATGCCAAATTTGGATTAAACAAATGTGAACAACGTGGAATTAGATAAAGGCAAATTGTGATGCTAAATGTTTTTAACTTAACTGATTAATTAAATTAATGGATTTATTTGAGTTTAGGTTGCAATTTTCACATACAAACGTCAATTTTACTGATATGGTACACAGATAAAATTTGTAAGAAAATAATGTTTAAGGTTCCTTTCACTGTTTTATTATTTTACTTACTTTGCAATTTGCATGCTTGATTTTGCAGGGTAATATGTCTATAAACGGAGTTGAAGTTTTGTGGAGTAGATAAGTAATAAATTTCGTATATATAGATTTTTGTTTATCTTGGTTATGTCAACAAGATTATGTAGCTGTTATAAATTATACTTAATTATATATAATTGTTAGATCGTCTCCGTGCTACAGAAATACTGGTGAATTCTCGCTCAGCATCCAGAAATTCCAAGTTTCCAGCTGTTATGTATCATAGAAATTCTATTGTCTGGTGATAACTATTTTATTTTATATATCACTAATTTATTTAAGCTAAATTCGATTAATTAAGTAGTAGGGATATGGTATAACGGTGATAATTTAATTTAGGTTCTGGAGATACCTGGGAAATTCTATTTGAGCTTTATTCGTAAGTGCCCTGTATGCATGTAGAGCTTAACTAAATTATTGGTATTCTAGACTTTTTGCGGCATAACATAATCAATTTTTAAATAATATTTTATAATTTTATAAAAAATTAATTTCAACCTTATTATTAATTTCCTTTTTTCTAGATCTGTAGGAAATTGCTGATTAGTTTAAGTTTAATTTTATGGTTAAATATATATTTTTAACTTTTATTTTTAAGATGTAGGATAAACACGATGAGAACCATTGGTTTACCGTTGTGCTGTTTTCTGTTTGGAATTATTAGTTTTATTATATTACTATATTAATATTATTAATATTTTTAAAAATTTATATATTTGTTATATGGGAATTAATTTATAATTTATTTCAGAGAATTTTTGTGTTGTCTTGTGCTGATAATTTTTATCAATTTTTATAAATATTACTAAATAATCATACTAACTGTCGGCTATACCTGGATGTTTATAACCGGGCTGTTTCTATCACTACTAATTATCCTATCCTATCCTTAGATTTTGCTGTGTGTGAAAGGAACATGGTGTTACCCGGCCAGGGTTGGACATGGAGCTGTCACATTTATGTAGTGTCGGAGGTGGTTGTGCTTTCTTTGTTGTAATGGTGCTTCGATGCCCTCAATGCAAAGCATTCACCTGTGTCATAAAGTTGCTGTGACAAATCAATTCCTCTAGAATTTTTAGCCTTGAATTGGGAAGTCTCCATATTTGTTTTCATAAAATGTTAATTTTTTTTTTGTAATGTGTAATATATTTTGTTTTATCTGTCAATATATTTTAATTAATTTAGTTTTAAAATACTTAAAGGGATTTCTTCTTTTAATTTTTTTTAATTTACTTATAAATAATCCAATTTTCAGAATAAACATAGTTCTAGAATTAATCATTATTATAGGGATCAAAATTAATCCCGAATTTCAAATTTAAATTTTAGTTTGAATCAACCCTCCAGGATTAACAAGTAGTGAATAGGCTGTAGTTTAGAAATTGTGTTGTCCTGTGAACTAACTATTTTTACTATATAATTACTAACAATTTACTCTTGTCCTTCGGCTGGGGATGGATAAATGGGTGTACGATGTGTGCTCGGGAATATTGAAGATCCTGTTATAATAATTATTTATTTAAGTAATAAAATTTGTTATTATGATGTTTATTAAATAAATTTAGTTTTCAGAGTTGTCTGGGAATTTGTATGTTAATTTTATTTGTTGATTCTTAATAGACTTATAGTACCTAATTGAACTAGTGAATTATTAATAAATCTAGGTATTGTGGTGTTGTAATATTATCATTTAAATCATTTTATATAAATTTTATAAAATAATTGAATTCATAATTATATATTTTCTTTTCTGGATCGGTAGTAAATTGATGATTAGTTTTAAGTAAAATTTTATGTTTAAACGGTTTAATGTTTATGTTAATTCTTGTTGCAGTAAGTAATAATTTTTAATTGGATATAAAAGGACCATTAATAAGGAAATAAGCGCTGTTATTTTAAATTTTTATTATTTATTTTATCAGGTAAATGATGAAAGACGGACAAGGATGAAATTACAAAATTAATAATGTTTTAAGCCCTGTTTTAGATTTAGGATTTAGGGAGTCCTGAGTATCCGGCCCTGGATTCCAGAGAAATGATCATCTAATAATGTAGTTAGATTGTGCTGTCTTGTACTAACCTATTTATTATTTATTGTACTAATAATTTACTAACTATCGATCGCATTGGTGTCCGTAACCGGGTCGAGTCTGTTCCAACTAATAATCCTATCCTCTCCTTCGGTTTTGTTATGTGTAAACGGGTCTACGGTGTGTGCCCGGGAGTCCAGGAGATCATGCTATAATGCTTGGCCGTACATCCTAATCAATCAATCAATTTACAAAATTGCAAGTCATTATATAATTTGAAAAAAAATTTAATTTAAACATTTGGTTGACTCACACAATTAATTACATCCGGAATGTTGAACTTTGGTAGCCATCATGTTGGATTATGAATACAGCAAGATTCATGAATGAAATCTTTATGTTCTCGAATAATCTGCAGACGAATTTTATGATTTAGTATCTAGTAGATATGTATGTATGTAAATATAATATTATAACGATTATAATTATAATAGCGGTTTTAATTACATTAAAACTAACGTATTATTAATAGAACTATTATTTAGATTATTCGATTAAATTTCTTTTCTTTTAAGCACTTATGTTTTATATATATATATATATATATATATATATATATATATATATATATATATATATATATATATATATTTATATATATATATATATATATATATATATATATATATATATATATATACATATATGTATATATATATATATATATATATATATATATATATATATACACGATCACATATCAATTATTACATTGCCCAACATTTCCACTAAAAATTTACCAGCACAAAATAAGTAGTTTATGGTTGTTTTTTTATAGCTTTTGGATAATTCGGTTTTCATATAATTTAATCCAATCCCTTCTCCCTCCACCAAAAGTCGTTTTTTGTCAATTTCTGCAACAATAGATCACACCTAACAAAAAAAAATCCAAAATTTAAATTTAATTACCAAATAAGTCATAAAAGTTAATGATCACTAGTACATAAAACCCTGGCAACATTTTGACCACCAGGAATTCAAATTACAAGACTTTTACGAGCAAATTAAAATAATAAAACGCTGGAGCAGTACATTAAAAAAAATGAAAGCCAGCAGGTGTCTTGTTTCCAGCTATATTTTATTATGTATGTATAGTATACGAAATAATGACATTTCAAATATTTGTCTACCGTATTAAGGTATCAAAAACCTAACTTAATTAAAACCGCTTGTGAAATACATACGTTTTCACATTCTCATACATTTTCCTTGGTTTACAGTATCAAACAATTTAGGTACATAGCGCATATAAAACATAGAATTAAACCACAACTTTATCAAACTTTAAACATTATAGAATTTAACAGTAGAACTACCGACACGTCAAAATGATGGATTGACATTTATTGAATTTATTTTGTTTTATTATTATGTTAGAATTATTTTAGAAATTTATGGTGACTTTTAATATGGCAATAAAATAATTATATTAAAAACCATCAAAAATATCCAAAACAAATCTAACAAAATAATTAAAAAAGTGAATTCAATAAATGTAAATCGGTCATTTTGACCGGTCGGTAGTTCTAGTGTTAATACATTAAAGTTTGTTGTTTTAAATTTTATTATTATTCCGCATAATATACAATTCAGTAGATGTTTCGTGTTTTTATTTTTGTTTCAACAATAGACCCTCAAAGCATTATTTCTTAAAAATATGTGAACATAATATATTTTATTTCATTAAATATTGCCTGAATACAGAATCATAAATTTTACAATCGACAATACATATTTCTGCTGCTGCAAATGTATTATATAAACACAATTGAATTTTCAGTCTGCGGAATTTTTATTTTTATATTTTAAAAATATTGATTTTTCTTATTTATCCTGATAAAATATATCAAATAGTCAAAATATTTTAATATTTTCTTGAAAATTAAAACAAATTTATGATGCGATTAGATATCTACATAGCAAATCAAAATATTTTTGTAATTTAATTAGTTTTTAGTAAAATGGATTTTAATGTTCTTGCTACATTAATACATGGCAGTATATCTGAAACGAAAATGTTACTTAAACTGACTTTAAAATTTGTATATTGAAAATTTGTTATACTTAAACTAAATTAATATTAAATTATACAATTTACAGTAATCTGTTGATATAATAATCAGCAGATAGATGTCTTATGGTTAGCGATGTCTGTCTCGTAAACGAGACGATCAATACTGTCTCAAAATTCATACACAAATTAAACCATTTCTGTTACGACCAAAGGCATCAAGACCAAATACCCAACTAAGGGCAATTCTCGCTATACGTGTCATAATCACAAGCGATTAATGTCTAATATTAATGTCCTACAAGATAACTCGTTTTCATGATCAGCTGGTTTAATCTAACTTAGACCGGAGTTTCTCGGATAGCTCTAAGTAAGTTTTGTATTGAGTTAACATTCGTTCGGACAGTGACGGCTGCATTTTCTTGCATTTGGTATTTTCTTTGGCACAAGTATTGCAGTTTTCTAGAACTGTACGTCATTTTTTTGGCTGAAGAGTTTTAATTTTGTATGTTGATACAAAAGGACATACAAAAGGTTCAGCCCTTCTGGAACCTGAAGATTTTAGTTTGCGATAATATTTATGTGAATGGCATTTTGGCTTTAATCTAATGTTCAACGAATTAAGTTCTTTCTTCTGTACAAATTAGGAATTTGATGCCTTTTTAATTGAGTAATCTCTTTTTTCGGTGGTCGATAGTTCATTTAGGTAATGCAGGTTTGTTTGATTTCCCATTTCAACCGAAATATAATATAGACGATACAATATAAGGTATTATAACATTTGAAATTTAATTGTTACGCGTTCTGGATTTGATTAATTTTGGAGTTTGTACATTCAAAATGATATGAAAGTGCACTTATTTGGAGTGTTCCTTCTTCCGATCGAATAATTTAATTAAATAAACTGAGATGGGATCACCACATTTGCTCCAAAAACATAATCCCGAAATTCTAAAATCTTCAATAATGAATTTTTTAAAATAAATGAAAACAAATTAAATTTTATAGGAATTTTGTCTAAACTTGAAACATTTGAGGACATCAGTCAGTAGAAGCGATACGAGGAATACAATTCCTTTGATGTCTGTTGGCAAGGTTGACGAAGCGAATCGAATCAATTTTAATTGTAAGTTTGTGTTTCTGGATTTTTGTTTTTTGGATTTTTTTTTCTGAATTTTTTTATTCTGGATATTTTTCCTGGACTTTCTTTCGGGATTTTGAGTGACTGTATTATTTTTAGAGACAACTCATTTCAAATATTTGTAATCATTTAAGTTAAAAACTCTAATGAGCTCGGGTTTGAGAAACCTGCCCATATTATATTAACTTAAAACTCAATTAATTTATAACAATGCAGCACTGAACCATTTCAAATTTCATCTCCAAATAAACTGAAGGCTCGAATAATCCAAGAATTTTAAAAATTCTGATTGTTTAAAAATTAATATCACATTAAGAAAGTGACAAAACCAAAATATTGTGTTTTATTATATTAAATCTTATTCCTGCAATACGCCGATTCCACCGTACAACCTTTTGCACACACAACACCGCTGGATAGGAAAGGAATGTGAGTATTTAAAGACTCGATCCGGTTTTAGCCATCTATGCAGTTGATAGGTAGGTAGTAAGTAGTTTTTTATGACAAACTGTTAAAGCTCATATAAGCTCTATGTTCCATTAGAGCACTGAGTTAATTTTTTTTTGTTTTACTATTCTCCACTATTATTTCACCGGCGCGCAGTGAGGCCAAATCGAAAAAAGCTGGCCAAAAGTCAAAAAAAAAAAAAAAAAAAAAAAAAAGGTTCTAAGATGGTTTTTTTTCCATTGGGTTAGCTAAAGTACATGTCTAACGTTCAGGAATTACTCATTGCAAAAAATTACCTGTAGATGATCTTAACAAGATCGAAACTAGTTGTAATTTTAAATAAATAAAAGTAAATAAATTCAAAAATAAAATTTTGGTTTTTTTATTTTTAAGTAAGTGAAAACTGTTGGTGTTTTGTGATTATACGAAATAATATTAATTATAAAAAGATCACTTACGTCACTCCGCTTCAAAAAAAAAATTTTTTTTTTAAAAAATGTTTAATGTCAAAAATGTATTTACTAAAAATCAATTACGCATTTTTAAAATAAGAATTTAATTGAAAAAATATTAATTAAGATATTAATCAAAATTCCAAAAACATCTATTCAGTTTTGAGATTATTATCTGTCATTCTTTTCACACGGTAATTCAGTACCGCAGTGGATTACATAATACCGAATTATAAAGTATATTTGATAATCGACTTCGGCATTACATTTGGTAATCCAGGGATTGGATTAGGTAATCCAGTTCGGAATTGGATTATGATGCGTTTGAAAGCGACTTACGTGCCACTTACTGTTTTTGATGACGAGATACAAAATTATACAAATAAAAGTGAAATGATACATAAACACATACACAACCTTATTCAAGTTTTGTTTTTGTCTTTATTATTTTTTGATATGATTTGGTATCATGTTATCGAAAACAATAACAGGTCCTTTGTTTATTTTTTGGTTTGATTTTAAAGTTTCGCAAAGCTAACTAGACCAAAATCAAAAATTATTTATGAACGTCTATCTCTTTTAAACACATTAAGAAGTGTAAAGATTTCCCTTTCCTTTTAAAATTGTACTGATTTTAATTGATTAAAACAAAGGGGTGGGTACAAACATTTTTGTATTTTTGTTTTGCTTCATTGATTCCACACAAAATTGTTTTTCTATCTCTTCTAAATCATATTT
Source organism: Tipula vernalis (assembly GCA_958295665.1). Lineage (NCBI taxonomy): Eukaryota > Metazoa > Arthropoda > Insecta > Diptera > Tipulidae > Tipula > Tipula vernalis. The sequence continues at coordinate 254,296,466 of OY282559.1, read as the reverse complement.
TAAATATTTGTTCACAAACTTAGGATTAAAACGCAATAGAAGATATTGTTCTGTTTATATATATTCTGTGATATTATGACAAATTTGTTTCTTTTTATTTTATTTTTTATGATTGTGTTTATCTCAAAAACCGGGAATGATACCTCAAACAGTGAGAACCATAAATTTATGACAAGTAAAATGTTAAATCTATTAAATGTCATAATATAAAAAAGTTCGTACGGCAAAATTTTACAAGTATTCTCGACATACGATTTTTTTTCTGTCGAATAAGGTAATAAAAATCAACCAATCAGCGCGCTGTATTTTTTTATATTAAAGGATTTTTTATTGCATGTGTCATTGGCTTAAGTCACCTCGATAAGATACTTATTTGAATAAGTTAGGTTCCACAAATAAGTAGTCGTTTCGAAAATAAATTTTCCACAAATAAGTATAACTTTCGGAAAGGACCTAAGCCCAATCTTATTCAATGTAATTTCCTATGTAATAAGTTAGGTTTCACAAATAAGTACTTGCTTATTTGGTGGAACCTAACTTAATACATAAGAAATTACATTGAGTAAGTTAGGTTCCATCACATAAGTAAGTAATTGGAAAAGAGCCTAAGTGTAGAATCCGTGTCGAGAAACCTTCACGCTTATATTTCACTCTTTGTTGATGAAAATCGCCAATAAACAACAAAGAACACACAAAACATAATTTTGTATTGTAAACGAGCCGCTTTGTTCAAAGGGTAATAAACAATTAAGTACTTTTCATACCAGGCGCCTCGCCTCGAAATATTTAGTTACCACAAATGCAAAGCTGACACCCTTTCATACCGGTGGCGTTGGCTTTGAACATTCGGTTGCTGTCAAATATTTTATTTAGGTCTATTTAACACATGAATTATAGCAAGAACTGAGATATACTAAATTTGTAACGTACATATGAGCTAGATTTTTTGGTAAGTATGAAACAATTGTTCAAAAAATATGATTTGTAGGTTATGATGACAAAGCACTTCGCTTTGTACTACTTTAAAATCTCGCAGTCGGGTGTGGAACGCATTGCCTTGGCTTTGTAGATAACTTCATTGCAATATATTTTGTTTTTTTTAATTATCACTTAAAAATAAATTATTTTTCAACAAATTGAATTTATTACTATAAAATTAAACGGTATCAATCGAATAAAACTAATTTACTTAGTTAAAACACGAAATACAAAATTTTTATGTACGAAGCTCAAAGCCGAGGCGCCTAGTATGAAAAGTACTTTAAACTCAAGAATCGAATGCCGTCTTACTTTGGTCACTGGAACAGTTATTGGTATAAAAATAAAAATGCAAATTACGCTCAAAATAGAAACCGAAAATCATTTTATTTTACCTTTAATCAGTTGACATTTAAAATTTTTTTATTTAATTTTTACAAAAAAAAAAAATTCAAAACTATTTCTAGAATAATTCTATACCAAAAAAAAAGTTGGTTTGAAACTATTCATTACGGAATGAAAATACACGGCATTGTTGTTGTAAAATTCCCAAAAGTAATACTAGAAGTATGACAATTTCATAGCTAAAGACTTTTAAATGTATGTTTAATGAAATCAACTTTAATGAATAAAATTAATTGGATGCTAATCATTTGCCGAACAAAATGATTCAAATGATATTTTCACTGTAAAAAGAAAATGAAAATAGGAATTAATCCACTCTAAAAAATAAGCAAGGTCGTATTGCTTAATTTTTAAAAAATTGTATTCCCATAAATTTGCCCAATATATAGGTTTTTCAGATAAAATGAAACCTTTTGAAAATTAAATGGAACTATTTGCAAATTAAATGAAACATTTTACAATTAGAGTGAAACTTTTTATTAAATTAAATGAAACAATTTTCAAATAAATTGAAACCCATAGAATTTTCCTTCCTGAAAGATAAGAGAATACCGTCTGTTTTAATTTTATAATGGTACATTCACATATTGGGAGTTTTGCAGAGATCGAAAGAATTGGTAGCTAGTTAGAGGGTGCATGGTCCGGACTATACGGTGGATGTATCAAAACTTCCCAGCTAAGCTTTCTCAATTTTTGCCTGGTCATTAAAAATGTATGTGGTCTGGCATTGTCATGATGGAAGACGAGAAGCTTTCTATTGATGAATTCTGAAGTCGCTTATGTGGTGGTGCACCATTCTTTGACCATAATCTTTTTCGAACGACATTCTCGTATTTTACCCATTTTCTATTGCCAGTAATGATTTACTTCAAATATGGGTCGATTTCGTTGCATCGGTTTTCTTCGATTTCATAAGTGGTATTTTGTTGAGAAAAATGTAAATAAATTTAGTTTTGATTTGTTTTTCCCCTTTTCTTTGATATCTTCTGCTTTGACTATAATAAAGACATTTTTTGTCCAATTGTTCTTGTAACTTTGTCCAGGAAATACGGTTATTGTTGTGCTTTGCGCATAATTCGTTTTTATTATTTAATTTTACAACTCTGACTTGAGATTCGTAATCAGCGACTCAAACAACCATGAAAATGATATGCATATTGATGGTAGTATGTAGGCTGTTTCATGAATAGGGGTTGTCACTAAGGGATTTTACTCTTACTTCAGATTCGTAATCAGGGAACCAAAAAAAACTCTGAGTGCAGATTTTGAGATAATTTACTTGAGTTTTTGACTTTTGACCAGCTTTTATGGAATCTGCCGCACTGTGCGGCGCTTGGGGTCAACATTTCATTCCATTATCATCATGCTACCAGGCGATCACCCAAATTTGCAAAAGCCAAAGCAAATGTTGCTTGACGTTGTTGTGTTACTTGTTGCGTCTCTTCTTTCTCGTTCACTCAACCACTTTGTCTAATCATGTGGTACAACCACTAAAAAATGTTTAGTAGCGTGTATTGCTCCCCCGAGCTTGAATAACCGCTGTCATCCTCCGTCCCATACTTTTGATATATTGTACTGTGAGATACTTTCCGCATCCTCTAAGAGCGCCCTTCGAAGTTATTCCATCGCATTCGGAGCTGGAGCACGAGACCGAATTCTTCTAAAAAGAATGTCCCAAACATGTTCTAAAGGATTCAAATTGGGACTCCTTTTCGGCAATGTCATCTTCGAAATATGAACATCTTTCCGGTATTCATTGACGACTCTGGCAACATGAGGTCTCGAATTAACGTGTAGTAGCTCGAAATGATCGCCTATAAATAGGGCGTAGGGAACAACATATTCTATATAGTGAGGGTTCATGGTGAATAGCGCTCCCCAGGTCGTCTGCAAACAAAATTTCGTTACATCGCCGGTGAATAAGATTTGGTTCCATCAGGTTCAGTAAATTTTTTTGTTTACTAGTTAATTGAAACCGAGTAATCCTGTGTTTTGGCACAAGTTCTGGACCCATCGCTGGTCTTCATGCATGAAGATCTGCTTCTCCCAACCAGTGGTTGCATGGCGAGATCTAAGAGCTGATCAAACTACAAAACGGTCATCTCGAACGTTTGTTACTTTTTGCTTGACCGTACCTTGTCACCTGGTATACAAGCCAGTCTCGAAAAATCGCGGCGAAACACGTTGGACGATACTGTCGGTTATCCGGAACTTATTACGATGTAATATTAGCTTCTCACATCTTAAAACAATGCCACGATTGCCGTTACAAGTTCTGACTTTAGCGATATAATAAAAACGTAACACAGCAATATGTAAACTGGACAATAAAACGATTGAATATCGCAAGAATAATCTCACGAATTGCCTTTGGGTTTTGTTTGATGTTTCCAGGTAGTTAGGTTCCATAGGTATTCACATTTTAAAATTTAGTTATAAGCCATGTTGTTAGTTAAGTAAAATTGGTTAAACAAAGTATGCTATGGTAATATTTTCTAAATGTTTAAAAAAAAATTTATGGTGGCCCGTTTTATGTGCCGATGAGTGTGCAAGATTAAATGTATACATTTTTAGATTCCTAAGTTTGGTTATGGTTATTCTTCTTGTAAGTTTAAAAAAAGTAGTGTGGGCCCCAAGATTACCTTGTCCGGTCGTAACCCAAATAGAAGATGCTCAACTCCACATAATGTAATATTTAAATCCAGAATTTCATAATTCTAGAGAAGTTCGTTTATGAGATAGAGAACACACACACACATCCACGTACACATATGTACACACAATACATAGAGCATTTTCCAGAAATAGTCAATCTGGAATCTTCTATACTTAAAATGAGCATTTCCGCTAAATTCACGAGTTGTAAAATTTTCATATTCCTATTATTTCTTTATATAAGGAAGTAAAAACGTGTAACCTATACAGTTGCGTAAAACTTCTTTTCTCCAAATGCGAATTTTCAATTGTGATACGACAAAAATTTAAAAATTTTACATTTTAAATAAAGACCAATATAATTTAATAAAAAATTGTACATTTCAAAATTACATTTAAATTTCATAATTTATCTATATTTACTCTGAAATGTATGTCTGCATTAGAATGTAAAAATAAAATAAAATTACTTCTGCGAGAAATAGCCTTGGCAATGCTGTAAAATGGATTGAACGACAAAATTAGTTTTCATTTCAAAATTTAGTAGAGTTAATAAGTTGTGTTGTAAAATGTACAACCCTACATTACTACATTACAAAAATGTCACTACGTACAAATGAATCTAATTAATTTCAATTTGTAAACTGCCAAACCTTGCAATAAGCGTATCTCTTTGACAAATATACAATAACAATTGCAAAGGATAAATCCCCTCAAGAACAACATTAACCCAAAAAAACATAATTCCAAATTTTGGTTATGGTACCTACCACCAGATGCCATAATACATACTAAATTTATATTTTATTTCGAAAGGTTGGCTTTTTTCAATTAAATCAAATTGGCTATTTGGTTGCGGCAAAAATAAACCCAAAATAATTCAAATTAAATGTTTGTCAACAAAATTCGCTTAATGCTGATTTCAAGCGTCTGGAATATGAACTGAAACAAAACACAAAATACTGAATTTTCTATTCATTTTGGTAACATCGAACGGCATTTATTGATCCGTTAATTCAGTTTAATTTTCGCATAGTTCAGTTTTGCACAATTTTACCAAATTAACTTTTTAATTCAGAATTAAGTATAAATAAAAAACTAAATATTATTGATTAATAATATCCAAGTGTAAGCACATGTGTACTTATATACCAGGTACGAGTATGTGCCTAGGTACAACAAAAACAATTAAATAACGAAAAATACGTTTATCTTTTTAAAATTAATAAAAGTAATTTAAATTATTATAAATTAATATTTTAATTATAACATTTATAAAAAAATAAAAAATAAATTCAGGAAATTCCATGTAAAAATGAAAACTGGTAATTTTTTGTTATACGAATATTTCTCTCGGCACATTGGAAAAACTGGTTTTTCATCTCGCATAAAAGCGGCAAGTGATAATGAAAATATACTTTTTTATGTTGTTTGCTGCTAGACAACAATTTTTTTATGTATTTATTTCATCTTTTTTTTTTTTAATTTATGTAACAAAGTCAATTTTTAATACGAGAAAGTTTTGTAAGTGGAGTGTTAGATCAAATAAATTGCTAATTTTGATTGACATGTGTATAGTATATGCAAAGGAAAATGCGTGATATTTAATTAGTTTCTGTTGCAGATATTATGTAAATATGCAACATGTTCGTTTGACGTTTGAGTTTTGATTGTGTATTACAAAATTTTGTATCGAGTACGAGTTAAACTATGCAATAGTGTTTTATATCAATTCAAAATTGGATGTATTCTATTCCGAATTATATGAATGTCGTCATTCCAGCGTTACCACTTGTTATTTAGTTTTAAATAATTATGGTAGGGTGATGAACCCATTTGTGACCCCTGCTGGAGTACAGAATCCATAGAACAATGAATTATGTAATCTGCATGCAGTCTACGTAAAACGAGTCTTTATGGTGGAAACAGATGTGAATAATTCTGCGTGCAGTACAGCAAAATAAATTTAGAAAACATTACTTCATATGGCATGAAACACAGTTGTTCTGCATGTCATGCATGACCGATAAAAAATATTGTATTTTATAATCAAATCCTTTAAATAATCCTAAAATAATTTCCGTCGACATTTTGACGTCTCAGTTTAATTATAATGAAAATGGCAAGAGCTACTAGATAAAATTTCAAAACTGAAATTTTTACTTGGTAGTAGTGAATAATGGAAGAAGAGACTACTAGATCAAAGCATTCCTAGATATACAAGCCGTCAGCGTAAAATTCGAACTTAATATAAGGGCGATTGAAAGACTTTTTAGATAGTATAATAGATTATAATAGATTTTTCATACAAATCATAGAAAAGTTATGATTTTTTAGATATTAAAACAAAGAGTTTCAACTAAAGAGGAGAAACAAACTTTTTTTCTTACATGTAAAAAAACTATTAAGTTTTTATTGTTGTTAAAAAGTGGTTGTGTGTAGTTTGTTTATTTCTGGTCTATTGTATTTTAAAGTTTTTGATAAATAGTATTTTTTTACAAAGAAAATGTAAATTTTTTTTTTTTTTTTAAAAACATCTTTATTGATAGGGCTACTACAATCTTAAACATTATTAATTCATTAGTAAGGTTGACATTAGTACTTATGAAATAAGCATAAACTTGTGTGGGTCTGCTGGACCAGTATCCAGTTCCCTTAAGATATAATATTCATACGGTTAGCTCATGTGGTTTGATTCGTTTGAGCCGCCTTATTTCGTTTGTACTGTCCAGTAGTTGTACGGCCTCAACGTTGGTGTGGTTAAGAAGCCTCTTCTCATGTTTAATGGCACATTCGCGGATGACGTCGTCTATCAATTGTATTTTTAGATCATTGTGTATTTCTCTGTTAGTCACAAATCGGTAAGCGTTGGTGACCATTCGAAGAAATTTATTTTGGCTACGTTGTATAATGTCTGTATTGGATTTATGAGTACAACCCCATAGCTGCGCACCATACATCCATATTGGTTTGAAGATAGTCTGGTAGACTAGTCTTTTGCAATACAGGTTCATTTTGGAATGATGCCCAATTAACCAGTAGATTTGACGTTGTTTTAATCGTATCTGTTCAGCTTTTTGTCTCACATGATGTTTCCAGTTGAGCCTTGAATCTAAATGCAGACCAAGGTATTTGGCCGATTCAGCCTGCGGCACTTGCACCCCATTGAGGTATATGTGTAGACTGTTATTTTTGTGTCGGAGCGTAAATGTCACATGGGTTGATTTGAGCTCATTAAGCACTATTTTCCAGTCAATTGTCCATTTAGTAACGTCGTTCATTGCTCGTTGAAGATTTTCCACTGCCCTTGGTTGTGATTCGTCTACTGACATAATTACAGTGTCGTCAGTGAACGTGCCGATGAACGTTTTATTCGTTGTAGGTATGTCCGCAGTGTAGATAAGGTAGAGGAGGGGTCCCAATACGCTTCCCTGCGGAACTCCCGCAAGAGTTGGATAAAAGTCAGAACATGTTTCTTCATGGATGACTCTGAATTGGCGATCAGAGAGGTATGATTCAAGCAGCTGGCAATAGTTTTGTGGTAGCATTTTGCTCATCTTGAATGTCAATCCCTCATGCCAAACCCTATCAAAGGCCTGAGATACATCCAGAAATACGGCGGGGCAATATTTCTTTTCTTCTAACGCTTGCTCTATTACCGTAGTTATTCGATGGACTTGATCTATTGTGGAGTGGTTATTCCTGAATCCAAATTGAAAATCAGGAACGTTTACCATTGGCTTTAGACGTTTTAGTAGTAGTTTTTCAAACAGCTTTGATAAGGTCGGAAGCAGTGAAATTGGTCTGTATGATGTTACTTCTTCGTCTGGTTTACCTGGTTTCTTCAACATAATTATTTGGGCCGTTTTGAAGCATTTGGGTATATACTTCAATCTCATACAGGCATTAAATAAGTATGTGATCATGATGATTGCTTTGCGTGGAAGTTCCTTGAATAGACCCGGTGATATTTCATCAATTCCTGGTGCCTTTTTTTGACTAAGACTTTTGTCGATTTCTTCAGCAATTTCCATTGGCGTGACCCTTTTAAAATCCTGATTTGGTTGATAGACAGGTGTTACGTCAATATTGGATTGAATGTCATGGGGTTGAAACACTGTTGCTAGGTGTTGAGCAAAGAGTTCCGCTTTTCCTTTGTCATGTCGAACCCAATTGCCTTGAGCATTTCTTATAGGTGGTACTCGAACTACAGGTCGTTTAAATTTTCTGGTTGCTTTCCATAACGAGTAGTCCTTATCCATTTCTGGACCTAGCCCGCTTAAGTAGTTGTCGAAGCCATCCTGTTTGAAGCTTTTGATTAGCCTATTGACTTTGTTACTTATTCGATTGAAGGTGGTTTTGTCAGCGGGATTTCTAGTGAGATGCCATATTCTCCTTGCCTTTCTTCTTTCCTTGATTTGTTCCCTGATTTTAGCCGGGTATTTGACTTCAATCTCCGCTTTGTCCTTTAATTCTGGAGTAGCTAGACTGGCGGCCATACGAGTGTATTCAATGAAATTGTTTGTTTGTTGTTCCAATTCTTCATTACTTTTAATACTAACTTTTAATTCAACTAGCTCTTCCAGTTTTTCTCTGAAGAGGTCCCAATCCGTGAATCTATTAGTAAGGTTTTGCTTCTTTTTTTTCTTGATGACTATAGCGCTTACTGACAACAGTACAGGAATGTGATCAGATGTTAGATCGTTAATTCCTTCGACTATAGTGTAATTGGATGAAATACCTTTTATGATGAAGAAATCAAGCAAATCTGGTATTTTTCCTGCATCCGTTGGCCAATACGTTGGCCTTCTTGGAGACAGATATTCACATTTGGTTTCATGAATGGCATTGAACAAAGCATTTCCTTTCCCAGGAGAAATTAGCCTGGAACCCCAAGCTGTATGTTTTATATTATAGTCCCCTCCAATAATAAATCTTGGACCGAGCTTATTAAAGACGTTATTAAATTGTAACTTCGTTGGTGTATGCCGTGGAGGACAGTATGCTGCCGCAATATTTAGATCTGCGCCATTATATTGGATTGAGATAACAGTTGCTTGCATGTAGCTTTCTCGAATATCCTCTTGTTGATTATGTTTGATATTATTTTTAATTAGTACAGCTGAACCACCTCTGGCTCTTTCACTAGGATGGGTTGTCCAGTAGGAATTAAATCCCTTTATTCTAAAAAAGCTTTTGTTGGAGAAGTGCGTTTCTGAAATAAGTGCAATATCTATGTTGTTTGTATGGAGAAATATTTCCAGTTCTTGGGCTCGTTGGTTGAGCCCATTAGCGTTCCAAGTTACAATGCGTAGGAACGAGTTAATCATTTGTGTGTATGCTGACTTTTTTTGCTAGGCGGATAGAAATTAATTTCTAGTTTTGCCACCCTTTCTGTTAAGTGACCAAGTGTCTGTTGAATTTGACTAAGCTTTTTAATAATTTCAAAGTTATTAGACTCGTTATTAACTTCTATATGTTTGTTGTTTTGGTTTGATTCATCAGCAGATAACTTGGTGATTTGCGCATAGGATAATCCAACTGTGGATGGTGTGATTGTTGTTTGTGGTTTAGCAGCTTTGGTTTGTAATCGCTGTACTACTCTTGTTCTATTATTCTGTTGACTTTTAATTTTGTTTTGATATACACAGCATCCTTTATAATTTGCAGTATGTCCTTGTTGTTGACAAAGAGCACATGAAGGCGCGATATCTGGTTGTTTTTTGCACTTTGTCGTGTGATGATCTCCAGCACATTTAACGCATTTGGTTTGACGATAGCAAAAACTCTTGGTATGTCCAAGTTGTTGACAATTCGTACATTGTGGAATGTCCCTTGTCTTGTTAGGTGGCTCAATTTTAACTATACAGTACGCAAGTTTCTTGATGTTGTATACTTCTTTATTGTTGTCTTTTTGTTTTAAGTCGATGTAAAACAATGGAAAGTGTTTCTTGTCTTTTACACCATTAGTTGTGACCATTTTGTATATGTTAGTAATACCTGCGACTTCATGTCCCATTTTTTCTAAGTCTGCTTTAATTACATCGTGACTAATGGAAGATGGTAAGCCTCTGATAACCACTCTATAAGCCTTTTCGCTCTTCAGCTGGTAGGTGTGATGTTAGTATATGTTAGTAATACCTGCGACTTCATGTCCCATTAAATGTAAATTTGACCAATTTTATTTTAATTATATTAATTAAATTACTGAATTTAAGTTATTGGTTTTAAAATATGTTATACTCAAAGATCTGATTTAAATATAAACCTAAAAATATTTTATGTTACGAGTATTTTTCATTCATAAAAATTGAATCAAAAATGCTCAATTTTACATGGCTTCTTATGGGAAATCGTAAAATGTATCCCCCTTAAATTAAGCTTCTTTTAAAATTGGTCTGAACGTGACAGCTTGTATATTTAGGAATGATTTGACTAGATAAACTAGCAGTGAATAATGGATATTAATATAATTAAAGAAACAAATGTATAATGAGTATATTATACGTTAGCCGTGAACAAAAATATTTAAAATCCGAACTTCATTATATGTATATATACAAATACATGTATACATACATGCATGCATATAGCCATTGATTAAATATATAATCAAAAAAATCTATAATTCCAAGACGAACTATTGTTTGTTATTGCCTGATAATTGCTACTGAAGGTAGTATTGGTGACTAAATGATGACGGCAACGTCGCATATTATTTTACATTTATTTTCATACAAAGACATATTTACTTTTTATTTGTTCACTCTTGACAAAAATATTGTACATATTTGAATTCATTTTTGAATTTAATAAAAAAATTATTAAGATAATTTAAATTTAAAATGTGTTTTAATATAAAAAATCGAATTATATCTTAATATTTTACTATTTAACATGTAGTTGTTAATTTGGTGTCCTGAACAATTGATGACAGCCATTCGGCGCATGTTCATTATCTCCCAGTATCGTATCGTGAATTATCACATATGCACATCAAGAGTACCTGATCAATTCGGACAATTGTTGCAACTGAAAGTGGTAACTACTAGTATCTTTGAGTTACATTAATTTTGTATTAAATTCATGTTTATTCCAGATTCATCTTGTTAACGAATTATAGTCTGCTAGTTACGCCATTTGTCATGTACTTCTCTTTCCGGTCACGGGCTTTGGAGATTGTTGATTTTTTTCGTTTGATGTAAGTTCGTTTGCGAAATGGATGTGCGAAAACATGGGAATCCAGATTGGCAGCTCACTAACAGTAATGAGGAGGAACAAATTACATCACAACCAGTTTGCCAAACGAATCAATATACGCAAGGTTGAAGATGGTAAGACTGAATTATTACTGGTTCATTGCACTATGAAAAATCTGCAATAGAAAATGCCAAGTGGGGCCCGCCATTTTGTGCAAGGATTACGAAAACATGCTCTACAAGACTTGAATATAATGCGCGGTGGTGGAGATTTCAATACTAATAATAATACGGCGACGGCCCAAAGCAAACAAATTGGTGGTGAACATTCTTCGATAATTCAATCGATTTTGCGAACGAACAACGTTGGATCAACAATGTGTCTATCCATATTCAGTCCACCTGGATATTTACCATCAAGTATGGTGCACACTCCGCTGAGCAATATTCACCAACAGAGTCTGATTCGCGGCATTCGGATGACTTCGATCGTGGGAAATTATGTTAAATTTGAATAATGCCAGCACGAATACGCTATGAAGTACACTGCATAAGATTGCAAAGCACCAAAAAAATGCATAGCTCTTGGCGTATATGTAGACCCATTTAATAAATTTCGTGTAGGTAAATAAAATAAACAACAAGGTATAATTTTTTTAAATATATTAAAAAAGTAAAAGCTGTATGGAAGCACATTTCTTAGTAAACTATTAAGTTAGTACTTTCATTAGGCATAAAACCTTTCCCAATGAACATGTAATTAACAAAATAATAAATAAATAATTCAATAATTAATAAATACAAATAAAATAAATAATGAATTTCATTTAAACAAAAAAGTCAGTCTTCGTTCACTCAATTATCTCGAATATGATGAATGACAGAACCATTGTTGTTATTGTAATTGGTTTTATTTTCCAACACAAAACCTACACATAAATACAAGCATAATAGCGCTGTCGAAGATGCTACTATCGGAGTTTTTTACTACTTTCATCACTTCGATACTACTTTACTCCGCAAATCAAGTTTATACTCCCCTGTAACTAAACATTTACTTTTTTTATTGTTCTTTGGTTTCTATTACGCATACTAATACACATTTTTATATTTTAACCAAAAACATCTATAATTCCAAGACAAACTATTATTCTTTATTGGCTGGTAATTGCTACTGAAGGTAGTATTGGTGACTAAATGATGACGGCAACGTCGCATATTACTTTACATTTATTTTCATACAAACACATATTTACTTTTTATTTGTACACTCTTGACAAAAATATTGTACCTTTTTCAATTCATTTTTGAATTTAATAAAAAAATTATTAAGATAATTTAAATTTAAAAGGTGTCTTAATATTAAAAATCGAATTGTGTCTTAATATTTTAATATTTAACATGTAGTAAAGCATTAAAATATGTACGCTTATTCGTATTTTTTAACACAATGAAATGTGCCAATTTTTGGTCTAGAGTGTAATAAAAATAGGTTAGGTTAGGTTATACATCTTTTTCCTTATGTCAAAAAATATGTACGACAAACATATGACATCTTGTTTTTGTGGCCCTTGTTTTATAAAAATATATTTTAATAGAGCGCTCAAGATTAAAGACGTTATTGTAATTGGTATTATTTTCCAACACAAAACATACACATAAAGCCGGTATTCCATTGTGAAAAAATGTTTATCAGCAAAAATATATTGAGATAAAAATATAAAATCGGTGGTTGTGTGAATGAGACACCCGACTTCGTCAGTAAACATTTTTATTACAAAAAAGATGTGGCTGTGTTAGTGTGATGCCATAATTATTGACAAAAAGTATCAAATGGAGTACTTTTTATTGCAACCCTCTAACACATATACATAAATTTTGTGTACGGATGATAACATATTTCCTGCACACAATATTAATTTTCATAGTACGTCATTTTTATGGTAAAGATATTTTTAATTTTTAATTCTTTGACGGAAAATAAAGAAAAAAAATAATTCTGATATGGGTGAAAATAATATTTAATTTTTTAGATAATTTTGAGAGGTGAAAATATACGAATTAAGAATAACGCATAATTTTGTTCAAATTTGTTGGTTATGTTTTTGTTTGCTGTCAAAATTTATCCATACAATTTTGCTATAAAATAAAAAATAAAAAAATTGTTTTTTCTTTGTCACTCTAATGTAACATTTTTTTTTGTCTTCTTTCATTTTTTCCAGCAGTCAGTAAATTTTTCGTAATGGAATACCGGCTTAAATAGGATTTGTGTTTACACGATATTATTAAACGGCGTTGCCGTGATGTATATTGTTGTTGTGTCTTATGTATTTTTTGTTTTTTTTTTTTCATATTTCATAGCACAAAACCAAAACAAATTAGATTAGTGTTGGTTAGTTTTTTTATTGAAGGCTTATATGTACACAACTAACACTATGGGCAGTCGTCACTTTGTACCTTTAAATTTCGTATAGTTCGTCTTGGAATTATAGATGTTTTTGATTTTAACGGAATGTTTGATTTATACATACAAAATTGTATAGCTATCTACATATGTATCATGTAAATTCATTAAGTTGTCCTCTTCTCAATTAAATAAATAAAATATATAACATCCTGTTTTCTATTTTAGGTTCGTTTGTATTTTTATGGTTGTCCTTTTCTATAAATGTTTCACACATGAAAATCGGCGCGCTCGTTGAATATTTTTGACATTTCATTGTTAAACAGAAACTTTAGGCAATTTGGTGATAATTTAGTGAGTCTTTAAATATTATATTAATAAATTAAATACAAATGGATAGATTTTTAATTAAAAGTAATAAAAATAAAACTGCGGATTCGATAAATATTTCTTTATCGGTTTCTACATCTGAAACGGTTTCAGCAGGAAAATTAAATAAAACGTCCTCGTCGCCATTAACATTTAAAAAAAGAAAAATTGATGACGATGATTTAGTAACAACTTTAACATTTAGTGAATCTGTTGAACCATTGCAAGATGACGGTAATGCCATTAAGGATGAGGCAAATAGAATTTCATTAAAAAAAATAACTAAACAAAAATTTCGGTCAGCTTGGCTGCAAAAATACAAATGGTTAGAGAAAATTGTTGGACCGGATGGTTTGGAAAAACCACAGTGTAAGTTGTATAATATCGTACATATCTCACGGCATGGTGATTCCGATTTTCACAAGAACATCACTAAAACGTTGAAAAACCAACCTGGGATTTTTGATACAGAGGCAAGCGCTAAATTTACGAAAAAAATTACACAAATTAAAACGGCAGAACTACGCATAATTATGTTTATTTTGGAACATAATTTACCTTTTGTGTTGATTACCCCATTAATTCTCTTAATAAAATCTATAGCATTAGATTCGGCGAGAGTGAGTGAACTTAAATGTGGCAAAACCAAAGCTACTGAAACCACCAATTTATTACTGTTAGATGAAGGCCGCAATAATATTGCTAAACATTTGAGGGAACAAACATTTTCACTCATTGTAGACGAAACAACAGATATTAGCGTTAATAAATGCTTAGTTTTAGTTGTGAGATATTTTAATTTTTCTATAGGGAAAGTGTGTGATCGATTTTTTGGGCTTATCAAATTGAATAATTGCGATGCCATTTCAATTACTAACGCAATAATCAAATACTTCGAAGAAGCCAATGTGCCTCTAAGTAATTTAATTGGTTTTGCGTCAGACAATGCATCAGTAATGATGGGACATAAAGGCGGTGTGAAAGCACTTCTTAAGAAATTTCAACCTAACTTATATGTGATGGGGTGCACTTGTTATTCATTGCATTTATGTTCATCTGCAGCTGCAAAAAAAATTCCGGAAAATGTAGAGAGATTGGCCCGAAATATTTACTTATTTTTTTCGCATAGTTCGAAGCGACAATCGCAGTACACAGAATTTCAGGAATATTTTAACATCAAAACACACAAAATATTAAAAACTTCTTCTACAAGATGGTTATCTTTAGAGGCTGTTGTATCCAGGATTCTTGAACAGTGGGTTGCTCTTAAACATTATTTTATATCCTTCCAGTTGGATTCAAATGCAGATTTGGCTCAAAACATTAGCTCGGAAATGACTGATGAAAACAAAATTTATTTTTATTTTATTAGTTATATTTTAAAATTAACTAATAAAATTAATATTGAGTATCAATCAGAAACTCCACGGATCCATATATTGTTACCAACAATTAAAACCTATTTTAAAACCATTTTGGCCAATTTCATTAAACCTCAATTCATTAATGATACCTCGTTGGATTCCACTAATTTTGCAAATTACGATAGTTTCTTGGAATACGACAAAATTTATATTGGCGCAAAAGCTGATATAATTATTAATAGCAGAGTAGTTCCAGAAAATTCGATAAAAACTATAAAAATAACCTGCCGTGCCTACTACATCGAGCTGTGTAAGCAAATAAGCAGTCGCATTCAGTTTGAGGATGAGACATTAATTGCTGTGCAAATCTTAAATCTAAAAGAAAAAGCCGGAAGTCTTGCCCCGCTCATTCGGCTATTTCCAAACCTTATCGACGAGAACAACATTGAAGATTTGGATGATGAGTGGCGCAGCCTTATCAATCAACCAAATGCGGAGATAGACGTCAATAAAAACATCGAAGAATTTTGGAATTCCATGTTTAATAGAAAGAATGCTATGAATGAAAGTATGTATCTTCGAACATTTATCGGGCCTATTCTTAGTTTTCCACA
This sequence comes from Tipula vernalis, assembly GCA_958295665.1. Classification (NCBI taxonomy): domain Eukaryota; kingdom Metazoa; phylum Arthropoda; class Insecta; order Diptera; family Tipulidae; genus Tipula; species Tipula vernalis. The sequence goes on along the minus strand of OY282559.1, from coordinate 254,280,478 downwards.
CAGTAGCGCAACAGCTGAGCGCTTATTTTCGCAAGTTAACTTAATAAAAAATAAAACCAGAAACTCATTACTGACGACGACAGTCAATGCCATTCTTATGGCTAAGGAGTTATTACATGGAACGACAGCTAGTCAGTGAATTCCTTCCAAAGAAATTATTACTAAGACTGTGCCCGAAACCTGTGATAAATATTTTTTAGTACACATTTTTGACATTTATTTGAAAAAACCGCATACACCCAAATTATCACGGTCTTTTACTATGATAATTTTTGACACAAACAGAATAATTGTTCGGTCAACATTTGACATGGTCGCCTTAGCATTTTATATCATCAAAATAAAATGTCAACTAGTCAATACGATAACAGAATCTATTATTTGCAGCAACATAATAATTTTCAACTGCAGCAGCTTGCCGACAATTATTTTCTTCTAGTGAGATGATTTGTCCGTGTATGTCAACTAAAAGTTAATTTTATTTATATGCCATATTGATCTAGTGAATAAATGTGAGACAGACTATTGAAACAGATTATTATAGATATTGACAGATTATTGAATCCATCGTAGAATTAGTTGATCGATTGATTTAAAACGTTGAATTCTATGCACTCTCACACATCACATCTTTTAGTTTTCGTTACAATTCTGATTTGAGACCACCCACGACATTCCCACTTCCTGTATAAAAGCCTAATTATATCGTATAAGACGTATTTTCCAAAATGTTGGCGACAATTACTGCACCATCGTCCTGTTGTACTATGCTCCAACAAATACAGCCATACCCTACAGTATATGATAAGAAACGAAAGCGAATTCGAAGCGTATAAAAGGATTGCTTGCCATTAAAATCGAACAACAACATGACAGAAGGGGCATACTTCAAAAAATTATTATACAATTCTGGCAGCGTAATAAAAATTTGTGAATGTAGGGCAATATTTTAAAAATAAATGTCAAAAATTTGTACTATAAAATATTTATCACAGGTTTCGGTCACAGTCTTAGTATAATAAATAATTTATTTTGTTATTGTTCATTACATGTGATATTTGAAAATGAAGTTCCTTTATTACTACTAGTATAGTTTTACATAAAATGTAACACAATGAATGTGTATTTAAGTTTTAATTAGCGATAGTGTATTTATTTACAGTGAATATGTATTTTGCTTTATTTTATTTATTTTCAATGAATTAACTCAACAAATGTGTATTGTTTTAGTCTGTGTGCGAAACGAAAAAAATATCGCATAAAAAGTTAAAAAGTTAAATTTTTGACATTATATTCACCACAAAAATTCTAACTGGTCACAGACCAGTTAAAATTTTTATCTTGTTGTGACATTTGTGATCGTTTGAATTTAATACAATAATTTGGGCTCTCAAATATTCATTTTAAGTATTCAAATTCATCGTCACTTGGCAAATGAACAACATGTCTCATTTCAACACAAAAGAAATCCAACATTTTATAAATAATATCTCTAATTGTATACCGGCTTAGCCCAGAAAAATTTCCCACGACCCTGTAGCTACCTGACGCCATCCAGTATAGAAATACAATGAGTTCGTAATCTACAGACCAACCGTGATGTTTCTGTGTCATGATTACCAAAATAAATTTAAAAATTTTTTGGTTGATTCTCAATGATCTTTTTGTCTCTACTTCATTACCATTTAGGATAGCCTCAATCGTTGCTGATACTACGGAAATTTGTAAATATTTTGGACGCTAAAATAAAAATGTATTATTTAATATTTATTACTCTATTGACATAATATTAATTATGATGATCATTACCTTTACAATTTTATTTTGCCTATAGTGTTTTGCAATTAACTCGAGGTTTTTTTTGATACAAAACACACAATCGAGTAATAATAGGCAAATAGTATATTATTAAATCGGAATTCATTTTAGCTTTTAATTATTTAAAAATTAAATCGAATATTATTCACAACCGTGTCAAATGAACGAGCATAGAAAACATGTAAACGTCAAAATTTTAACTTTTTAACTGGTTGCAATTCGCACAGCAAAACTGTTAAAAAATGAGGTGAATTTTTTTATTTCTACCACAGTTAAAATATTTAACTTTTTAACCGATTCGCACACGGCCTAAGTTCTAAAAATAAAAGGACCCCTAATATTTTGTGTTTTTCCTGTATACTACTCTTTTATTTAAAATACTCCGCTGGCGATGTGAAAGATACTACTTCCTAAATTTTTAAAACGACCGCCCTAAATAGCTTTCGTTTTATTTGATATTATTATACGGCGTTGCCGTGATGTAAATTGTTGTTGTTTCCTATGTATTTTTTGTATTTTTTTTTATATTTCATAGCACAAAACCAAAACAAATTAGATTAGTGTTGGTCAGTTTTTTTATTGAAGGCTTATATGTACACAACTAACACTATGGGCAGTAGTCACTTTGTACCTTTAAATTTCGTATAGTTCGTCTTGGAATTATAGATGTTTTTGGTTTTTACAGACTAAATAAACCAACACTGATGCAGTATGCTTTACAAAACAAAAATGTCCAAAACGATAATATCAAATCGTTCTATAAAAATGAAACTCATTTGTCAATGTCAAGCATTTTTTTGCCTGGGAAAAACCCAACAGAAATAATCATAACAAACCTATACTAATGCAATTATTATGTGAGAAAAGCAATAAAAATTAAATGTTATAGTTTGTATGTTGCTAGAAAAGGAATTCCACTCTCAACCAATTTCTTGATTCCATTTAATCTCTTTGCTTTCCACTTCTTTTCCATTTAAGTGACTAGTGGAGACATTAAAGAAACGTAGCGGCAGAAATCTTAGTAATACTACCTTGATCAACAGTTCCCGGAATAACCACCGTGTGGCGCTCCCATCGTTCCGATTTGAGTTCTGTTTTTTTTGTTAAGTTGGTAAATCTGTTGTTGATATTCCCTCTAAATCTTAGCGTCATAGCTTGACATTTGCAAAAGCTACGTAGTCAAGAGTCAAGAGTGTCTCTGTGTGTGTTGGCGATTAATTACAATTTTAGAAATTATTTTCAATTTTAGACATGATTTGCGAGGCTGAATCCGATCCCACATTCATCAAAAGGATCATTACTGGAGACGAGACGTGGGTTTATGAGTTCGACACGCAATCCAGACATCAGGCAAGTGAATGGCGTTCACCAAAAAAAAAACCACGTCGTTTTCAGTCAAAAAAGAAGGCAATGCTCACGGTTTTCATGGATTACAACGGTGTAGTGCATCATGAATTTTTGCCAGAAGGCCAGACCGTAAACAAAGAGTATTATTTGGGCATTATGAGACGTTTGCGTGAAGCAATTCGCCGAAAGAGACCAGAATTGTGGGCAGAAAACTCGTGGATTTTGCACCATGATAACGCACCGTTGCACAGTGCCATCATTATTCGTAATTTTTTGACGAAACATGCAACAAATACCATCCAACAGCCACCGAATTCACCTGATTTGGCTCCCTGTGACTTCTTTCTGTTCAATCGAGTTAAAAAACCATTACGGTGAACGCGTTTCAGCAGCCGAGAGGAAATAATGGAAAAATCGCCAACACACACAGAGTAGATGTACTCTTGACTACGTAACTTTTGCAAATGTCAAGCTATGACGCTAAGATTTAGAGGGAATATCAACAACAGATGTACCAACTTAACAAAAGAAACAGAACTCAAATCGGAACGATGGGAGCGCCACACGGTGGTTATTCCGGGAACTTGTTGATCGAGGTAGTATTATCTTATTATACTTAATCAATGATATATTATAACTAATAAGATTTATTATCATTTTTACACCTGCGTTTCGGTGCTGTAGTTATAATAATACGTAACTAACTTATCATAATTTAATTGATTAATTTGTAAGTAAACACGCTTAGTTTTAAGAAGAAATATATATAAATAGTGGGTCCTTAAGGGTCATTTAAGAATATTAAGTAATCCTATAATAAAACAATTTTTTCTAATTATACTTACAATTACATCCCAATTAAATATTTTTGTAATTATAACTGCAATTACATTTGTAAATAAAATCACAATTATGATCGAATTTCATCTGGATTTTGAAGTATGGCTTTTATTTTCTATGGGAATCACCCATTTATCTTGCGTTACATAAAAACATCTCTTCTCGTACTTTTAATTTTTTTTAGTTTGGATTAACGAATGGATGGCATTCTACATAACAACATTTGACATAAAGTTTTCTTAAGAGCATTTATTTGTGATGGTCCTGCAAAATCGTTGATGTTGCATGTGAAAGGACACAGTGATTATTATGGTTACACCAAATGTCAGGTGAAAGGAACTTATAAACCGAAATTAATTAAACCGAAGAGTAGTTTTTGCTGAAATTGACAATCGTTTACGTATACTGATATTGGATTTCAGAACAGAATTGATTTAATGCACATTGTTAGAAAAGAAACATTCGCACTATATAGGTGGCAAATTAAAAAAATTGACAACAGAATGCAAAGAATTAATCAGCGCATACCAAAGAATTTGCAAGAAAGCCTCGATCGTTGAGAGAGTTAGATAATATTGTGTAATAATTACATATCATTAAAATTAACACAGAAATAAATAGGTCAATTATAATAGCAATAGACAATATAAACATACAAAATTACATATCGTAAGTAGTCATCAAATTCAAAGTCACATTTTTTATAGGAATCCCCAACAACAAAAATAAAATAAAATTAGCATACAATCATGTACTATAACTACATACCCAGTAGAATATTATAAGCATACAACAACAAATATCTTTTTTAAGTAAACATACGTATGTATATACAGTTAACAAAAAAACATTTCTTTAAGTATAGTGATACGTAACATCAGTGTAACATCATATGAAAATAAGATAATTTTGTAAGAACATTCAGGCGAATTAAAATATTAAAATTAAGATAATACATTAGCGCAAAATTTAACACACAAAAATGGTTGACAAATCAAATTCTTTTGATTGTGTTTTCAAAACAAAATAAGAACTCATTTTGAGCAAAAATTTGAAATAAGGTAAATTTAAATAGAGTAAGTCATTGATACGAAAATTATTAGTGTACTATGCATAACTAACATTTATAAAAAAAGAATAAAGTATATAAAGGCGCAAGATGTACAAAAAAACGAAGTTTTCAGTTTTATTCCAAAAAATTTTGTATAATTAATCCAGTTCGAGAACAAGACTATCGTCAAAAGCTGAAACTGTGTAAGTGTAATAAGCAGACAAAAGAATAACCAGCTACTACCAAAAAGGTACCGATACACATGGAGAAATGCATAAACTTCTTTTGGATACGCGGTATTTATTATCTTTAGCCAACTAATCAAACTAAAGTTTATTAGCCGCCACCAGTGGTGAGCTCAGAGATTATTGAGATCACAAATAGCATAAGAATTACATATATAATATTATAGTAACATAGGGGCTTAACAAGAATTTATTCAAGCAATTAACATTCAGATATTCTAGACAAACGATAAAACTAAGCTTAAGTTCCTTTTCGAAATCTAGTTTAGGCATAATTTCTCGTGAACACAACAACAACAAAGGATTATACAATATATGCTTATAAATAAATCGAATATATCATATATAGTATATCAAAAAAAAAACACAATAATAGGTGGGGGGGAATCGAATTATGATTATTTTTGTGCTATCTAGGAGTCCTCCGTTTGAAAGGAATTCTAAAGAAAACTTTGTACAACCATTTCTTATTATGTCCACAACATTTGAAACGACTAATAAAGAAAAAAACACACCCTTTACAGCAATTAGAAAACCAACCATTTGAAGTTGAATCGCACATCGTTAAAACTTACTACATTAAACCTTTTGCTACAGACACTGCAAACAAGCTCACACCGCGAGGTATTATTTAAAAATAATACATTTTCAATTCTACCACCAAACAACTTCTGTTGTGTTAATAACAGAATATTTCAAATTCATAATATAAAAAAAAAATTGTGATGTACTGGTAGCTGGACACTTTTTAGTAAACGTAAATAATGTATTTACAACGCCAATAGAATCTTCGAATTTAAATAAGTATTGCGAATTTAAATACGTATTGCTTTAAATGTTTTTTTTTATCCCGTCAGCAATATGGCAACAAATTCAGATTCTGAAAGTATCTTCAAATTTAAAAGGGCAGGTACTTATATGTTTTTGTTTTATTTTTTTTAAGTTCATTTTTACAAAACAATTATTCCAGAACATTTACGAGATCGGCACCAGGCGACGATAAAAGTACAGGGGCGGCATCATGAAATCCGCGACCGGTCAAATTTTGACGGTAATCAATGGTTTACCGTGAAAGTGGTATCATAAATATCGCTTACCGGTAAATTACCGTCAAAATTTGTTCGATTGGATAGTAGTTGACGGTAGATGTTTTTCTCTTAATAAATCATTTTTGACAGGCATTTTATTTCGGTCGAATCGTTTTTTAATTTGCGAAAATTTAAAATAAATTAGTGATAACCGTATTGAATTAATTAAAAAAGTAAAACTAAAAATGGCAAAAGAAAACGCCAATGTAAAGTAAGTAGAAAAGTTATATTTTAATTGAGTTTTTACTGAAAAAGTTTTTCGTAACAACATAACCTCAATTTTTTACACTAGAAAAGCCAAACAATTAACAAACCCTACACAAAAAAAATTGTTGGGTGATTTTATGGAAAATCATCCTGAATTTGCTAGGGGGCTTCTAAATGACCAACAAGGACGAAATAAGAAGACCACTTTGTGGAAAAACCTCACAAATGCGTTAAATTCGAATGGTACACCAACCAAAACGGAAAATGAGTGGAAAAAGGTAACATAGTATTGCGAGTATTACGATTTCTAGGTTTGGCAAGATCAAAAATGGGCAGTTAAACGGAAACTGAACCACAATAAAAAAGAATTAAAAAAAACGGGTGGTGGACCATGCCAAATTAAGGAATTAACTGCGGTGGAGGAAATAATATCTCGTTCTGCGGGGCTAGAGGCTACAGTTAATGGGCTCAACTCCAAGCGTTTTGGTGCAAATAAGATCGAGGAAAACACCCGTACTATACAATTAGAGTGCACACCACTAACGTTTGGAAATTGTGATGAAATTATCGACATGCTTGATATTTCAACAGGACTGGATGAAAATCAAGACATTGATACGGCCGAATTTGAAATTTCCACTGAAAATGGCGACAGAGGTACACAAGATGCTCCAATAAATAAGTTTACCCTATTGAAAAAATCATTGAGCGTAAATCAAGAGCTCCTTACTTCATTCAAAAATATTGAAAATTTCTTGGGAAATATTCAAGAGCAAAATAAGGCAATTTTAGATTTAAAAAAACAGAAGCTGCTATACTTAAAGATGCAAATATCCTGAAAAGACAAAAGTTATTAGAACTAAGGCGAATGGAAAACCAAAATTCCTTTATGTAAATATTTCTATTGAAGTTTTATTATAACTTTTATATTAAATAATTTATGATACACAAAAAGAATTATCTGTGATTTACATTAATCTAGGAAGTTTTTATTATTAGGCTTATTAAATAAAGTATATACACAAAAATGAAATATTTATGAAATAAAGATGAATTTAATATGAATATAATAATTATTTATTTTAATTTAATAGTATATCCCGTATGCTATTCCTTTTTCTCTCAGCTATCGCTCGAAGTCTTGCGTTTGCATTTGACGAGTTTGCTACATCTATCAGGGCTGTCGGTAATATGTCAAGACTTCCCATATCTATTCCAATGTCTTGGGAGGTAATTTTAAGTTTTATGCAAATGTTATGTAATGCTGCACATACATTACATATTTGCACTAATTTCTCGGGCTTATAACGACATTGACGTTCAGAGAGCAATATTCGCCATCGGCCTTTCCAAAGGCCGATGCATCGCTCAATAATGCTGCGGGCTTTGCTATGCACAGTATTGTAGCAGGCTTCAAGTGAACCTTCTTCTGTGTTTCGGTATGGAGTCATCAGCCAAGGCTCAAGTGCATAACCGGAGTCACCTACAAATTTTAATGTTGGCAATTTTAATTAATCAAAAGTAAATATTTCATTACCTAGCAGCCATGAATTAAGGTGCTCCTGAGAATATTGTTCCATAAACAACTTTTCTTGGCTATTGCTCCATACGAACGCATCGTAATTACTTCCACCATAAGTAGCGTCTAATGCCATTATCTTCATGTTTTCATCGCATATCTATAACAATAAAATCAATAGTTAATTTAAATTGAAAATGACAAAGTTCGTTTTACTTACAATCATAACATTTAAACGATGGCGGGATTTCCTATTTAAATATGAATGCTCATTTACTGAAGGTTTGAGCAAATAAACGTGGGTGCCATCTACACAGCCAACAACCCCTGGGAAGTTAAATTTTTCGAAAAAGTGGGCTTTGGTAGCTTGTGATGGTTCAAATGTTATGAATTCGGCACAAAGTATCCGTTCCATTTCATCCAAAGTTTCGGATAATACCGTGGAGACAGTACTTTGTGCCATTCCTACAGTGTAATCATTACCGATCACACTTTGGTAGCTCCCACTTCTCAAAATCTCCAATGTTGCACAGAGTTTTAGACGTGGCGGTAATGCAGCTGAAGTTTTTCCCCACTTCAGCGCTAATTTTTCCTCTAGAAAAATAAAAGCTTCTTTTGTAAGCCTAAATCTCTGTTTAAATCTAAGTAGAATAAGTAAAAATAAATAATAAATACAATTTTAGAACAAATACTATTTATGTGTCCACTTACATAAAATCTTCAAGTGATAAAGGATTGCTTTGGTCCCTCAAACGTCTCCTCACCACTCTTGTATTCCTTGTACGCGAAGCTTCCTCTTCATCTGACGAATCCGCAGCAATGAAATGTTCTAACAAATTCCTGTAATTATATATACATTGTAATCAACCACAGTTTCTAATAAAACATGCTTATATTTTTTCGATAGCCCAGAAAATTAGTACGGAGAAATAAAAAATAATTTGAATTACTCTATAATCTCAACGGTCAACACTATTCAATTCAAAAATGAACATAACCAAAAAATTATTGTGTTAAAAATACATGTTAAAGCCACTGAACTAAAATTAGATCAAATTTGCTCATTAAAACAACCGTGCGGAATTTATGATACGGTTTCTCTACCGAACGGATCTGCAACCGGTGAGAAACGACAAACGACAATAATTTCCGTCCGGATTTCATGATACCGCCCCAGGTTTGATTGTGCCTACAATAGATTATGCCTACTATTTATACCGAAAAAAATGATAAATTTGAACAATTTCCTGAGCAACTATTGAATTCTCTTACAATTCTCTTACAAATAGAGTTCTGTCTATTAGTCGGTTTCGTTGAATTACTGTTCGTAAATACTAATATACTTCTAGTGTTAATAAAAACACATTTAAAAAGGTCTAATCACCGGTAGCATATTAGAAATTACATGAATTAATTAACATTCAACAAAAAATTAATAAAGTAAAAAATTAGCGTATACAGAAATAGAGCTGTGTAAATATTGTGAAGCAGAAAAATTATAAGAGAGTTCATCTGTATTAGTATTGTATGATTCGCTAGTACTTAACGCACTTCTGGCATCAGTTCGAAACTGGATTGAATTCTCTTACAATCTTCGAAACATATTAAAAATCATTTAATTAAATAAATAGAATTCTGTCTATTAGTCGGTTTCGTTGAATTACTGTTCGTAAATACTAATATGCTTCTCGTGTTAATCGAAACACAATTAAAATGGTCTAACCACCGGTAGCATATTAGAAATTACATGAATTAATTAATATTCAACAAAAAAATTAATAATTTTACTTTCTAAAGATGTTGTTTTGTGATGTCCTAAAAGTACTAACTTATCGATCGCTTGGGCGTCTGTAGCCGGGTCGAGTATGTCACAACTAACAATCCTATCCTCTCCTTCGGTTTTGTTATATGCAAAACGGGTGTACGCTGTGTGTCCGGGAGTTCCTGCTCAATGTTTGGCCGTACATCAAAATCAATCAATCAATTTCAATATCGTGCAACATAGCTTATGTAATATATAAAAACACATTAAACATATCTTTTTCCACATATACGAGTACACATTTTTGATGTTACAACCAGCTTAGAATAATGTATTCTCGTAAATGCAAATGTTATTCCAAAAACATCAAGAAATTAAAAACTGAAGAGAAAAATACGAAAAAAGTTTTCCCGAACAATTTTTTTTTTTATATATAGTATGTACATACATTTTAAATGAATTGAATACAAATTAATCATTTTTGTTTTATAGCTTTCATGTGCTCTTCATAAAGTCAAAAGAAAAAAAGTTTCGAAGAAGAACACCAAAAAAACAACATGAAATTATAATGAAGAGATGAAATGAAAATTGAACACAACACACATACACATAAAAATAAAATTTGTGAAAATTTATTTTCGTTTTTCTTTTAGTTTTAAGGAAATTGGGAACATTACTTCTGAACGAAAGAGAAAAAGGAATTCCTGTATTTTCAATCGTATGATTTTCAATTATTTAAATTAGATGAAATTGCCGAAAAATACTTTAATCAAAACGAAAATATTTTTGTTATTTTATTTTATTTTTCCGTTTTTTTTTTATGGTGAGGTGGTTTTTATGTACACACACACATACATATATTCCGATGTTGGAAATTGTTTGTTTCATTTTGCCGTCTTTGACATCATTAATGGTTAATAACAAAGTTACGCGATGCTGCTGAATCATTATTTGATAAAAATCAATTTCACACATCAAAACGATGCGTTAAATATATGTAAAACATTTCCTATCGTCATCTGTATAATTATCCGTGTGTATCAAGAAAGAAGAAAAATATTGAAATTAATCAATCATAAATAATTTTATATGTAATTATGCGTTGAAGTGAAAGTATATGTTTGCTTTGTACTTGAATGAAATAATTTTTCAATTCATAAGTTAAGGACATTGAACCGCACCAACGCTCAACAAAAACCACAATAAAATGTCCATTTCATAACCGCCATGCAGAAAGTGTTTGTAAATACTTTCACACCTAATTTTTCTCAAATTCCAAAAATCATACAATAAAACCTCATCATAAATAGCGAAAGTGGTCGGCGACTATCACCATGTCAGTTATCGAATGAAAGGTTTTTTAGTAATAAGAATTAACATTTATTATTATTTTTGATTACAATTCATTTAGAAACAATTTCACATTTACCGCCTAAAAAGTTTTTAAAAAATGGTTGTTAATTTAAAAAAAAAATTAAAGAAATAATTCAATTGGAAATAGGTAGGTGATTCTCAATTTTTTTTTCGGGCATACTATCTAAAAAAAGAATTTTAGGCTGCGGTCAGTACAATATAAAACCTAAGTATTCTTCGGTAAATATCACTGAGATGTATACATGGAGACGACATGCAAAATATTTATCATAATAAACAACCCAAACGAATGGTAGAACTTTTTTCTTCTAGTTGCACCACTCATTTTATATAATATGCCGCACACTCTAAAAAGTTAATTCCGAAAAAGAGCCGTACTGGATACGAAAATAATTTTTTTAACATTAAACTTGCGCTAAAATCATTAAACATACAAAGATTTTGAGACTGATTAATTAACTGAAGCATTATTTGAACTATTCAAACATTGCGCTACTTATTTTCGGAAAATATTTAAATTTTTTCAAACTATTTTTCTTGAAATTTTCAATACACGCCTATAAAATAAATCAAAACACAAAAAAAATTCTAGTGAAACGTCAAAATTCGAACATATACAAATTGTTTACTATGTTTGCTATTGTTGTTTACTATTTATAACGGCCTGTTTAGGTTTGTACAATTCACTCAGTACATCTCAGTGGTACAATTCCATTTCCGAAAATTCGAAAATTCAAGACAAGGAAAACAAATATTTTCTTTCTCTGTCACACAGAAGCAAACTTTTTTCTTCTTCTTCGTTTTTTTCTTCTACCACGACTTTTTGCCTATGCCGTCTCCATGTATATATCTCAGTGGTAAATATCGATTCGGTAAATATCGTACTAACGAATGATCTCGTTCGAATTGAATTGCGTAAGCATGTTTGCCATTATTGTTTTGATTTATCGACTGTCAATAATATTATCTAAATAATCCAAGTTACACAAAGTAATACAATTCAGTTGTTTCTTTTGAGTAAATTTACAATTAAAGGATAAATTTACATAATATGGATGATAATCATTCAAGACAAGTATATCTACTACCAACATTAATTTTCAATTATTAACTAAATTTAATGCATTTTAATATTTTTATTGTTCCACGCTAGACACCTCCTTCACAGCCGCCCTTGAATCACCAGATTCAATCTATGATGGGCGAACAGGCAGCTTACAGTTTTTATGAATTGGATGACGAACAATTTTTTGTGAAATGGCCATATTTAAGTTTACAACTCGTACTTTATGGTCACTTCCGGGGATGTGTATCGATTATTCTACCAAGAAGCCAACAAGTTGATGGTAGATTATGTTCGGAAACCAACATAATGTTACCAACTTTTAAATTTTCAGCTTCATTTTTCCATATTTTTTTTCTTGGCCGTATTGTGGTGAAGTAGTCGCCATACCATCTTTGCCAGACGTGTTGTTTAACCAACTATCACCTAGAATTTGGAGATATTTTATCTTCAAGTAGAATTTCTTTGGCTGCGTCTGTGTATGTGAGCCCAATTAGGAAATAAGCTGGATTAATGCAATCAACATCTTCAGCTTGACTTGTAGCTAGATCACTTTTTAAAGTATAGCAATTATTGGTGATTCGGTGCTTCAAAACGACCAGGTTATTCGAGATTTTTGAGATTATTCGAGTATGTTTGAGATTGTCGGGTGTATTTGATAGTTCGATATTACTCGAGAATCTTAGAGCCTATTTGAACAAAACGATTGTTCGATATTTTCGAAATTATCCGATATTATTTGAAGGTTAATTATTATTGCCTACCGTTTTGTTGCTTAGCAGCATTTTATTTAGTAAAGGATTTTTCATTTCGAGGTATAGAACTTTTAATTTAAATAAAACACTGAAAAATAATTTTAATAGCAAAGAATGTGACTTTATTTTAAGGATAATTTTATAACATTAATATTTTAATGTGATCTCGGACATGTGAGCGCCGCGACTGGCGCGTACATGGTGTAATCTGAATGATAATTTTTCAATCACTCTTCGCAGCATTTCTAGTCGTATTTCGGCAATAACGCGTCGAATGTTGGCTTTTAAGTGTTCAATAGATTCTGGCTTATCAGCATAGATATGTAAGTGACCTAACATACCCCCAAAGAATATGTAGCGCCTCACTCATATTTATATTTATAAATATTTACATTCGTTCATCGCTACAATATATCAATCACGTATATTGGAGCGCGTACACCACACTTACGTTCGTTCCATCACCGCACTATGTATATATATATATATATATATATATATATATATATATATATATATATATATATATATATATATATATATATATAATCAGCGCTCACGTATGCATATCATACTACTGACAGCGCAACGACCAACGAGCACGGCCGTACATCATGTTTATTCTATTTTACAGTGTATGTGCCTACAAACCCATAAACATAGAACAAAATAATTTCTATTTCTTTTTTATACACCCTCTATCGATATACCTTTTTTTGGTGGCAGTCGTTTATCTTACTTTTTACCTTTTTTTTGCTCGCGATATTTTAAAAAAAGTGGAAAATTATAAATTTTATAAAAATTAATTTGTTAATAACCAGGTGGTGATAGTTAATTAAAAACAATAAAATAATAACTATAATAATATATTGTGAATAAATATTACACACATATTGTGAATAAATATAAATCATATATAGTAATTAAAAAGCAACTTGTGTGTCATTTAAAGTGATTTTCGAGTCGTCTGGACAGACGTATCACTTGAATCAAAATATATGGTATTACGTGAGAAGACACATAAATTGTGTAAAAAAAACAACACGATAACACCATATCTGGTGACCATCGACAACCGTGTTTACGGTTCAACAATTTTTTTACGCGAAAAAATCGCACAAACGCTTGGTACTAAAACAGTACCGAGCGACAGGTACGTAAACAATTAATTTTCTTAATTATATATCAAAGGAAAACAATTTTCTAAAACAACATATTACGACGAAAAACGCTCATCACTTCTCATTTTCTTTGTTTTATGTATATCAATTGCGAGATGCACATACATTCATACACAAAACACAAGTAATAAATTCTACAGTACGAGACAACCGGGATGCAAACAACAACCAAATAATCATCAAACAACAGGACAATATTCACATTGAGGAAAAGCAACAATTATCTACAGTATCAGCATCAACAATAGCGACAGCTAAGTTATTTTTTTTGATATTTTCTTTTGTTTGATTATTTTAACAGTCATAAATCAAAATTTTTTTTATATATGTACTATATTACATTATATAACATATTTTTTCAAAAACATCTATAATTCCAAGACGAACTATTGTTTGTTATTGGCTGATAATTGCTACTGGAGGTAGTATTGGTGACTAAATGATTACGGCAACGTCGCATATTACTTTACATTTATTTTCATACAAACACATATTTACTTTTTATTTGCACTCTTGACAAAAATATTGTACATATTTGAATTCATTTTTGAATTTAATAAAAAAATTATTAAGATAATTTATATTTAAAAGGTGTCTTAATATTAAAAATCGTATTGTGTCTTAATATTTTAATATTTAACATGTAGTAAAGCATTAAAATATGTACGCTTATTCGTATTTTTTAACACAATGAAATATGCCATTTTTTGGTCTAGAGTGTAATAAAGATAGGTTATACATCTTTTTCCTTATGTCAAAAAATATGTACGACAAACATATGACATCTTGTTTTCGTGGCCCTTGTTATATAAAAATATATTTTAACAGAGCGCTCAAGATTAAAGACGTAAGTAATTTGTTTATAATCTCAATATTTCACGTCTAATAACCATTTTATTGCAGTCGGAGCTCGATAATTTAACGTGTCTTGAGTACAAAAACGAATCGGAGAAGTACAATCTGAACAGCAAATGTGTTTACATAAGAAGCTACTGACCGAGTTCGATATGTATCATCGTATTGTGCGGTTCAAAAATTATATTGTAGCATCATGAATAAGAATTTAGTTCCGGCCAAAGTTATGGTCCCGTTTTTGGGCGTACGTACAACAAATCTAATCGACGAACAAAATTGTCACAAAGTTGTCACGACAATAATGTGTTTTGTTATAGAAAATTTAATACTTTGTCCGTTAATACTTTTGTGGCAGTTGATGTATTTTTTTTTAATTATGGTGAGTTGATTAAACGAGAACCTGGAACTTGAATGAGATGCTGATCACGATATGGCCGACTATATCTACGACATTTAACGAGTGAATTAGTTTTTATTGTGGTATTTTAAGCGTTTTTGTCATATTAACCGTTTATGATGAGGATGTTGTCCAGGTCGAAAATGTCCTCACTAAAATGACACTATTAACGGCGGTTGTTGTTATGTCTCACAACTTTATTCCTGATGAGAATTTAATTTGGTGTCCTGAGCAATTGATGACAGCCATTCGGCGCATGTTCATTATCTCCCAGTATCATATCGTGAATTATCACATATGTACATCAAGAGTACCTGATCAATTCGGACAATTGTTGCAACTGAAAGTGGTAACTACTAGTATCTTTGAGTTACATTAATTTTGTATTAAATTCATGTTTATTCCAGATTCATCTGGTTAGTGAATTATAGTCCGCTAGTTACGCCATTTATCATGTACTCCCATTTCCGGTCACGGGCTTTGGAGATTGTTGATTTTTCTCGTTTGATGTAAGTTTGTTTGCGAAATGGATGTGCGAAAACATGGGGGAGGAGGAACAAATTACATCACAACCAGTTTGCCAAACGAATCAATATACGCAGGTTGAAAATGGTAAGACTGAATTATCACTGGTTCATTTCCCCATGAAAAATCTGCAATAGAAAATGCCAAGTGGGGCCCGCCATTTTGTGCAAGGATTACGAAAACATGCTCTACAAGACTTGAATATAACGTGCGGTGGTGGAGGTTTCAATACTAATAATAATACGGCGACGGCCCAAAGCAAACAAATTGGTAATGAACATTCTTTGATAATTCAATCGATTTTGCGAACGAACAACGTTGGATCAACAATGTGTTTATCCATATTCAGTCCACCTGGATATTTACCATCAAGTATGGTGCACACTCCGCTGAGCAATATTCACCAACAGAGTCTGATACATTCGCGGCATTCGGATGACTTCGATCGTGTGAAATTATGTTAAATTTGAATAATGCCAGCACGAAAACACTACGAAGTACACTGCATAAGATTGCAAAGCACCAAAAAAATGCATAGCTCTTGGCGTATATGTACGAGTAGACCCATTTAATAAATTTCGTGTATGTAAATAAAATCAACAACAAGGAATAATTTTTTTAAATATATTAAAGAAGTAAAAGCCGTATGGAAGCACATTTCTTAGTAAACTATTCAGTTAGTGCTTCCATTAGGCATAAAACCTTTCCCAATGAACATGTAATTAATAAAATAATAAATAAATAATTCAATAATTAATAAATACAAATAAAATAAACAATGAATTTCATTTAAACAAAAAGGTCAGTCTTCGTTCAGTCAATTATCACGAATATGACGAATGACAGAACCATTGTTGTTATTGTAATTGGTTTTATTTTCCAACACAAAACCTACACATAAACACAAGCATAAATAGCTTTCGTTTTATTTGATATTATTATACGGCGTTGCCGTGATGTAAATTGTTGTTGTTTCCTATGTATTTTCTGTTTTTTTTTTCATATTTCATAGCACAAAACCAAAACAAATTAGATTAGTGTTGGTTAGTTTTTTTATTGAAGGCTTATATGTACACAACTAACACTATGGGCAGTAGTCACTTTGTCCCTTTAAATTTCGTATAGTTCGTCTTGGAATTATAGATGTTTTTGTATTTTTTACATAACAAAATTATTTAACGGTAATCATTGATTCACACTCACACCCATACAAAATATTGTAAGTTTATGTAAATTCTTTTCCACTTTTGTCGGGTATAATTTGTGTCTCAATTTCTCAAAAATCCACCACATAATTATTTTGTTTCGGTTTTTGGGTCGTTAAATAGGCACGTACATTGTGAATCCGTTTTATCATTCCTCTATTTACATTAATATTTCAACAACATATATACATTTCATCGGTCAGTACGTCCCAACTTACAGTTCACAATCACAGGGTAACCATTTCACTATATCTATTTATTTATTACGGCGGAGAAAGTTTATTTTCAAAATCAACATAGTGAAACATTTTATTGAATAATCGAACTAGATTCTGGGAAGCTCGTGTTCATAAGATCAGTTTTATTTATCTTAAATTTTTTTTTTTTTCTACGACATAATTTTAACTATAACCACTTACAAAATACAATCGCGTTTGTGAACAACGATATCAGTACATCAAATCAATCGCAGACATGTCAGACGAAGAAAACAAAATGGATGGAAGTTCGACAACATCACAAGGGAGTAGCAAGGATGCCGCAGAAGTCGCAGGGCAGTCCAAAATTCAGTTACAATCATTTTGGCCATAACATCCGTACAATTGGTTCAGATTAGCTGAAATCCAATTTGACCTGCGGAGCATAACTTCCGAGAAAACAAAATTTGCCCACGTTTTAGCGACACTCTCTCCTGACACTTGCGATACACTTTCTGATTTCTTACAAAACTCGCCGAGAGAAAATCAATATACCCTGCTCAAGAAAACTTTATTAGAACGATTAGTACCGTCGGACGAGCGGCGATTGGAAGCCCTGCTGTCCGGCCAAGACCTCGGAGATCGACGTCCTTCAGAGGCACTTCGATACATGCTTAACATCGCAGGTAAGAACACCATCAACGACAAAATCATCCAATCAATCTGGATCAGAAAACTGCCTGAGGTTATTCGAATCGCAATGGTCGCGCAGCCAGATACCACAACTAGTGATGTACTGGCTAAAGTCGCAGATCGCATGTATGAAGTAATCAATGTACAATCATTACATTCAGTACAAAAAATATGAACCACTTAAATCTATACAACCAATTCAATCGAACACAAATAGACAGAGTTGCTCCCCCAATACCAGTTCAAATTCAATCGAGGATCGCCTGGCACGCATCGAGAACAAACTAGCTGGTTTGTTTCGAAGCCGGAGCAGATCACGGGGACGAGTTTCCGCTTCACGCTCTCAATCGCGTGACAATCAAAACAGACAAAGCGTGAACAACCGAATGGGAAAATGTTGGTATCACTCCAAATTTGGCACATCGGCTCGAAAATGCATAGCCCCGTGCATATTCCACAATACGCCGCACACCATCAGTAAAATGGATGTGGATACATCTTCAAAAAACGGTTCAACCACCGGGTAATTACGACAACGTTACACACCCTAAATAATTCAGCCCGTCTATTTGTATTCGACAAAACAAATCATTATACCTATCTTATCGACACTGGCGCTGACCTTTCGGTCATCCCAGCAAATTATTTCAGACAATCATACACATTGTCTAATATAAATAATAATCTATTTCTTTCGGCCGCCAATGGCACAACCATCCACACCTACGGCACAAAATTGCTCAAAGTGGATATCGGACTTAAGAGAACCTTCACGCATGCTTTCATACTAGCTGCTGTGAATTGTCCGATCATTGGCGCCGATTTCTTGTGTAAATTTGGCCTTCTTGTTGACCTTAAGAATAAACGGCTGGTTGATTCAGCGACTAAGCTGTCAATCAATGCCACAATGGTTCGCGTCGACACACCGACTCCGATCCATTATTCGGTCAACAACGGTTACGGCACTCTGCTGAAACAATTCCCATCACTCACAGCAGAGCCGAACTACAATTTGCCAGTACAACACAACGTGGTCCACCACAAGGTTTTGCGCTTTCGCAGAATTCCAACACATGGTGGAACTAGGGATTTGTCGGCCATCTGCATCTCCCGTCTCTTGTCCGCTCCATATGGTGAAAAAGAAAGATCACGATTGGCGACCATGTGGGGATTATCGGCGACTAAACTCAGTGACAACACCTGATCGCTATTCGATACCCCACATTCAAAATTTCTCCATGCACTTGCATGGGTGCAAAATTTTTTCAAAAATCGATCTTATCAGAGCTTACCAATTAATTCCCGTCGCACCTGAAGACGTTCATAAAACGGCTATCACTACACCATTTGGTCTATTCGAATTCACCCGAATGCCATTTGGACTACGCAATGCCGCTCAAACGTTTCAGCGATTCATAAACGAAGTCGTACGTGACTTGGATTTCGTTTTCGTCTACATTGACGACATTCTTGTAGCTTCACAAAATGAGGAACAGCACAAACTGCACCTGGAACAACTCTTCCACAGGTTAACCCAGTTTGATGTTCACATCAAAAGTTCAAAATGCGTCTTTGGCGCATCCACTCTTGATTTCCTCAGCCACAAGATCACCCCTAATGGTATTCTGCCGTCTGAAGAACAAATTAATGCCATTAGGGAATTCCCAGCTCCTACTTCAATCAAAAGTATACAGCGATTCGTCGGTATGGTAAACTACTACCACCGATTTATACCAAAACTCGCACAAACACTCGCACCAATTCACGGTCACTTTGCAGCTTTACTCAAAAAGCCCAAGTCCGCCAAGAACTTTTCTTGGACCGACGAATGCCAACAAGCATTCACGTCGTTGAAAACTGAATTGGAACAGATAACACTTCTGGCGCACCCACTGAGCGACTCAAAGCTCAGTTTGACCACTGACGCGTCAAACACTGCTGTCGGTGCTGTGCTACAACAATACCACAACGAGTGTTGGGAGCCCCTGGGATTCTTTTCAAAAAAACTCTCAGATGCCGAAAAGAAATATTCCGCATTCGACCGGGAATTACTCGCAATATATCTGGCAGTCAAACACTTCAGATATTTTGTCGAGGGTCGGGACTTCACCATTTACACCGACCATAAGCCTCTGACTAGAGCAATTCAGTCAAAAACTGAACGTAATCCGAGGCAATCTCGCCATTTGGATTACATTAGTCAATTTACAACGGACATCCAACATGTTCACGGACATGACAACGTTGTCGCGGACACATTATCCCGCACTACCGACAAAGAAACGGCCGCAGTCGAAACACATATCGACTTAAACCAAATCGCAAACACTCAAAAAGCTGACATAGAACTTCAGAATTTATTTTCTGGTTCCGAACGTCACTCTATGGTTCATCAATAAAACTAGAGCTTTTTAAATTGCCTGGCCTCGAAATTATATGCGAAACATCCACTGGGTACAATCGCCCATTTATTGCAGCATCACTACGTCGAACCATCTTCGACACACTGCATAACATTTCGCATCCTAGAGTCCGTGCAATTCGGAAATTGATTACTGCTCGCTACTTTTGGCCTAGCATAAACAAAGACGTAGGCAATTGGGCTCAGTCTTGTGTATCCTCCCAACGTGCCAAAGTCCAACGGCACACAAAATCACCTCATGGACAATTCGAGATTCCGCCTGGTCGATTTGAACATATCCACTTAGACATCGTAGGACCACTTCCTCCATCTAATGGATATTCATACTTACTCACCTGTGTCGACCGCTTCACTCGCTGGCCCGAAGCATACTGCATGACCAATATGTCAGCTGCAACCATTGCCACAACATTTGTCAACAATTACGTATCACGATTCGGCGTGCCCTTTCACATCACAACTGATCAAGGAACGCAATTCGAGTCAAAACTTTTACAGAGTTAACAAAACTCCTCGGATCACATCGAATACGGACAACGGCTTACCATCCTCAAGCCAATGGCATGGTCGAACGCTTCCATCGGCAACTCAAAGCTGCACTAATGGCCAGAAGCAATACAATTAATTGGAGCTCGGAAATACCAATCGTACTACTTGGAATTCGAGCAACAGTGAAAGAAGATCTGAAGTGCTCACCAGCTGAAATGGTTTATGGACAAACCATCAAGCTACCCGGTGAGTTCTTCATCGATAATCCTCTTGCACCACTCCCAACCACCGACACAGTCATCGACCAACTGCGACAAACCATGCAGAACCTTGTACCCAAATCAACTCGTCAATCCAAGCAAGATGACGTTTTTGTTCCGAAATCGCTCGACAACTGCGATTTTGTCTTCATTAGAACAGACAAGGTTCGCACGGGATTAACTCCTCCCTATGAAGGTCCGTATAAAGTTATACGTCGACTTCGAAAACATTTTATCGTATCGATTAATGGAAAAAATGTCAACATTTCAATCGATCGACTCAAACCTGCTTACGGAATCCTAAGTTCGGCTGAGAAAATATCAAGCCATCAACCACACAAAAGCGTCCGTATTGCCTCAACTCATTCAATTATTCCCTAGGGAGGGGAAGATTACTTGCGGAGGAGTCCTGTAGCGCCTCACTCATATTTATATTTATAAATATTTACATTCGTTCATCGCTACAATATATCAATCACGTATATTGGAGCGCGTACACCACACTTACGTTCGTTCCATCACCGCACTATGTATATATATATATATATATATATATATATATATATATATATATATATATATATATATCAGCGCTCACGTATGCATATCATACTACTGACAGCGCAACGACCAACGAGCACGGCCGTACATCATGTTTATTCTATTTTACAGTGTATGTGCCTACAAACCCATAAACATAGAAAAAAATAATTTCTATTTCTTTTTTATAGACCCTCTATCGATATACCTTTTTTTGGTGACAGTCGTTTATCTTACTTTTTACCTTTTTTTGCTCGCGATATTTTAAAAAAAGTGGAAAATTATAAATTTTATAAAAATTAATTTGTTAATAACCAGGTGGTGATAGTTAATTAAAAACAATAAAATAATAACTATAATAATATATTGTGAATAAATATTACACACATATTGTGAATAAATATAAATCATATATAGTAATTAAAAAGAAACTTGTGTGTCATTTAAAGTGATTTTCGAGTCGTCTGGACAGACGTATCACTTGAATCAAAATATATGGTATTACGTGAGAAGACACATAAATTGTGTAAAAAAAACAGCACGTTAACCCCATAAACATAGTCCAGCGGTGTTAAATCACACGAACGCAGTGGCCTGTTGACAGATCCATTTCTTGATATTAATCTTCATCAAATGTTGGTTTTAGTAAATTAATTGTGTCGCGCACTCTATGGCAAGTGGCCCGTCTTATTCGAACCACATGTCTCTGATGTCATTACCATCCAATTAAGGCACAAAAACATTAGTAATTATGTTTCTATACCGGTCTCCGTTGACTGCAAATATGGTTCGATGATTCCTTCGGCGCATAAAGCACAACAAACGGTAGTTTTTTGTTGATGTAATGGTTTTTGAACAATGGCTCGTGGATTATCTTCGCGTCAAATGTGACAATTCTACTTGTTAGCATAGCCATTCAACCCAAAATGAGGTTCATCACTAACGAAAATTTTGTATCGAAAGTTTGCATCGATATCAATATTGGCTTCGGCCCATTCACCGAATTGGCGACGCGAACGATGGTCGTACGGTTTTAATTCCTGCACAAAATTCTCAATTCACGAATCGATTTATTTGGATCTTCATCAATATTACGTACTACAGCTGCTACCGCCTGCTCGGTGCGCGCCGTATGGAGTCTTACGTGACGCCGCATATTGTGGTGCACAA
The DNA here is from genome assembly GCA_958295665.1 of Tipula vernalis. Taxonomy (NCBI): domain Eukaryota; kingdom Metazoa; phylum Arthropoda; class Insecta; order Diptera; family Tipulidae; genus Tipula; species Tipula vernalis. The sequence continues at coordinate 254,257,475 of OY282559.1, read as the reverse complement.
GCGAGTCATAGTTAACCGAAATAACTGCTCTGGACGAAGCGCGCGTATACGAACTGAACCATTTTTTTCAAAGTAAATCTGAACAATTTGCAAACGTTGCTCTGAAAAATCAATTGTCGGCTGTCAAATCGGGTGTCACTGAAAAAAATGTTGCCACCTTAAAGTTCTATACTTCGAAATGAAACAGCCCTTAGTATATTAGTAACATTAAATTACATGACAAATAATTCAATATTTATTCTAATTTTTGGAATTTTTCGAAATTTTCGTGGATTTTCTAGATTTTTACAGGCTTTCCGAAACCATTCATTTATATCCAGATCGTATGGATATTATTCGAATTTTTCTGCGGTAATGGATTGTTCCGCGGTTTATTCTAGATTTCTAAGTTTGTCGACATTTCTACCTAGGATTATTCGAGATTTTTAAAGATTTTCAAATCTATTCGATTTTGATACGGCAATATTCTGCGCTTAGCTTTGAATTGTGCGAACTTGCAGAGTTAGACTTATAAATCTGAATCATGATATTTATTAGATTTTTAGTGATTTCGATATTTCTCCAATTTCCGAAGTTATTCGAAATTATTCAAGATTGTTCAGGTTATTTATATTTTACATGGCGGTGATTAGCGCTTATAGGATTTCCTTTGGATTTACATACTTACGAATAATTCGATATCTGTGAACTTTCTAGAATATTCAAGATACTTTGAAAGTTCGATATTGTTGAGATTAATTAAAAATTCTAGATGTTTTTCAAATTATACTCATAATATGAGTACCAAAGTAGTATGTATGTGTAATATCATTATATTTAGAATAGTCATAGCATTGAGCTGATTGCAAGAAATTTCGTTTTGATTGAGGCCATTGAACTGAATCACATGCTGTTTCGTACTCTCGAAATCAGATACTTTTAACTAATGCGAGACTGGACAATAGGAAGAAATACATTTAACAAAACACGCAACAAAACACTTTACTTGTTCGTACGTACAAGAAGCATTTTTAGGGGCCCAAAAAAATTTTGCGGGTGGGCCTGAAATTTGTAGTTACGCCATTGCAAAGGAGATTGGTTGATTATATTATCACTCTTCAATTTTAAGTGAGAATTGAATTGAATGATTGATTGATCAGAGCGTACGACCAAGCCTAAGCAAGACTCCTGGATGACGCCGGGCCCTCCGTACCCCCTTTACGCATAACAAAACCGAAGCAAAGGAAAGGTATGTTAGCAACAAAGAATCAAGTTTGTCTTGGGGTACTTCCGTTATGGTATCGATTACTACTGAATGGAATGTGCGGAATTTCATCATTTCCAACATTGTGTGAAGAGCAATGTTCACTGTCGATTCTATTATAGATATCTGTTGTTGCAAAAGTTTCTGGTGATGTTGTTGGTTTAGATTAAAGGCCTGGATGAGACGAGAAGTTGGATATGTTGTAATTGGATGTTGTTTCTGATGCCACCATTCCAAATATATAGAAAATTGACAGCGTGTACAGCAAGAGGTTTGATTTTGTACTTGATCTAGTTACTCGTCTCTGTGGTGGTTTTTGTGTTTCCTTCTAGTTTGAAACATCTGTGACCATGCTGCGTTGATCTGTCTCTTGTGGCTCGTCTACTGGTATTGGAACTACGCGAACCAATCCGTCTGGTGCCGAGTGTGTTTCAACAATTCTGCCTCTTACCTATTTTGTGGGAGGTAGATTGTCTTCAATTAAAAGCACAAGATTGCCCACTTGTATTGGTGGCCTTGATTGCAGCCATTTTGGTCGTTGTTGTAGTCTTCGCAAATATTCGTTACTCCATTTTTTCCAAAAATCTTGTTTCAGTTTTTGTAGCATCTGCCATCTTGACAAGCGATATATCTTTGAATCTACTAGAATTTCTTCTGGCACTGCAGTTAATGATGAGCCGATTAAAAAATGGCCAGGTGTTAGAACTGCAAGGTTCGCTATATCATTGGACATTGGACCATGATCCCATGATCTTTTTTAGGTGGGTCTTAAGTGATTTGACACCAGGTTCCAATAGCCCACCAAAACAGGATTATGCAGGTGTTTGAAAATTCCAAGTCATTCCCTCTGTTGCTAATTGTTGAACGGCAATATCACGAAAGTTAACTGTTTTTTGTATCCGTTTTAGTTGATTATTAGCTCCAATAAAATTCGTACCGTTGTCACTATATATGTGAGTAAATAATCCACGTCTAGATGTGAACCTTTCAAGGGCCGCAATAAATGTTTCTGTGGTAAGATCCGTTTCTGCGTCCACATGTATTGCTTTTCTTGATAAGCAAACGAAGATTGCAATGTATGCCTTGTAAGTTTTCCCTCCTCTGGCTTTGGTTGTTTTTATTTGCACGGGACCTGCATAATCCACTCCGGTATGCGTAATTGGTCTTGTTGGCTGAACTCGTGTGTACGATAGGTTTCCCATCAACTGGTTACTTCCTGGCTTGATTTTGAATCTATGGCATACAACGCATTTTGAAATTACTGATTTAGTTGTGGTTCTGCCTCTTATAATCCAAAACTTTTTCCGGTGAAAGGGAGGGTGAGTTCGATTCCACCATGCATCATTTTCAAATGTGCATATTAAGGTTTTACTCAATTGGTGGTGGGAAGGAAGTATGGCTTGATGTTTGTAACTTACAAACTGATTTTTGCAGCCTGCCGCCTACTCGTAGAATTACCTCTGGACCCAGAAATGGATTTAATTTCGTTGTGTATGCTTCACGATAATCTTCTCAGCCTCATTTAGATCATGTTTGTTCACCTTGATTTGTCTACACCTTTTTATAAAATTTATTACAGTTCTAACAATCCGTTTTAGTTTAGTGAAATTGGATATTTTGTTTATTAAATGAACTATCCTGTCATCAAGCTCTGTGGTGGTAGTTAAATTGATATTTTTTAGTTCTGTTGCTTGTTGTTCTTCTCGTTCAAAATAGTTTTGTATGTTTGACGGGTACTCGGGCTTGTTTTTGAGCCAATGTGTTTTGAGCCTGACCAGCAAAGCTTATAATTTATCAGTTCATCAACTGTTATTCCGCGGCTCGCGCAGTCAGCTGGGTTGTCTCCTGATTTGATGTGGCGCCATTGATACGGTTCGGTAAAATTCCTAATCTCCTTGTATCCATGACAGCTCTATGGTTGAATCGGTGCTGTATGCTGTATTTCTAATGCTTATTTTGAACAGAAGAGTGCCATTTAGTTCCAGCCGTGAACCTCTATCTTGGAATTTTTATGTCACTGAGAAGCTGTAGTTTGTCTTTAAAGTTTAACCATTGTTGACCTATGGCTTCAGGAACAGGTTCATCCCAAATGAGACCCATGAGCCACATTTTTTATAAAATGATCTTTGGTGTTATTATTACTAGTGCTAGCCATACTAATGGATAAAATAGCTTTGCAGTCGTGGAGAGAATAATTCGCCTCGTCAACTTGCCACTTTGAATTGGTACGTGTCGCAGCCTGTCATGACATCATCGTCTGTTTGCAACATCTTGCATGCTGTAGGAAATTTCGCTTTTTCGTCTTCTGCGAATTGATTTAAAGTTTGTACTGCAAGGTAAGTGGCAGCTGCTGTTCCGTATGTTAGTATTTTAAGTTGGTACTCTTGAATCTTTTCTGAAGATGAGTTTCGCCACAAAATTCGTTGAAAGTTTCTATCTTCCTAGTTCACTCAAATCTGCCGAAACATTTTCTCTATATCGGCTCTGAAGACATATTTGCGCTTTCGCCATCTCATTACGATAAAGTCTTGTTGTATTTTGGGACCAACATACGTATATACATTACATCATTTAATGACCAACCATTGGTTGTTTTGGCGGACGCGTCAAAGACTACTCTTAACTTTGTTGTAGTACTTGATTCCTTGAGGACCGCATGATAGGGCCTATAATATTTTCCGTCATTTAATTTTGTTGGTTGAATTTTCTTCATACGTCCGAGATATTCCTATTCTTCCATGAATTCTTTATATTGTGTGACTAATTCGTTGTTCTTCATGAATCCCCTAGGTCTGCCTGTTGTTGGAACGGAATTTTAAGCATTTCAAATATCTATCGTCTGATTCTCTTTTGTGGGTTTTGAAAATACTGTTCACATTCTTCTTCATCAGTAGTATATTTTCTCGGATGTAGTTCCTATATTTAGGGTTTTCTCAATTTCTTCAGCCGTATTTTCCTTTGTTGTGATTGCTACGGTTTTGGTTAACGGGTCTGTTGTTTTATATTTATTATATTCGATAAATACCATATCGGCTTAGTAATCTGCACCAATAAGTAAGTCTATCGGTGCTGACGTATGGAAGTTAGGATCGGCCAACTAAGGTAGATTATTCCAAGTCTGGGTTGTTATTGTTCTCCGTGGTTTGTTGTCTGTAATTTTATTCACTACGTAAGCTTATATTTCCAGGTTAAATCAATTGCAATTGAAGCATAATTGATAGTTTAGCAGCCTTTTTGATTATTTCTTTGTTGTTTGCGGAAATGCCAGCGACGTGCAATTCTGTGCTAAACGTTTTTGTTTATAGTCTGTTTACTGCGTTTGATATGATGAACGTGGCTTGTGAGCAAGGATCTATAATGGCACGTAGATAACAATCTTGCCCAGTCTTAGTTGTTCCCTTACTAGTGCGGTTGGTAAGAGAGTGTTCGCGTCATTTGTACTAGCGTGTAATGTAGTATTGCTGTTGTTAGCTGCTCGGGGTTTGGTTGTTATTGTTTCAATCTTCTTATTGCGTAGCAGCTGGTGATACCACTCTTATCATTGTTGACATGATGTATTAGCCTTACATTTGGCTAACGCGTGGTCGCTTTTAAGATACCTTCTATATAGTTGCAATAATGATATCAGCTGACTTTTGTCAAGAATGTTTATTGCAATTTATTTGTTTATTACTTAAAATCAAAACGATGGCTTGACAAATAAGCCCTGTTCACAGGATGAGTGTGAAGTTTATGCTTTAAAAAAATAACAAAAAATTACACTGTTAAATTAGCTATTTTCCAATTGGAATTTAAATTATATGAAAATTTAAATTTTTTGTAATTTTGGATTTTTAGTACCACCAAACAGATTCTTTTTATCAGAAAACAGGTTCTTTTCATCTTTTTCAGATAGCTGGACCATCTGTTTATATCGTTAACCAAAAGCATCCAATTGTGTTGAACATTACTATATTTCAGATAATTTAAAAGTTGACTGAATTTTGATGGTTTAAATATTTATTTAGCGCCGATCCTGGAAAAGTCCCGAAGGCCCCGCATATTTCTTAGAACAGCTAAGCCATATAGCGGCCAATGTCACCAAGCCGATCCAATTATGATGAACTATAATATATTACACCGTTTTTGGAATTTCAAATAATTTTTACATTAAAAGTTTTATATCGCCGACCGCAGAGATGTCCACAAGATCTTGCCTATATTTTCGGATAACTTGGCCATGTGCCAGTCTACGTGGTTAACCTTATTCAATTGTGATGAACTACACTATACTTCACAGAATTTAGAATTTTTAATAATTTTATTAGTTTTATAAATTGTTGTATCTCCGATCACAGAGATGTCCACAAGGTCTGGCCTATATTTTCGGATAACTTGACCATATGCCAGTCTACGTGGTCAATCTTATTTAATTGTGATGAACTATACTATACTTGCCAGAATTAAGAATTTTTAATAATTTTATTGTTTTAAAAATTGTATCTCCGATCACAGAGATGTCCACAAGGTCTTGTCTATATTTTTGAATAACTTGACCATATGCCAGTCTACGTGGTCAATATTATTCAATTGTGATGAGCTATACTAGACTTCACAGAATTTCGAATTTTTAATAATTTTATTAGTTTTATAAATTTTTGTATCTCTGATCACAGAGATGTCCACAAGGTCTGGCCTATATTTTTGGATAACTTGACCATATGCCAGTCTACGTGGTCAATCTTATTCAATTGTGATGAACTATACTATACTTCACAGAATTTAGAATTTTTAATAATTTTATTAGTTATATAAATTGATGTATCTCCGATCAAAGAGATGTCCACAAGGTCTGGCCTATATTTTTGGATAACTTGACCATATGCCAGTCTACGTGGTCAATCTTATTCAATTGTGATGAACTATACTATACTTCACAGAATTTCGAATTTTTAATAATTTTATTAGTTTTATAAATTTTTGTATCTCTGATCACAGAGATGTCCACAAGGTCTGGCTTATATTTTCGGATAACTTGACCATATGCCAGTCTACGTGGTCAATCTTATTCAATTGCGATGAACTATACTATACTTCACAGAATTTAGAATTTTTAATAATTTTATTAGTTTTATAAATTGTTGTATCTCTGATCACAGAGATGTCCACAAGGTCTGGCCTATATTTTTGGATAACTTGACCATATGCCAGTCTACTTGGTCAATCCTATTCAATTGTGATGAACTATACTATACTTCACAGAATTTCGAATTTTTAATAATTTTATTAGTTTTATAAATTTTTGTATCTCCGATCACAGAGATGTCCACAAGGTCTGGCCTATATGTTTAAATAACTTGACCATATGCCAGTCTACGTGGTTAATCTTATTCAATTGCGATGAACTATACTACACTTCACAGAATTAAGAATTTTTAATAATTTTATTAGTTTTATAAATTGTTGTATCTCTGATCACAGAGATGTCCACAAGGTCTGGCCTATATTTTTGGATAACTTGACCATATGCCAGTCTACTTGGTCAATCCTATTCAATTGTGATGAACTATACTATACTTCACAGAATTTAGGATTTTTATTAATTTTATTAGTTATATAATTTGTTGTATCTCTGATCACAGAGATGTCCACAAGGTTTGGCCTATATTTTTGAATAACTTGACCATATGCCAGTCTACGTGGTCAATCTTATTCAATTGTGATGAACTATACTATTCTT